>VXBC01004061.1:61341-107887 GCA_013399945.1 Ploceus nigricollis | reverse complement strand
CTGGCCCCGCCCGGCCCCGCCCGGCCCCGCCGGCAGTGCCCCGTGCCCGGTGCCCCGGCCAGGCGGGTAAGGACGCGGTCGGGACGGGATGAAACGGAACGGGGGTCCCCATCGCCCCCCGGGCGCTCTGCAGGGCTGGAGGGGCTGTCTGAGCGCTGGCGGTGCGGGAGCTGCTCGGTGTCGTTCTCAAGGACAGTCGAAACTAGCCAAAGGGCGAGATTTTAATTATTATTTTCCCCCCAGCTACACAAGAGTAAACTTCTCAGTGCATCAAACCGGTCAGATAAATCATTGCCAGCTCTCCCTCTCTGAAAAGGTCCGGCTTTGGATGCTCTGACATCCAGTGGCAGCTGAAGTTAGTCATATGTGGTTCCTGCTTTCAGGGAAACCTCACAGAGCTCTAGCTTTAGAAATGTAGAGCAGTTTCCAGAGGATTCATGTCACTTTGGGTTTTTAAATGGAACTGCAGAGATAATGGTGTGAGCTTCCAGAAAAAAAACTGTGAGGAAGCCCACATTCACCACTCCTTGGAAAGAAAAGCAGGAATTTTAGATCTAGTAACATCTCAAGAGACATCAAAATGTAAGCCTTGAAATAATTTCAGGCTGGATGTTCTCATTCACTTGGTACTGATATGATTCAGAGATGTTTGTTTCCTGTAAATACTCCCCTTAGTCCGGAGAGGGAGACTTCCAAAGTGGTATCTCCAAAGATTAAAGTGCTCTGAGGAAAACTTTTAATTGGGAATTCATAAACCTCCTAAGAACAGTCATCTTTGACCCTTTGTATGGAAACCATAAGCCTCTATTTGCCAGAAATTTGAAATCAGGTGATAACAGGTTGCAGAGTAATAGCTCGGCAAATGGAGAGCCAAATGTGTGAAACAGGATAAATGGAGTAATCTGGACTGCTTGACCCAAGGTTTCTCTAGCCATTACACAGCCCAGGAGTGAAGAAGCTGGACTGTGTTGTTGTTCAGCCATCTGACATGTTTTCTTTCATCAGGAACTTCCAGGGAAAATGCATATCAGGATTGCTCCATCTGCAAACAAACAAGTCCTGTGGCTGCTCCTCAGTTTTCAGCACTGGAAAGGCATCAAAAGAGGAAATCATCCTTAGTACAAGGAGCTGGGATGTTGTTTTGTAATTTTGTTTGTTTGTTTTTGTCAGTGGCTCCCATCAGGANTTTTTTTTTTTTCTGGAAAATGCCTTAGCCAGCGAGGCCAGGATTTGGAAAGTGCCAGTTTTCCAGAATCCCACCATGAAGGTATCCTCTCCTGTACTCTTTGGAATTCCCTAAAGGACCCTGCAAAGATGCAGTGCTGGTCATGCCATCTGATTCACCTGAATGCAAAAGTCATCCCTCATGGGCTAGGCTTAAGGAATGGAGGGGGTAGAGGGTCTGTATTTACCCCATTTTACATTTTATTGATGCCTTGTATAAAGCAGGAGCTTTGCATTTTGCTCTGGCTCAGAAAAGTAGTAGTTTTGGGAAATGTGAAATAGTTTGGGATAATGTGGTAGAGCAGGTAAGAGCAGCCAATTGATGGTAAAACCATAAATTTGACATATTAATTGTGTTCAGCACTATCTGTGAATTTCATCTGTTAAGGTGGGAGAAGATGGAATTCACTGAGGCCTAACAGAAACCCAGCCCCATTCCAAGCTACCTTAGGAAGCTACAAGGTTCCATGGCCTCTGTGTACAATGCAAAACAATTTTGCTTGGCTGCTTCTGTAAGTGCATCAGCACCATGGAAGAATGCACAGAAGTGCCTTAACAGCCTTGTCTCTTCTTTGCAATAGTCTAGAAAAGCTACTTTTTACCTAGTACTTTTACTACCAAATTAAGCAAAACAGTGAAAACAGATAATGGGATGAGTAATATTAAACAAGTTGATGTTTAGTCTTGTGTGTTCTGTGTAGCTGCTTGGCCTTTTTACTTCTCCTACAACAATGCTCAGGTGTGTTCCATGGCTCCTGGGTGCTATTCTCACAGCAGCCACGGGCCTCCCATTCACCTGAATGCAGCTTCAAATAAGATATAAGAAAGAAAAACTCAGTACATTTTGCCATGTACCTTTGGGAAGTCACAAACCTGGCTCTGGTTCCAACACTCAGCAAATTCAAGGGCTGTTAAAACTCTTGCAGAGTAAATCAAAACCTACTCCTGACTGCAGTTTCTCTGTTGAGGCTGGCTGAGTGGAACATGTGCTGCATTGAGGCTTCAGCTTTCCCAGGGTGTGAATAATGAGCACACTCAGGACCTTGTTTGTAAGAGCTCAGTTTGGGAGGCCTGGGTGCTTCCCCACTCAGTGCTCCAGTACAGGAGCTTACAGCCCAGTACCAGGCCTGCGTAAGCACAGCTAGAGCCAGATGAGTTGGGCGACACGAGTGAGTGCTTTAAACTGCTCCAAAACGTGCCCTTGCCCTCCCTCTGTGGACACAGCTGACAATTTCCTTAATTTCAAGCCTCCAGCCATCTAAAATGCTAATTAGAGCACTTAAAAAGATTTGAGTCTTCCTTTGGAGATATGTTAACAAAATCATCAAAGCAATAACTGTATTTTTCTTCTAACTTTTCCTTCCCCTCAGGGCACAGATATCTCTCTGTCAGGTTACAAAAAAGTAGTTCTCTGGATTGCAGAAATCAGCTGCCACTTCCAGTTTTACCCATAAACATTCGCCTTAGCCACCAGCATCTTCAACAGGCTGTTGGCATCAGTGAAGGTAAAGATCTCTGTCAGCTTTTCCCTGTCTAGATTACTGACTGGGAATGTAAGGAGCATGTAATCAGTTTATACACAAAGCAGGGATGATGTTTGGCAGCAGATTTAGGGAGCAGTCAGGGTCGTTGCTGGGGAAGGCCATTAAGCAAATATATATATACACACACACATGTATGAACTTGAGTGTTTGATGAGGTTCCACTGACCTCGTTAGAATTGTTTGTATGAACTTAGTCCAACTGCTCTGGTAAGTACAAAGAACTCATCTGGTTTTCTCTGCTAAACAGAAATTATTCACATTATCACTTTTAATATTCTGGTTTTTAGACTACTATTTTTAATTAAACTGTGGGGCTGACCTTTTCTGCCATTGAAGCTACAGCAAAGGTAGGAGTTGAGCTGAGCCTTGCAGCTCCCAGTTCTATATAGGTTGATACTGGCATATAGAATCACAGGATCATTAAGGTTGGAAAAGGCCTCTAAGATCATCGACTCCAACATTTGACTGATCACTACCCTATCAACTAAACCACAGTACTAAGTGTCACATCTAGTCATTTCTTGAACACTCCCAGAGATGCTGACTCTCCCACCTGCCTGGGCAGCCTGTTCCAATGTTTAATAGCCCTTTCCATGAAGAAATTCTTCCTGAGGTCCAACCTGAACCAATATCTGAAAGTGAGGAGCAACAATGCGGTGTAAATACTGTGACATTGCAGAGTCTAAAACTTGTGAGAGATATGAATAAAAATGGCACCTATAAGAGGATTTATTCTGCTTCACTTTGAATTTCCTTGTTCTATTTCCAGCTTCTGTAGCTGAACTAATTCAGAAGCAACTGTAACTTAAATAAAAGTTTGAAACTTGTGTATGTATCATAGAATGACAGTTATTTCCCCCAAGACTCTTATCTTCTTTACTCAGTGTTTTCTTCTTCTCCCTTCAGGCCCAATTAAAATATCTGCAGTGCATTGCAATTTCCTGCCTTGTCCTTGCAGCACAAACCAATGAAGATGAGGTCTGCATGTTTCATTTTAAACACACTAAAAGTTGTTCATATTTCCAGGTCTTTCAACAACTTGGACATAATGAAAAAGTGTTAATTTGTTTACCCTAAGTAGTCCTAAAGAGGTGAGAGTAGCATTTTCAGTCCTGTTTCATTGTTGCTCGGAAGAATTGTGACCTTTAGGGATGAAGGACTTGTTTTTGTTTATGTCATGGATGTGTTTCTGTCCTGCTCCCAAACCTCTCTCCTCTTTTCAGAATCCATGGCTGACAGTAGAGCTTAGTCTGAGGGGACAGTCAGGATGCACATCAGAGGGCTGTAATTCCCATGCTATAGCTCCTGGGAGGGCACAGCAGGTGTGACAGAGCAGAGGCTTTTCAGAGGAAGCTTTAAATAGATGAGTTTGCTCAGAGCCAAAACTGGTTTCTGAACCCAGTGAGGAACTGACTCAGGTCTGCACCTCAAGATGAGAAAGTAAAGTCAGCAGCCAGTGAGAAATTACACAGGATATCTCTCATGGCAAAAATGCAGCAATAGACTTCTGCAGGCATTTACAAGCATTAGCTAAAACCATTTCAGATTGCATTCCTCCTCTTTCCTTCCTTCTGCTTTGCAAAAGAAGAGGAAAGCCAGGAGCTGGAGTCAGATATACACATCTCTTCAAACAGCCACTGTGGTAGTGAAATGTTCTTCACAGCCTTTCTTAGGTGGTGTTACAATGAAGTTATTGTTCTTTTCCTCTCAGCTACAAAGGATAAGCTGCATCAATGACCACAGGAAACAAGACAACCACAGCAGGCCATGTAAAACAGGCTGACAGGAAGCCTCCTCTGAGGAAAACTAGTAGTAGCAGGGAAGGTGCATCACTGATACCACAGTGGGGAGGCTCACAGCATCATTCTTGCTGTGCAGGGACCACTCTTCATTTAGGACAGGAGGTACCTAGGATGAGATGTGCATTCTGCTTAACATCAACTTGTGTAAACTTGTCAGATCCCTTCACAATACAGAGAAGCGCACACAGCACTGTACAGGACGTTGGTTTCTTTATTTTTTTTTTAATTTTTAAAAATTTTTTACAGGTAATACCATCAGTGCAGATGCTAGCGGTGCAGAGCAGATGTAAACACTCTCCAGCCGAGATCTTGAGAATGGAAAGAATTATACTGGATAAGCTTCAGTGGGATCTTTACACAGAAACACCAATGGATTTCTTAAACATTGTAAGCACTACGTTTTGCAATGTTTTTTCTTTAAAGAAACAACTCCTTATCAAATAAGATTAAAAAACACAGATGCACACACACACCCACCCACACATCCTTCCCAAGATGCTTGGCAAACTACCTATTCCTACCTATCTTCAAGCCTTTTAGAGAATATTACAGTAATTATATTTTTAATTTTTTTTTTAAATTTTCTACTATTTAAAACCTATTTTGCTCAAAAAAATTTACTCTCATCTTTAAAGGAGAACTGAAGGGACATTAAAAAGATTCTCATAATGCACAACTATATGCCTTCTTTATTTTTTTTAAATACAAGCTGCAAAAATATTTCTAACTATTTCCCTTCTATTAATACTGTACATACAAAGCTGTCAAGAGTTTTGCTACATTTCCCACATAGTTTTTTTCTTAAACTATTTTCCTTTTCATCCCACTAATTATTCATTTATGCAATGAGAATACCCTGGTCTGGCACTTAGTTCACATTGCAGTTACTAAACATTTAATAGAAACAATAAAACTTTGTCTTCAAGAAACGATCATGTACTAGTAAGGCAAAATTCATGTGATATGAACATATCCTGGATCCCTATTTTAAGGTTATGTGCAAATATTAAGCCATTTCAGGCTGCTGATTGTGAACTGCCTTTTGTAGGTGTTTGTTTCCTGGGTGAATTCAGAGTGCAGTATTACTGGTTCTACTGGATTTGGAGCTGCTGTCCTGAATTGAATCTCCTGGATAGCATTCTGGATAATGTAGAAACCTCAGAAATTGTTAGGAAACATAGACCTTGTACATTCATTATCACCTCAAAAAAACAGTTCAATGATTGGCAAGTACGAACACAAAACACAAAAAAAAAGGTGGGGGAAGCCTTCAGGTTTCCTGATATGAGATGAAATTCATCTGTACTTCTGGGTGATGACATGAAAACATATAAACTTCACTAACCTCTGCTTTTCTTTTCATATATATATGTGAGTATATATATATGTACACTTTATCTTCTCTGCAGTTCCATGCCATGGTGACGTCCAGCTGGCCCCATCTCCCACCCAGACTGCCTCAGAGGAATCCTTCCCTCCACGTTGCACTCTTGACCAAGCAGCTGCAGCACTGTATGGCCTGCCACCAACTTGTGCAGTTTAAGGGCTCCACGTTGGCTTTGGTGATCATCACCTTGGAGCTGGAGAGGCAGACTCCTGGTTGGTTTCCTGTTATTACTGATCTGCTAAAAAAAGCACAGGTAGGAAGCAAAATGGCCTTTGGTCACAAATCCTGAAGGCAGGACATGATACATGAATAAAGCCATGTGTATTTACAGCCAGTATTGCACTTCAGCAGCTCCTGAGACTTGTGTCCTTGTTCTGCCTTTGCTGCAGACCTTGCTGGTGCTAACAAAAGGGAACAAAAGTGCAGTTCAGGGGTGGGACTGGGGAGAGGGACATCCCTTTGGCAGGGAAGGAAGGGTTCCAAATTCTTGGCCACAGATAGCTGCCTGCATCCTGAGCCAGGAGAAATTCTCTCATGATGGGAGAGTCTGAGAGCACCTAGAAATCTGCCCAGTTTCCTCAGCCTCCCTCTGAACATTGAGAAAACTTTCAAGTACAGTCACATAGCTCTAAAAATATATCAGTTTGACTTCTAATGATTCAATACAAGCTCTATTTTTTTTCTTTTTTTTAAAAGCTTTTCCCCAGTTTCATAAAACACATGCCTTTTAAGAGAGCACACTTAGAAGGCTAAAGACCCAGGCTGTCAGCTTGCCATCCACCCATTTTAAGGTCTTGAATTTGTCTGAAATAACCTGGCCTCCTGCTATCCCTGCTGCCTGCTGTTTCTTGCAAAGAGGAAGCACTTGCCCAGGTTCTGTGTAGTAGAATAAGTAATCATAGTTATAGGAGTGGTTACCAGGAGCTCCTGGATAAGTGTTTTCCATCAGGATCAACAGCATGTTGCTGCTGTGCATCTTCTGAGGCATACAGCCTGTCCCTGCCCTCCCCCTAATTACAAAGTGACAGGAGCAGCGGCCAGACAAGAGAGTCATTTATCCAGAACTTACAATAAATCTGCATCTTTCTTTACAGGTGAACAGCACTGAATTCATCCACTGCAAAGAGCTTGTGGATCTAGAGTTAATGTGCTTGCAGCCACCCAATGCTGTTAATATTTTCTATCCCATCAGCCAAGCTGTGCAGGGCCATCCTAAGGCAAGGCTACCCTGCCATCACCTTCTGAATGCAAAAGTTCCCAACAAGGGAGGCTGAGGGTAAGCCAGCCTGTTTCAGCACCTTTCACACCTACTACAGCCCAAATTCCTGATCACACCACTGAGACTGAAGAATGCTGTGATGGATTCAGACACCTGCACAGTGAGGATGGGGAGGTGAGTGCTGGGAGGATGAACACAGGAGGCTCATGCCCTCAACTGAGCTGCCCTGTCCTCCCCTACAGCCACCCAAAAAGGACTAGTGGAGAATTATTGCCTTGGAAGCAGCACCTGCAGAACCAGCAGGTCCCAGCAAACAGAACAGCCAAAACAACAGGGCAAAAGTGTCACTGTGCTTCTCAGAGGATGAAGACACTTTGTATTATCAGTCTGTTTTTTATGTCCTTCCTAAGCAGTATGTGCTACCCCTCAGTTTTAAGATTATGTAAAGACAGAAAGCTGTGGAGAGGAGGGACTTGGTCACAGTCCTGCAACCCAGGGATGCAGTTGGCAGGCAGCTACAAACTTCATGGAGAACCAAATGCCTCAGAGTTTATTTTTAAAACAGCCATGATGAAGTTTGACAGATTGAGCCTTTCATCCAGCTCACACCATTGTTCTCTCATTAGAGCTAATCTGGCTCGGCCCATGGGAGCTGAACAGGAGCTGCTGTCGAGGAATGGGCAGCCCCCACTGCTGCCTCTGCCAGAGTTCTCAGATGGAACCAAGGTTTTGATTCAGCAGTGAGAAGCTTGAATCAAACCTCCAGTTGTCCTTAAGGCCTTACCTTGTAATCCAGGGGTCTGGGATCTGTGCTTTTTCCTGGTTAAGCCGTTACAGACTCTATCACAGTTCCTATGAAATGTGGGAGATCACTTCTTGTCTACAATCACCACTGCCTTGGGCTCTCACCAGCATGTGCTGGTCAGAGTTTTTAAATTTATTCTGTTTTACCAGACTAGACAAAATAAAATGCCTTTAATAATTCCCCTCCACCACTACAACCACATTTTTTCTTACAAATTGCTTAATCTTCATAGCAAAGTGGTTTCACAAAGGTTAGATTAAACCACTCTTGCACTTTAAAAAACCAGCTTCACACATCCTTTTAAAATTAGTGGAGGTTTTGCTTTAAGCAATAGGCATTTTTAGGTGATTGTTACCCTAGCTTGAGGGTATAATCCAGCCAGTATGGGATGGGTAACAGCACCACACCTACCATCCTGTCACAGAAGAGGAGGGGGGTTCATATGGACTGCCACAGGCTAAACACTGAGCAGGTGTCTCATGTAATGACAAGGGATAAATAACTTGGAGCAAGGAGACAATGCTGTGTAACAGCAGAGCTCATCAGTGCAAGAAGAAAGTTTCTGGCCTTCTCCCCTTCTTCATTGTCTTATCTCGTAGGAGAGGAATTCCTGCACCAGCCATGCAAGACTGATGTGCTGAGCAGCTGTTCACACTTTCTCAAGTGTTAAATTTGCCAGAGTGAGCTCTGTGTGTGCAGGGGGAAAGCCATGCAGCTCTTGAAACCACAAAGGAAGTCCCCAAGTGTTTCAGTAACATCCAGTAATGGAGACTTAGTGCAAATAACCTGTGTGAACAGACATGACTTGAACCAGCAGTGAAAGCCACAGAACTCCCATGAGCCAGGTCAAAGCTACCTCAAGCTGTGGATGCTGTGCTGAGGAGGGGCCTGCCCAGGCCTGGGATGCTGCAGGAGCAGGACTTGGGGCTGGTTTAGACACATGAGGTTTGTGAGGTCCCCACATACTCGGGGTCAGGGAGCAGCATGCTTGGAACATGGTATTTATTTATGCTACCACAGGGAAAGCTCTCATTTAATGGTAGGGCTGTACCCTCCTCCTGAGCAGTACCTTCCTTTTCTCTCACAAGCTGTGAGTTGACTGCCTGGCTTTTGGAAGGAGACGAGTTGTCTTTTATGGTTTCCACTAAATAAAACATGAGCTTGGTCTGCCTGTTCTCTGTGGCCCTGGAATAGCCCAGCTGAAAGGTGATGCCCACACTGATCCCTGCAGAAAACTGAGCTGTGTGATGGGCTCTGCTTCCCTCCCATCCCTTTGCCCTATCTCAAGCATTGTCACCAGCTGCGTGTACCCGTGGAAATGCCAGCAGCAGAGTTCTACACACAGTAATTAACATGCTGTAACTACACCACAACAATCACAACCTTGTGTTTTCCCCTCACAGCTGTGAGCCTATGGATACAGTTCTTGCCTACAGCTGGATGACGTGTCAAAACCTGTGAACAAACTCACTTTTCAAAATCTCTGCAGATCTCTATGAACATGCAAAAGTATACATTAACAGAGGTTAATTCTAAAAATAAAGGCAGTGCTGGAAGGCCCTTCAGGGCTCAGTGTTCCCAGTCTGGGTGCAAGATGCCACACTGGGATGGGAACAGTTCACCTGGAGCCTGCCTGTGCTCCCAGGACACACTGCTGCTTCTCTGGCAGCACAGCTCCCTTCCACACACCTACTCCAGCACTGTAGTTACCACAAAGGAACAAATACTTCTGTCTTGGCTTCCACAGGCTAAAAATGTCACTTACCTTTCCATTCTGCCATTGCTCAGAATGGAGCTTCCTACCCCAAAGAATGAGCTGCCAGGTACAGGAAGGAGCTGCTCTTGCACAGGACCATTCTTGTTACAGAAGGAGCTTTTTGGGTAGTGAGAATAGCACCCATTCTCCTTTTTTCTTGCAGAACAGGGTCAGAAGATTTAACACCTTTCCCCTCCCTGCCTGGGCAAGTAATGAGTGACAAGATGAACACCCCACACACAGCAGTGACAGGAACAATTACTTTGCCCAGTGAGTTTCAGAGAGGATGACATCTCACCTGTGTGCCTGCCTGTTTGGACTGTGTGTACAATGTGAGTTTATTCCAACTGCAGCTCAACTCACCACTGCAGATCCCATTTGCTACACACCAGTTACTGGTGAAAATGTGCCAGATTCAGTGAGTGCTGGCACAGGTCTGATGTGGTTATGGCTAGCTCTGTGAGGATTGTTGTTTTGGGGAATATTCGCTCCCAGAAAAACTACAGAGAATGCTTATAGAGTATTTTCAAAGAGCTCTGACCTGGTAAGGTCCCTTCCCTTGAGGGATCTCAGCCCAGGTGAGGCATACCTCTCAAACCCAGACTCTTCTTGTTGTTGCCTCAATTCAGGCCAGATTTCCAGATGCCTGAAGCTACCACCACCTTGCAAACAAAGCTGCAATTACACCTGAAATCCCCTATGGTAAGCACCCACAGAACTGTTTTCTGTGACTGTTTTAAACCACCTACAGAAACAGCAAAGCATTTCAGATCCTCCCATCCACCACAATGTCCCCCATCCATAACCCCCAGCTAAAGGAACCATGTCACAGCTCATGCAGTTGCCCAGGAACTATTGCAGGTGAGGAGGGAGGTGCTCCATTTCAAGACAGCACTCACTGGGGTGTTTCTGACAATAAACCTGAGTGGCACTAATTGTGGAGGGTGTGTGATGACCTAGGAGAAGAGTTCATTTACACAGCTGCACAAATAAAGAAACTCCTGTGGTCAGAGAATTGACCAAGAGACAAGAAAACTGCAAAGGGAAGAGTAATGCAATAGTTATACCTCATTTGTGGTGTTTCATCTATACAGTTGGGTTTTTTCTCCTGCTAATTGACTTTTTTGTGTTAAATTGAATTTGAGTACTTACAGTTCAACTCTTTAGGAAGGCAGAACAGTGCACTGAGATGGAGAGATGCATTAACTTCTGGCAGGTCTCAGAGCCCCCTCCCATTCCTCCTCAGCAAGACATGCAACTGGAATCCCCCTGGTGACCTAACTATGGTCATGACAAACAGAACTTAATCAAATCTTCTGAGCAATTTGGAAAAAGAACAAAAAGCTTCTATTCCCAATTCACCTATCCTGCTGGGAATCTAACTTGACAAAAGCTCCAAGCCAGAGGAAAGCTTTGCCAAAGGAATTAGAGTGCCTGGCCTCAAAAGAGAACATAAGCAAGTTTAAAACAGTCCTCAAAGCAGCAGCAAAGGCTGCTCAGAGCTCAGCCTGATAATCACACACAGCTTCACCTCTCCCACATTCTGTGCAAGGCACCACAGATGTGAGGACAGACAGAGTCCTTCTAAGCAGACTTCCAGCTCTGAATTCATGGCCCCCAAGACACAGCTGTGTCAGACCCTGGTGCTCCCCACCTGGTCCCACTTCCCCTGACACAAGTGGTGTCTATCCCTGCCCACTGTGGCAGCAGGGACAGGCAGGGATGAAGAACATGGGGTGAACATGTTTGTCATGGGGTTTCATCCCTAATGCCAGCAAGTGGCAGCAGTCTCCACAGCTTCTCCACATGTCCAGTTCAGTCCTTTTCAGGCCACATACGTGTTACAGCTGCAATCTATTTCCCAGGTCTGATTTAGGCTAAGGGCATCCAGAGGGTTTAGAGACTGTCACTTGTCACACACCCTAGGGACAGGCACTCAGTGCCTGGGGCAGTCAGTACCTCCACACCAGCCTCTGTCTCTCGGGGGGTTACAGACACACAGTGTGCTCCGTGGGAGCCTCGGAGGGCTCCTGTCACATACACCCCACTCCCCATTCTCAGCCTTTGTCCCACTGTGGTCACACCACCAGCAGGAGGTAGGGGCACGGGGTGAGACTTCTTCAAACCTCCTGCCAAAGACTGGCTTTGGGACACTCCCAGCCTTGGGGCAGTGGGGAAAGCAGCAGTCAGGACAAAGGGAGGGAGACTTGGGACAGCAGCTGCCAAGACAGAGGGGTGCACAGGGGACATCACACTTTAATCAGAGGGCAATGGGGTTAATGAGAGGAAACTGGGATCACAGAGGGACAGAGGACATTTTTCTGGTTATACCTGGTGTACAAACCATGGTTTTAACAGATGTGTGTTAAACAAGTCAGTTTTGTTTTTATTAAACCCAGCTTTGGTGCAGGTCATTCCTGAGATTCATTTACAAGGTTGTTTAAAACAAGGATAAACTGGGGCCTCTCCCTGTTCCTGTGTGAAGTTACTGGGGCACAGACATCACACTTTGACTTTCCCCTTTCCTTTTTTTTAAGAAAAGTATTTGTGTAAGGGGAAGTCAGTCTGTTACAAGCACAGAACTCACACCAGGAACACTGAGTCTCCAGCTTTAAACCATTTCTCCTCCCTTAATAAATAACATTTAGTTGTGCTTTAAAATGGTTCCCTTCTCACCCATCACATCCCAGCGGGATGAGCAGAGCCTGGGCTGGCCAGGCAGGGTTACCTGGCCCCACAGCAGCAGGTGGGAGGTGGGCAGGGAGCTCTGGGGAAGGGGTTACGGTGTGAGGCACCACCTGCAGCCCTCAGGAAACTAAAGAGATGAAGGTTGGGGAGTTTTGGTTATAAAACCTGTAAGTATACAGAAGCAAGCTGCACAGAAGAGTTATTGTTATGAAAGGTGAGAATCCAGCTGAAAGATTAGGGATGTCAAACTAGGGATGTCAGGTTAGGGACATTAGGTTCCCCAGTTACACCCCAAAACCAGACTGAGGAGAGGCCCTGCAGGACCCTGTTACTGCAGCAGCTCGAGCAGCAAAGCTGAAAGCTCCTCACACTACCCCAGCTTTGTCCCTCACCTCTCTGGAGTCAGTGGTGTTAACTCCCTTGGGGTAAGAGCCCCAAAATAAGCATTCTGGATTTAGTGCCAGCCGTGCAGCAGCAGGAATTAGCAGTTTACCTTTTGGCAAGTATCTTGGATTTCAACTTTACCAAGAAACCTGATTAAGCAAACCTTTCCCCATCAACAGACACGGTGAATTTTAGTCCTTGCTACATATTCTCTTCTGTGCAATATATTGCAAGCTTAAAGGTGTAAGCACCAATTAATTTCTTCTGCATGAGATGTTTTGGCCTTAATACATCTTCTAATTAACATATCTTCCTGTTGTTATGGAGTACGCACTGGGAAGACTAAAGAAGCTATAGAAAGAACAAAAGAGAATCAGTGTTTAAGTTTCAGTTATTTACATTAAGTAAAGACAGCATGAAAGGTCAAAGCACCAATCTATTGTACAGACATTGAGTTTAACCCATCGCAACTTGGAGAAGCTCTCACAGCTGCCAGCATCTTGTTTGGAACTGGTAATCAAAGGACTGATTTAAAATTTTAATGAAAAGACTGCTGATGGAAGGTGAGAAAGGACTGCTGAGGGAACATGAGATCCCAGGTGAGGGAGACCTGCAAGAGCAGCCAACCAGCACACAGGGATGGAGCAGTGGCTTTGCAGGGTCCTCGCCCCATTCCATCCCTCACAGCTGCACAGCTCTCCAGAGGGAAGAGCTGAGGACAAGGCTGGGTTCCTGGGGCTGTCTCCTGAAGGAATGCACCATCATGTCCCAGGGCCTTGGCCACCGGGCTTCGGCTCTGGAACTGCAAAGCGTGGGCAGCACCTACCTCACTGCTTCTCTAACAAACTTGTGCATTTCTCCTCCTCCTCCTCAAAGCATCTCTAGGAGCTTTCCACAAATATTAATGAATGCTCTTAACACTGCTCCTCTGGAAAGACACTTGCCAATGCACATCATCTGAATCACCAGGTGGCCCATCTTTAAAAGCTCCACCACCTTCAGTTCCCTGAATTCTGATGTACCTGAATGCACGTGCTCCTCTCTGGTCTCCTAGATTTGGCTTTAAAATGTATTGGGATGGAAAAGGATGTAAACTTTTCATACAAACCACTTGGTATCAACTGGTAATTCCCTACTAAAGCTTTTGCCTAAAAGGTTTCCAGCTGCATATTCCTAAAAAGCTTGGAGAGGCAGCCAGGATCACCAGCCTGATTTTGTTCTTCAAGCTGGGGCTGCAGAAAAACCTCCCACCAGAAGCACTGCTACAGCAAACACTGTGCATCAGCCAAACCCCACATTGGCAGTGTCTGAAGTGCAGCACTGATCTCAGTCCAATACCAAACAAACCCCAGAAGGGCCCAAAGTTGAGTGAATATAACTTAGTACGTAGCAACGGCCCAGAGAAGAGACACTGAGAACAAACCTTTGGGTAAAGCTTCAGCTGCTTTCTGAAAGCAGAGCACCAACCTAAAGCTGTGCTCTTTTGCTGGCCTTGGCCTAAGTGTATAATGTCCTTCTCCAGACAAGGAACACAGCTTTGGAGGCATCACCAGGAAACCTCTCCACCTCTGCTTCCTTTTCACTCTACCTTTAAACCACCTCTTTGGGCACCATGAAATCAGCAAAGCTGCTGGTACATCCCCCTGCTCAGTCACCAGATCTCACAAAGGAGATGTACCAACAAGCCTCAAAGCTCCTTCTGCCCAAACACAGATAGCTTTTGGATTAATACCTAAGAATTTCTCCTCAGATTACATAGGAAGTACATTTCTGCATACTCTATGATTAGCTAGTTGTTAATTAATTAGCTAATTATATTCTTGAATGTCCCAAATAGTCATAAGACAGCCTGTGACTGGTAGGCTTGCAATCATGACACACTATTGTTGTGACAGATAATACAGAAAATAGATTGCACAGAAAATGCACCACTAAATAAATGACACCACAAAAACTCAAAATACATGTGAGATTTAATAAAAGAAAAAAAAATGTACAAAGTGAGTGGAAAGAAAAGAAAGAAAGAAAAAAAACCAAACCATGAACCCCAACACGCTGGGAATGACAAAGCAAAGGGATGCAGCAGGTCCCAGAGGGCTGTGTCCCCTGGGCAGGTCCCCAAGGTGCCTCCAAACTACCCCCCTGGGGCACCCCCTCAGCCAGGCATGACCCCCCCCAGAGACCCACAAAACACAGTTTAATTTAGAAAGCAGACAACATACAGGACGGTAAACGTTTAAATGATAAAAAAAATGGATAGATTTTCCCATTAATACCAATCTTTTACAGATAAATATATAAAACAGCTGAAAGATGTGTAACTGGATGGTTTCAATCATTTCTGAAGGGTATTTCTTTCACTTTTTCTAGCCTACAAGATTTTAAGTCTTCAGACTGGGTGAGATCAGCATCACAACGTATTTGTAATTTGTTAAATAAAAACAAGATATAGAACTATCCTACCACAATACTTAAATCTTGTCTCAGCCGAAAGAAAAAAACAAGTACTTGGGGAAAAAATATGACTGAGTCCCCTTGGGGAGATTATGATGCTGAACAAGCAACTAGAAGGACAAGGGATGTCCATCATAACATAAAGTCAAAGTATATAATAATCATCATCATGAAAATATTGTTACATACATTCTGAATGTCTTCTTCAGAAAATGCTGTGAATTTCTCCACAATGCCCATGGATTTGAAGATTTTTACTCTTTGTTATAATAATACTTCTTAACTACCTGTTATTCTAGGAAAAAATAATTGATCTCTGACGAGCCAGGGCAGAGAGAAATCATTTGCATAGATCTTGCTGGCTGCAGCATGAGATCAGGAGAGAACTGTTGATTGGGAACACACTGGCGAGGCAGCTGGGTGCACACCAGTACCACCAGTTACTGTTTCACCCCAGCACTGGCCTTGGGAAGCAAAACAATGAACCAAAGAGGCAATTAGTGCACCACAGTTTCTCCCATTAGCAAAAGATTAATAAAAAATAATCTGCTACATGATTGGTCTGTAGTCAGAGGTGAGGAGGAATTGTCTTCTTGCATATAACAGAAGGTTGGGTTCCTTGTACGTGTTTGAGAAAACCACACTAACCCTCCTAACATTTGATAGTTGCTCTTTAAAATACATCTAACCTGGAGGCACAGCCTTAAAAATTAAATGTCCAGCTTTCAGCAGACTCCCAACAAGTGCAGAATTTTTATTCTTTCAACAAAAGCCTGTTCTAAAAGGTACCAGTGAGATCTTTGTGAGGTTCTTTTCTACAAGCATGAAGCAGCACTGTCAGTATATCCACAGAAAAGGCCAATGTCCATTGAAAACAGTTTAATACCTGAGCATGTATGTACAAAGGGGGAAAAAAAAGCAAAGGGGCTGCTTTAATGGAATATGAGAGTTTAAGAACCTCAGAATCCAGCAAAATGCTGCCCTGTGACAGCTCAGACCCAGGCCCTGCATCTCCTTCTGCACGGCACATCAGGAATTTGCTGACAGCTGAAAGACAAGTCTTTAACAAAAAATGTATCAGAAAAATCTTGTAACATTAATAACTAAATAAAACCACACAGACTCACAACTAACACTTAGCCAGCCAGTGTTTCTATAAACTCTAAAGACACTATGTGAGGGTTAATATATTTCCTTTCATCTAGCCTATGATTCGATGGATGGATGGAATTGAGTCCAACTATTTTTCCATGACAACACAGCTAGTAACTCTCTGTTCAGTTATTGCCCTGCCTATTCACAAAATGGTTTGAGTGGAAAAAATTCATATTGATCCTAGTTATTCCCCTAAGCTCAGTTGCCCAGGAAAACAAGGCTGTGATTTCTAGGCATGAGAGTTGTCAAAAGAAGCACCTTCTAAGAGGGACAGAGCCTGTCAGCATAAATACAGTGCACAGCTCAAGAGCAGGGGATTCTCCTTATTAGGCACCTATTAGGTTTAAGGTTAAAGAGTAAAAAGATGTTGGCTTAAATAGTTTCCACAAGAGTAAATACATTGGTAAGTGACAACTGAAATGTTACACAAATCCTGTAGGTTCCACTTTGTACAACAAACTCTTATGAAAAATCTCTCTGTAAATGTTCTACTTTAGCAGTAAAGAAAATTCAAAACATTGTCCCATTAATTTTATTAACCACTCTCTCTCTCCTTATATATATATATATTATAAATGATGTAGATAGTGTTTAGAGTAATTCAGGAATTAATACAGAATTACTGGAATGAGGGTTACTCTGACTAAGATTCCTGCAGAAAGCCTAAATGTTGTGTTTTTCCACCCATTCTAAAAACTACTTGAGAATTTTGTTAGAAAAACAAACATTTCAGCATTCTTCAGACCACTCCTCTCACTGTGCATGTACAGGGGAGGTCAATGAGCCTCCAGCAGTCACCTTGGCCAATTAAAAAAAAATGCAGAAAGCAATTATTTAGCTGGTGGTAAGATGACTTCAATTACTTCATACATGGCTGCTCCATCACTGGGTTTAGAACAAAACATCTTACTTGAGGGATTAGTTGGCTTTGTTTAACAAAATGTACATGTCAGGTTACTTCCTGCAAACCTCCTGATAATTCTGAAAAGAAAACAGCAGGTCGGAACACTGCAACCACCGGAGATGCTCATTTTCTCTTTCACTTTGGTCCACTCACACAATGTTATGAGAAGGGTCACTCAGGGTGGGAAACTCAAGCAACTTAACACATGAAAGCACCAAGTCCACTCTTGGCCTGAAAGTCTGTGTGTGATTAACTGAAAGAAACAAAACATAAAAAAGCATGAATTAAAGTTATGAAAATCAAACAAAAGTGAAGTGTAGCGAAGTATGTTAAAACAAAAAAAGGAGGAGGGGGACAAACACTGGGGCAGCAGAAGGCTTCAGGTGAGAGCAGCCTGGCACAACCTGCTCAGCACCACAAACACTTCTCTTTCCCCCAACTTCTGCAATTTTTTCCTTACTAAAGCTACTAAGAATGCTGCCTTGAACCACGAGATGATAAAGAGTTCAACTAGCTCTCCTAAATACTTCACTTGAGCAGAAATCCCAAAACCCCATATTTTGAGCTAGCTCACAGGTTTGAAAAGAAAAAAAGAACAAAAAAAAAGCCCAATCCACAACCATCCTGGTGATGTGCACCTCCTCTAGCTGTGCTCCAGAGCTGGAGCCCCCCTGCCCCAGCACCATGAGGGGTCCCCCAGTGTGCAGAGCCCAGGCTGTGGTGCCCCTTGGACCTCTGCAGGCCACCGAGCTGCCTCCCAGCCCTGCTCCTGACCACAGCCCGTTTCTATCACTACCCACAAGAGGAACGGCCCAGACTCACACCTGGGGGTGGGCTAAACCCAGCAAAGTGCAGGAAAACCTTTTCTGTTGCAGCCAGAAGGAGCAGAGGGGAACCTGCAGCATTTCTTGGCCCATGTTCACAGTCCTTGCCTGCTGCTGGCATCACTTGCACAAGTTACCACTGTGCTCACCTTCCCAAAGCAGTCCTGGGTCCAAGAAAACCCTAGGATTCAGCTCCTAATTCAGATTAAACCCTACTTTCAGCAAAGAATTTTACAAACCATTTAGACTCTGTGTGTGAGGTGGGCCACGCCCAGAGCATGACAAGCAGTCTGCAGAAGAGAGCCTTTGGTTTCAGCACCAACACATTTACATTCCAGCAAAACACTCGAGCAATCTACCCCATTATCTTCCACAGGAAGAAACAAATTGCTAGGATGTCAGTACACAGAATGAGCTCCTCTGGTGCTGCAGTTCACAGCAGGGGAATGACAGACCACAAGATCTCATCAGCAGTGAGAAGCTGAATGCTGTGCTGTCAAGCACAAACCTGGGTGTTGCTACTCTTCATGGTCTTTTTTTCTTGCCATCATTAAGAGGCTCAGAAAGCCTTGCCACCAGCCTGCTCTGAGTTTGAAAGAATGCAGTTCTGACTCTTGAGCTCCTTCATGCAAGAGGAAGTAACAAAAAATGCTGCAATAGCAGAATTACCACTTTGCATGCCAGTGCTCCATTTTGCTCCCTAGCCAGTGTTCCTTAGAGACTGGCTTGAATTGGAAGCAGGATAACCCCCCCAACATCTTTTCCTTTTTAACTCTGTTTGTCCCATTTCTGGTCTATCACTACACAATCAGGTGGCTGGAACACCAATATTTACACACCCTTGTTCCTGCTGGCTTTAGCAATGTCAATTAATGTGCAGCAAGCTAAGATAAGAACTCTGCCTTTAGAGGAAAAGAATTTTCTTGTAATCAGAACTGTGCCTTGAGCCCCATTTCACAACCTGAGCTGGCTGCCACAGAGGCAAGAGTGAACCCCATGGGACCACAGCCCGTTAGAGAATGGCCCCAGATTGTAAATCCCTCCCACCTGCAGCTGCCCAGGCTTCTCTGGGCAGTACTTGGACACAGGAGGAGCTCATCTCTCCTCTGCTTTAACCAAAGAATCAGAAAGATGGGAATTAAGATTCAAAAATCCCCTTTTCTCTGTATGATGTTTAAACAACTGACCAAATATTAAAGCATCTGAGCAGACTCCCAGCTTTCCAGGGGCAGAGGAGGAAGACTCCAGTTCAGACACTTACTTTTTCCTGTCTTTGTCCTTCTTCAGTGGCTGCTGTGAGGTAGCCTGCAAGGATTGGGACTGCAAGGTTTCCACTGCCACTTTCCGCCTGTTGAAGGCGTTCATCTCGTCGTCCAGCTCCTTCCTTTTCTCCTCCACCTTCCTTTTCTCTTCCTGGTGTATCCTTTTTAAGTGCTCAAACTTCTCATGCAGCTGGTAGGAGACAGACCCTCTGAGCATCACATTCAGCTCGTTTTGGCTGTGCTAACCCTGCCCCAGGAGCCCTTCACACCTCCCACACAAATCCCCACCACAGGGACCAATTTGCTGGCAGAACACAGCACCCAGTGCCACCAAAAGCAGGGAAGACACAATAAATTCAGCTCTGCTGACATCCCACAGCAAACCAGAGGCAGCATGGGCCCTGGAGATGAGCACAGGGGATTTTGGCTCTGCACAGGGGCTGGGGACATCGCAGGATCTTTTGTTCCTCACTAGTTCTGAGGATGGTCCATTGAATTCCTCCCCAGTCACAGCTGCTTCCTGAGGCCTCACACTGGGGACTCCACTAGACTCACTGTGACTGGGGACCCCAGCCCAGCTGCCCCCTTTACTTTGCTGTCCAGTGAGGCACAAGAGGCAAGTCTCTGTGACAAGGATGCTTGCCTAAACTTCCTGCCATTGGCTTTCCCTCCCCAGACAGCAGCTGTATTTCCACGTGGCACAGGGAAGACTAGTTTCTGAGGCACCTAAACCAGTGATGTGTTTGTGCTTTGGCTGGTGAGGTTTGCTGGAATGTGCTTTCCAGGATTCATGCATTACCCAGACCCAGATTCCCTGCTGGCTGCAGTTTGGGTTCCTTGCAAATTTTTGGCACACCCACCTCTCTCTCCTTCTCCTTCAGCTCTGCCTCTGTCTCCTTGACTTTGTTAACAAACATTTGTCTCATTTCTTCCTCTTTCCTCTGGAGCTCACCCAAGAACTCTTTCCTTTTGGTCTCGTATGTTTCTTGGAGGCTGGGGAAGAAAGCAAATGAAATCCAGACTCTCTGGAGACTGATGAGTTAGTGATGGGGAAATGCATGCCTGTCTGTGCTGTTTGGAAAAACAGGCAGGGAAGGGAACATCTGAATCAGCTGCAAAGCTCAAACCCAGCGCTGGCATTGTCCAGCCTGGCACTGTAGACTTCACCTACAAACCTCCCATTTTTTGGGGCTGTCAGTACCAAACCCTCACTCTAAATTGATGCTAAATGTCAAGGCCACTCACCTGAAGGGCTGGCTGTCTGGATCTGTGTCCTTGAAGCCCATCTCCTCCAGTTTGCACCTCCGGTAGAGCTCGTAGTGGCGGGTGTGGGTCTGCTCCCGCAGATCCTCCATGTTCACCCGGATCAGCATTTCCCTCAGCTTCACAAAGTCACAGTGACTTTCATTCTCCACTGACAGAAGGGAAGGGACAAGTCAGCAAACTGCAGGTGTGGTGGGGGAACACAAGGACACACATGATTGGCTCCAGATACCCACATCCCGAGGAGCCTGTTGTCCTGCTCAGGGCACAGCACAACCCCTGGATGCAGGGATTCCTGTGTTGTGNGTAAACAATTTCCCAATGCATTCCACATGGAAAAACAAGGGACAGGAATAGAAATTGTTTTCTTTTCCTTCCTCTCTCTGTTCCTCTATGAAACTTTCTTCAGGGAGCAGAGATGTGGCCACTACATTCCTGCTGACCTTCCTACCGCTGTAGGAATGGCAATGCAAAGGAAAGACTAGCCAACCCACGAAGGCTGCAGAGGACATACCTGCACTGCTTATCACAGGGCACCTTCATGCAGAGGTGCTGCTGCAGGCAGAGCTGGGAGGGTTTGCCTGACACACACGGGGTTTGGGGTGGGCTCGGGCCCCTCACCTTGCACCACTCCCCACGGGTACTGCCGCGCTCGCACCAGCTTGTTCCCAACCTTCACCTCCTCCGTGCTGCCAACCACAGCGAAGGGCAGATGAGCCTGAAACAGAGCCAAGGGCAGGGCTCAGTGCATGGGGTAACCCCCAGAGATCAGCCTGACCCTGAGTTCCCCCTCACCCAGGCACAGGAGCTGCTTCCCTGAGTCCTTTCTTTGAGCCTGACAATTTCTGATACTCGGAGCAATCTCTGCTACAAACTGGGATATCACCACAGAGAGTGGTGGGGGCTGCAGCACAGCTCACAGCACTGCTGCCTGGGCTGCACCAGCTGGAGAATATTGTAGGAACACCACGGTCATTAGTGCTCCACTCCATCCCTCTGCCAGGCTGCACACACCAGGAGTGGGGCACTCCCTGCCTTGTGAAAGCACGGGCAGGGACATCCCAAACAGGCCTTGGCACAGCAGTGAGCGTGTGGGCACTGCAAGGGACACGTGCAGGACACAACATGCACTCACTGCCCGCCAAGGCTGCAAAGCAGCAGGCACAGGGAGGAAACAGGACACCCTCCTTGGGACTGCAAGGGAGGAGGGGGTGCTTCAGTAGGATGAGGCTGACAAAATCCTTCACATTTAAAAAGAAAAGGATCCAGAAGTGTGGAACTCATAGAGAAGTGGCCAAATATATTTTCACTGGAGGAAGGAAGGAGAAAAAAAAAAAAGCCAAGCAAGCATGACTCCTGTTTTTCTCCCCAATACACACAGCTTGCAATTACTTAAGTAAGAGTGAATCCTCCAAGGTTTTCATGATTTCAGCAAAAAAGAACAGTTAGAGTGAAAACATGTATCTAGTCCACCCAGAAACCAACTGGTGATTGAATTTTTTTAAAAAATGGCAGGGGGAAGAGTGAAAGAAAAGACAAAGCATTTAATCAGAAACAGCTATGCAGGAAAACTGTCATTTTGATGAAAAAGCTACTTTTGATTTGTAAAATTAACATGGAAACATTTCAGTTGTTTCTAGTGCCATAGCTGCACTCTGATTTGGGAGACAAGAAGCTTAAAAGTGTTTTTTCATTGTGCTTCAGTCAGGTCTGAATTTGATCTCTGAATTTCAAAAAAGACAAAATAGAGATTAAAGATTTTTCTTCTTTAAATTGGGTTTTCTCTGGTCAGTCTCCTTAAGTCACAAGACTAATGTAAATCTTAACTGTCAGATTTTATTCAAAGTTTCTTCTTCCTCAAAGGCAAAGTAGCCTAAGAATAGACAGAATTAATTTTGAAGAAAGTATTTTTCAAAAATTCAATAAAATAAATTCTAGAGCTAAGTTTCTCCAGAGAGCCCCCAGATTAAACATGAGCCACATGCAAATTAATTCTGTATGCAATGAATGGCCTTTGGCATCTGTGAGACCCACAGCTCGGCTTTCCAACAGACTCAGTGTCTGGACATTCCCAATTAAACTTGCCCTTCAGATGTGTTTTTGTGCAGCAATTTAATTTGTCACAGCTTTGGCAGCATTACCCACATTCATCACAGAGTTGATCTCAGCCACTGCCTCGTCGTCCGTGGGGAACTGGTAGATCTGCACCCCATTGCTGACCAGCTCGCTCATGATCTTGATCTTGAACTTGTGCAGCTCGCTCTTGGAGATGGTGTCTGCTTTGGCAATGATTGGGATGATGTTCACCTAGAGCACAGGGGAGGAAGGAAGGACAAACACCCAGGTGAGCACAGCTGGGTGAGCAGCTGTGTTGAGCCCGGGGTGACCCAGACCCTGCCCCACTGGCTGTTTCACATCCCCCAAAATCACCTTGGAGCTCTGTTTACACAGGAGCTGCAGCCCAGCTCAGCTGAACACTAGAGGGAAGAGTTCTCCAGGACTCACTTGGCCACAAGACTTCAGATAAACCACACACCCTGCACGAAGCACACAAGGAGCAAATCAAAGCCGTGCTCTCCCCGTGTTTTGTTACACACCAGGAGGGAGGCAGACGCGGTGTAGCTGTCACATCCAAGCTGTCACCCCTCCATGCTGGCTGTGCTGACAGGATGTTTTACAAGACAAGCACAAGGGTGAAATGCACATTGAGCTGATGTGAAGCCTTCCCATGCTCAAGTGGAAAGAGCAGGGACTCCTCAGATGCTCTGACAGCAGCTGATGACCCTCCCCAAGGACTCCATGAGCCTCTTGGTGAGGATCACAACTTGGCTGTGCCACGTGGATTATGTGGAGAAAGGGGCAGGGTGCCATACAGAAAACATATTTATTGTCATGCTGTTCTTGCTCAGCTTTGGTTTCACATCAGCCAGCAGTCACTGTACCCCACACAACTTCATCCACCTGGGCTTCAAAGCCACCCACGAGCTGCACAGTGGGGATGTCTCCCGGTGCCCAGCACCCACCAAGATCAAAAGTAAACAAGGGCCACATCCCACATCCATCAGGAGTGATGGGGTTCATTATGGCCTCATCTCATGCTTAAGAGAGCTACAGTGAGGCTGGACCTATCACAGCAACCTGTGCTAGATAACACTGCTGTGCCCAGAAAAGCCACGTGTGATACTGAAACCACTGCTTAAACAAACAGCAGAACTCATCTGTCTGAACAGCAGCCAAATTCACAGCAGTGAAACAGGAGAATTTAGACAAATAAGGGGACAGTCCTTTTTGTCCTACAGAGCTGAAATTCACAGCAACCAGTTGGTCTCCAGTGGGTGCCCATTAAAATAAATGGCTTTGCTTTCCTAGCACAAGTTCTTTGTAGGTCAGTGTTTTTTCCACACTTCTTGGGTTCCCCCTGCACTACTGCTCTCCCCCCTGTGTCTGTTCAGTGGTTTAGCACTCACTAAACATAAAAGCATTTACTTACTCCAACTGAAAATAGTCTAAATTCACTCATTGCAAATGTATCTGAGAGAATAAATTCCTCTTTTTCTCAGCCACTGACCCAGACTCTTTTACCAAAGACCACAGCCCCCCACAGAAAAAGGCCTGCTGCTCACTCCACTGCTCAGCAGGTCCATGTCCTCATTACAAAGGTAAAAGGGCCATGACCACAGCTGGGTGTCTCCCTGACCTGCTAAGACCTGAGGAGGCTTGGATTCACCATCTCCCACAGAAAAAGGGTCAGCTCAGGACTTACATCTCTTTTCAATCAGCCCAAGCAACTTCCCCTTCTTTTTCCAAGGGACTCCAGTTCAGCCCTGCCTACAGCAAGGCAGGAGGTGCAGAGCCTGGAGCAGCAGAGGAGACAGGCTCTGCTCTGTGGTCACCACTGTGGTCTCAGCACTACTCAAAGAAATCACAAACCAAGGCTGGTTCAAGTGCCCTCAACCAGATTTCTTGTATTTTGAAAAGGCAACTCAGTGAACACCTGCTGACACAGAGCTCACAACACAAAGGGGTTTTACAAGTTGTGTTTCCAATAATCACCACATCAATACTGGGGAGGCATGGATATGGCATTTCAGTTTAGTCCTAGAATGGGTTCACTCCTTCCCAACACAGAGAAGGGATGGAACAGCTTGGAAAGAAGAAGGCAACGAGACATGAGATGCTACTGAACTGCATGTCTAACCCTACCTCCCCTCCTGCCACACACCCACCTCCATGCCAAGGCCAAGGCTGTGGCACAGAGATTAGTGACAAACTGATATGTATCTAGCTAGAGAAGAAAAGTCACCTCTCCTCCTGAACAGGTTTTAAAACCCAATAAAAGGAAGGAATGCCAGAACTACATGAGTGGTCTCTGTCCACTCTTTTTACACAAATAATGTTGATCTTGGGTTGAAGGCAAAATCCTAGAGCAACATTCTTGTATCTATGGTGGAAGAACAATATTCTCTATTTGAAGATCTAGTAATAAAATCATGCAGTTGGCTACTGGCATGTCACCCCACTGAATGTGACGGGGTCCCCTTGTGACAGGCAGTGTCCCCTTGCCTGTCAGTCCATGTGCTGGAGCTGCAATTATGACCAGAGGAAGTCTGTGCTTCAGACAGGACAGCGAACTCCCATGCAGACAAAAATGCACCTCCTTCTCAAGTCTTTCTGACCAGAGTTGCTTCTCATCTCCAAAAATAAAACTTACAAGAACTTGTGATTTGGTAGAAAATAATTCTGCTGATGCAAGAAGACTGTAGGCACTTCTGTTCTGTGAAATACAGCTGAATTTTTCCCCATCTCCAGACTGTTCCTGAATGCAAGCTGCAGTGAAGCCAACAGGCAAATCCTACTTTGGAAGCCAAAGAGCTGAGGCACAGGCTGCCTGAAGCATCCCCAGCTGCCTAGGATGTGTCATCTCTCAGAGGGCAGGCACTCAGCCACAGCTCAAACAGCACATGGTGACTGACAACCATCCAGGACAAGCAGTGAGCTCCAGGACCCTTATGGCTGCACACACTGCACCACCATTTCCCTTGACAGGGCTGGGCTTTAAATCAATAAATCACCTTCTTATCTGATACAAATGCACTATTATTTATCTCCTTTCCCAGGTTAAACTCAGTGGAAAGTCTACACCTGTCAGGCCCTATGTGCTTCCCACTAGCCAGCCAGCCAGCCAAATTCCATCCACCTACAACCACTTCTGAGGATGCTTCTGCTCTCTGGCTGTAACTAAATACCCCAGATAACAGCTGGCCATGAGCTCAGCCAAACAGATATTGTCTTAGAGTACAATGGAAGATTTTGTTTACAAAACAGCTTTACCCAGAAGGGATTGCATAGACTTTACACTAAAAGCAAGATTGGTTATTGAAATTATCATAGAGAGTCAAAAGCCTGCCCAGGACCACACATCGTGCCACTTGTGGGCTAGAGCAAAGGTGGAACTGAGCCACAGTGCTACAAACTCCCTGTTAAACCAGTCCCAGAGGCTGAGCAGCACAGCACAGAGCAAAACATTGCCTCTGATGTACCTTCCATCCCCACAAGCTCCATTCAGCTGTAAAACAGGGGCCACACAAAGCTCTCAAGAGGAATGGCAGGTTCAGGTGTGCTCACAGAGCAGCAGACAGGAGCCAGTGAAACTCACCTGTGCTCAGTAACCACCCACTGCTCCCACGGGGAGGGCAGAACTGCCTGGGCTTTGCTGACACCCCCACTCACCCTGCCCACACAGCAGCCCCCAGCACAAATGGTTCATCTGTGGTGGAAAGGGGCACAGCACTGCCGTGCACAAACCCTCAGGGAGCGCCTGGAAAGCACTCCCATGTCCTGGGATGACACCAGTGCAGAAATGCAACATAAATCCCTGATGCCCAGAAAATATCAATGGGCTCCACTTGCTTATTCATTTCCATGTACCCACTTGTGTGAGGCCACCACAGCATGAAATCCAGGATGTTCTCATGCTGTGGCAAGAAGGGAGATGAGAACAAAGGCATAAAATGACTCCAGAGAGGGCTTTTAAAGTGGAAGTTTGGAAATATAAAAAGTTTGCCTGTGCACAAAGTTTTCATCTGTGCACAAGCACAAAGGATTTATTTTGGTACTACCAAAGGACCACATTAAAGGCAACCACAGAGAGATGTGAAAAGTAGGGAATGAGAAGGAAAGTAGAGAAATGCTTTGTGGGACTACCAGCACCAAGGGGAATAGAGCAAAAGCTTTCCTCCAAAAATATTTCTGGGAATATGTAATGCTGGCACTGTACCAAGAGACAAAAGTTTATTAAGGGAAAGTTTTCGGATTCCTGAAGAAGTCAGTGTAACAGCCAAAGCTACAAACAGCCCACTGCAACAGGAAGCCAGTGCCTGCTCTGGACTGGGGCCAAGGAAAAGCAGGCCATGAGCCCTAGGTGGTAAGGGCAAGCAGCAGAGACTGCACAGGGGAACTCAGCCCAGCAGGGAAGTCCAACAGAGCTGCACGTGAACAACAGCCAGAGAAGAGATTGCTCCCTCAGTGTAATCCAGGGGATCCCCAGGTCCTGCAGGGTCCCACCTGCCATGGCTGTCCCTCTGCAGGCTGAACAGCATCTGCCACCTGAAAGGAACCACCCTGCTGCTAAAACACTGCTCTGAGAGACAGGAAATCATTGAGAAGAAAAGAAGAGATTCTGCTGCCACTAGTGACCTTTGAAGCCTCCTGCAGCTCCCTGGAAGCCAGCTGGAACACCCAAAACTACGTCAGAAACTTGCTCCCAGCTGCAGGAATATAAGCAAGTAGTTGGTTAGGTAACACCCTGCCCCTAAGGCAGAATAGCTTATGCACAAAGAAACAACCCCAGCAGACCTCTCATCACCCACTTTTAGGATTCCTATGACCTTGGGAATTCCTCACCATACCTACACTTAAAGAAGATACTGTGATCTCCTATCCAGATCACTTGGCACTGCCAGCAGTGACAGCTCACACACTCCCTGTGCAGCAGCACACACAGACAATGCTTCTCCTTAGCCCTTGTCTCCTCAGCACTGACCACCACCTTAGGACAACAGTTTTGGGGGCTCTCAGGCCCTCTGTCCCTGCTGACAGGTCAGGACAGCACAGGGGACTCCACAATTTAACTGCTGAAGCTGAAGGCATCCTGACCTGCACACCAAACAGAGCTGCAGCTGATGGCTTTGGTAAGTATCAGCTAATCTGGGTAAGATTCTTACAGTAGAGGGACACTCTGGAATTTACACAACCAACTGAAAAACAGGCTTTCCCTGACATTCTTCAGGAAAGTCAGTGAGAAAACAAGCACAGGACCTCAGCAACCCCAAGGCCAGACAAAGCTTTACCAGAGTCCTAGGAATGGCTCAGCTGCCATGCAGGAAGGAGTCCAGCACTTGCACAGAAGGAACAAAACCTTCCACATGACAATCAGCACCACCAGCAGCATTCCAGGAAGGGGGACCGTAGTCTCCAAGCCCCTACCTTGCTGTCCAGCTTCTTCATTGTCACCAGGTCCAGGGACTTGAGCGAGTGGCCGGTGGGGGTGATGAAGTAGAGGCAGACGTGAATCCTGGTGTCATGGTAGTTGAAGAGAGACCGGCGGATTTTCAGCTCTTCTTGCAAATAGTTTTCAAACTGCGTATCAATGTACTCTACGATTGGCCTGTAACTAAAACCATCCCATTAGCAAACCAGCTACTGCAGCACAAATCTAAACCGGCTAAAGGCTGAAGGAATTCTCCTACACGTTCCACGATACCACTTAAAAACAAGTTATAAGACTCAAACAATTTAGCTTTACAATGGGAAAAGTGTGGTGTTTACACACAGACCTTATAATCCAAAGGTTGCTGGAGATTCTTGAGGCTGTACTGCAAAGTCTAAGGACAGGGGAGCACAGAAAGATGACTACTTCCCCATATGAAACTTTGCCCAAATTTCAGGGCTCAGCCATCTGTCTGTAGCAATGCAACATGACCAAGGAGACACCTTGGAATCCCAGAAAGCCTTTACCTGGGGCTTGAATAAGATGTCTGTGTCATTAAATGAGACAAGTTCAGAACAGATAATTCCTGACCCTGCTCTGAGGTTAACAGCTCATGCTCCTGGAGGACAGCAATCTCTGCTGGAAAGACCTCCTGTGACCTCTCTTTTTGGCTGTTCACCCCCTACCCTTTGTCCCCAGAACCAGAGCCACTACAGGCAGCGACTCCTTTACCAGAGACACAGACACTTCTGCAGCGCTGCAAGGGGAACTGCAGGCAGGTGATGTCTAAGCACGAGGCAAGCCCAGAAACGCCGAGCAGATGGCACAAGACCTGCCTTTCGTCTTTATTTATCTGATCCCCAAATCCAACTGCATCCACGATGGTCAGCTTCAGGTGGACATTGCTCTCCTGCAGGTCGTAGGTGCGCGGCCGCAAGCGAACCGCGCTCTCGTAGTGACTGGCTTCCTCCGTCTCAAACGTGGTGTTGAAGAGGGTGTTCATCAGCGTGGATTTCCCAATGCCAGTCTCACCTAGGGAGCACAAACCATCAGCTCACTGCAGCGTGAATTTGCCAGAGGTACTTCAAAGCACATTAATTAGAGAACTGAATTACACTGTGGAAGGTCACCATGAATTGCTCGTGGACAGACATGTAATTGTCACACAGGTGTCACACAGACAGGTGTCTGCCTTCCTGAAGGTCTCAAACAACACAGAGCACTTGGGTCTTGTCTCCCAGTATCACACAAAACACAGCAGCACAGCAAAACACAGTTTTCCTTTCCATGACCCCTGACTTTGCTTGGGATTCTGCACTAGAGAAGCTGTGGAGAGGACAATTTTAGTAGCCATTGAAGGACACCTGGGATGCATCACAAAAACCTCTACCCCAGAATATTTGGCTGACAAGCTGTTTGTGAGCAGAAAGGCTTTGAACTGCTGTTCCTGGTAATGAAACAAGACTGATACTTTCCAATTTGGCCTAGAAGGGGCCTCATTTAAATTCCTTATTCACTACACACAGCCCTAATGGTCATGGGGGTGAAGAGAGGCAAAATCTAAGAAAAGAAGCTTCACTGCACAGTCTATACAAAGCCACAGGAGCTGCTGTATTTCTGCTGGTCTAGCAGGTTACAATACTTCAGACCTCATACACCATACAAGAACCAGCCAAAGCAGAAATGATGCTCATCTCATCACTGAAAGGAATTGGTCTCCAGTACTCCAGTCAGCATTGCCTGCTAGATCACATCAGTACCAAAACTAAAAGCCAATAATATAATGAGGTTATTTTAAAGTCAGTAAGGAACAGTTCCCCTCCCTTTCTAAGCACAGAGATGACCATGCTTCACACCCTCTGACACCTGGAAAGCACTGATTAGGCACAGCTCAGACACAAACCTCTTGTGCCCAGATTTGGGGTGCAGGCCTACACTCAGAAATGACCAAGTTATCAACAGCAGCTCTCACACAACCCATGGTGCATCTGACTCTGTGTACCTAGACATCACACCCAGCAAAAGCTGCTCGTGCCAGCCACCCCAGTTAGCATACGGAAACACTTAACTTGCTATATACAGCCTTCCTTTGATCCTTCTTACTGCAAAGCTATTGCAGCAGAGATGATGACCAAATCCACACTGATTACAGAAATTCTCCTGGCTTGACTCGATGTGTTCTTTAAGAGTTTGGCATTTCTGACTTGCTGAAGTCACTGCCAAGGCTTGTGGCACAGCAGGACACCCAATAAATGCTGGTCCCAGCCTCCCCCCATGCCTGCTTGCAGAGGACTGTGCTCACCCACACAGAGGATGTTGAAGCTGAAGCCTTGTGTGACAGACTTGCTGACCAGCTGATCCGGGAGGCTGTCAAAGCCCACATGGCCTCCCAGGGAAAGGTTCCTCTTCTCTTCATTCTGCCAGGGAGAAGAAGCCAGATTAGCAAACTGCACTGAGATGGCAAAGCAGGCTGATGAGACTGAGACCACCCACGCTCCCGCAAAGCCCAGCAGTGCCCCTAAGGGCTTGTCCTTGGCACACCACAGCACAAACCCCCCCAACAGCCACCAACAACAGGAGAGAGGGTGTGAAATACTGATCTTCACGGGGAGCTGGGAGAACCAAGCTACCAGGCTCCAAAGTAAAGAAAACACTAGTGTGAGCTTCAACTACATACAGCTGGGAGAGATTAGCAAAGAAAAACCTACCACGGTGTGTTTTAGCACTCATTTCTCTTAGATTTTTTTTGTATTTTATTTTCTCAAGCCCCCCAGCAGTGAATTCAGCTTGACAGACTGTGCATTTTTCCCTGAGTACTTGTCTTTCCCCCTTTGCTCTGGCCACACGCAGCGAGGTTTGCTCACTCAGGCGCTGGGGGTGCCGGTGGCACAGGCAGGGCAAGGAACCCTCTTGCTTTACCATCTGTGACCACACAGTTATCCACTGTTCCTCTGCTGTTCCTGTTCCTGCCTCCCCCGTGTGCACTTTGCTCTCCCTTCTGTTCCCTCCCTCCCCCACAGAAGCTGATCACCTGTAGAGGCTTTGCTTAGGAACTAAGACAACAAAATCCGAGGAGACAGCAGCTCTACAACCTGTGCTGTACAGAAAGGCAGAGCAGATATAAAGTCCAGCAAAGAGCAGCTGACAGAAGGATAATTTCTCTTTCTAGTGACTAAAACCAGGAAAGTTTGGAATTTCAACAGATGCACATCTCTCTGCATAACTAAGAAATGATGTCTGAACCCAGGGACCAGACCACCATCCCTGGAGCCCCTCAGGCACTCTTACCCACCCATGGAAAAGCAAGGAGACAGGACTTCAGAGAATGAATTGTGATTAACTCACCCTCACAATTTCTTTGGTAATTGATTGTTTTTCTTAATCACCAGCACACATAGAAGATGGGAATGGAAAAAATGTGTGCCCTTGGTTTGGCTCTGGTTCTTCTGCCTGTTCCTGACAATTGGAATTTAATGTCCCAGCACTAAGACTGAGAGACAAGAGCATCCCTGAGAAGAGCCTAAGCTGCCTGTCAAACTTAAATGAAGTCAAGAGGAAAATAAACGATGTGATAAGCCTGGTGTATTGCTCTGTGCCTGCAGTAAGGTTGCTGAACAAAACACAAACCTTTGTTTAACTGCATCTTGAGTCAAAGCCTCCGTTAGCTCTGCCTTTGGTAGAACAAATATTCTCAGTCTTGTAAACCATTTAAATCACAAGAACAACTTGTGAACAGCTGAAACAACTTCCATGCCTCACACACAAACCTTCTGGCTGTTCTGTTTAGCATTTTTTACCACTTTCAGATTATTTTAGCCCAGCGCTCTCCAAGGGACTCCCTGGACAAAACCACAATTGAATCATAGCTGGGCTCCTGTGACCCATCCTATTCTGTCCATCCAGGATCAATCACACTCACTAACTCAGTAGAAAGAGCAATCATTTAAAGTTTCCATGTGTAACTGATGTCAGCAATTAAGGTTTTGAGATGGCCAGAGTTTAGGTGAATTAAAAATAAAAACGGCCCCTAAGACAGGGAGATCTCCAAGTTTAACTCTCTTCCATTCACCTGTCAGCACAGGGAGATGCTACAACTCAGACCCCAGGACAGAGGGTGTTCTAAAGGTGAATCTGTGCTGCTCCAGTCAGCTGAATGCTGAGCTGTGGCTCTCACATGGGGTAGCACAACCTTCCTGGGAAGGGGAACTGGGACACGTGTGTGCTGGGCAGAGACTCAGAGCTGATCAGGTCTGGCTCTGCCCTCAAGCAAGAGGCTGTCACAAGGCACAGGGAGCCACTGCAGGCACCAGTTGAGCTCGGGGGGCTTCCTCAGGCTCTCAGCCCAATCCCTCAGCCTCCACTTCTCATCCTCCCCGTGTCCCTCGGAGCCACCACTTCACAGAGCTCCAAATGCCAGTTCCCACCACTGCAATGCGGTGACAGCCGAGCAAGCTGTTCCCACAGAAAGCCACTGCGCTTGACGGTTACACTTTGTGTCTTTTCATTTTAAATAATAAACAAAAACAAGCAAACAAAAACACAAACCAGAAGCCTGGAATGACATTTTGGATGGGAAATAAATAAAGGCTGCCGATGGCTATGATTAGGCTGAAAGTGCCTGAGGCTGGGAGGAGGTTTCCAGGCAACAGGCAGCACCACTGCTCGAGATTTTAAAATAGGCTCCAGCTCAGCAAGGCTGCATTTAAATAGGCTCCAGCCAGGCAAGCCTGCATTGAGAACTCAGTCATGCCTTGGCTGCAGGAAACCCAAATGCATCCACACAGGGCTTTTTCTCTTCTTTTTTTGGCACAGTCGGTGTTCACTACAGGACAGGAATACACCTACTCAGAAGTGCTCGCCATCTCTCAAAGCTGTTAAATCAATGAGCCAAACTTCCGTGGAATAATTTTTGCCAGTGACCTTGAAATGCAGTTTTCTTTATTTCTGTAAGCAGCAGAAATAACCTGGTTCAAGTTCAAGGCACTGCTGATACCAAAGCAGAAAACCATTTACTGTGCTTGCAGTGTGTTCAGCTGTCATTCAGCTCCAAAGGGATTTTGCTGTGTTAGGATAAACAATGGCAACAGCTGCTGGGAAGTAGGAAGACTAGGAAAATAAAGAAAAAGGGAGGAAAGTTTTCACTGTTTTATTCTTTCCCTCCAATCCACTGAGCTTGGAAACCTGAGAGCCTTGTGAATACAACCAGTGCTCACTTGTGGAGTTTGGTGTGTGGACCTGTGCTGGAGAGGAACCTGCCACACCCTGATGAGCAGCCCCAAATGACCAGCCCTTTTGGCCAGCTCCCACATGCCAGGGTGGCCCAAGGACAGCTTGGAAGTTCACCTGCTAGTGAAGACAAGGTCACACTCCAAATAGAACCCCTTCCAGCAGAAGCAGCCAGCCTGCCACACTCAGAATAAATAATCAATCCAGAACACAAACACTGCAATAAATGAGGGCAGCACTAATGCAGCAATGTAGGGAGGTTTTGTTTGTGTTTTTGTTTGTTTTAAACAAAAGCTAAGGATTTCAGTAGAGCTTTCTCCATATTTTCGCCAGCAATGAGACTGCCCTGCAGGATAGGAGCGGGGCAGGTCATATGGCAGAGCCAGATGGGATCAGCCACGGCAAGAGCCAGGCAGGAACACAGCCCTGCCCTTTCCAGTTGCACTGGTCCCTGCACACTCCTACCCTCCACAGCACTCAGTGTGAACCAGGTCCCTCCATCTCACGGCCTGTAGAGACAACTCTGCTGCTTCTTAGCAGGCAGGACCCCATCCTGGGGCTGCAAATAACCACAAGGCAGCCAACCCTTCTTGAAGCCCATTTCATCATTACACAACATGATAATTAAGAGTCTGCAATGGCTCCAGGTGGGAACTTTCACCTGAAATAGCAACTGCAGCCCTGAACATCCCTTCTTGGGTCATTAATAACATCCTATGATGGGGCAGCTGCCAGGGTTTTACTTGCAGTCTTTGAACATGCTCTTCCAAGATTTCTGTGCCTTGAGCTGGTCTTCAGGCTTGAAGCAGAAAGCCAAGGGGATAAATCATATTTTGAATCTGGAATTTTGTGGGAAATGAAAGATTCATCATAAAGTCAGAGCAGAATTTAAGTATTTTTAAATCCTAAGTCCTTACATTTTCACAAATGTTCTGTCCCAGCAACAGGCACAGAAATGGCATCTGGGGGCATGGCCACAGGAACAACAGCCATCCCAGAGGGATTTATCAGATATCTTATGTATCTTCAGCTCTGATTTGACAACAACATCACAGAACTCTTTTCTTAGCATGCAGCAGACAGACAGACATGTCCTTGGTAGCACAGATGGACACATTTAGCTGAGCACCACAAGAACTGAAGTGAAACCTCCAAGCACAGTGCTTGAAATGCTCTGTAATGCACCAGGCACCCCAGCTCCTGGACACACCCTGCTGGAGGCTGAGGATGCATTTGGGATGCTCAATGGCACACCAGCCCATTCCTGTGGCCACACCAGCACAGAGCTGCCCAGGGAACCAAAAAGTGCTCTTCAAACCCACACCAGCTCCCAAGCCCATCCCAGCAGGGTCGCCAAGGCTGTGCCCTGCAGCAGGACTGTCAGGCAGATGGAGCAGCACTGCTGTGGGCAGCTGGCCACACACCACATCCACTGCAGATGATATGTTATTTGGCCCTTTACTGCAAGTCAAACAAGAAAAGCCAGCAGAGAAACACAATCAGAGAGACCAAATCCAGATCCCCATAAGAGGGTCAACACAGCATCACATACTAATTTGGCTCTTCTTCGTAGACAGTGATAAAAGAAACCTGTGAGAAGTGCACAGGCTACAGTTTCAAACTGTGTGCCTATGATTCTTCAAAAAATAAAAACCCGATCACAGTTTCTCTTCATGCTTCACCTCCAAATTAGCATCAGTTTCACTCTGCGTCATTACATTTTTCAGCAGCTTGTTCCAGGAAAAGTGGTTTTACCACTGCCTGCACAACCCAGGGGAATGTCAGCAGTGGGACCAGTTCCACGTTCAGCTGTCCCTCAGCTGCAGTGCTCCTAGCTGGGGCTCCTGGTGCAGAGCAGAGCAGCTGACTGCTTTGACATGTGCTGCCCCTGCTTCCTTTGCTTTCACCACGAGCACTATAAACAGAGTGGACCTTGTATAGAGAAGATCATTCTGACATCAGATGGTTAAAAAAATAAATATCTCTAGAAGTATCATCTTTCAATTAGTCCCACCACAAAATTCTCCTTTAGTGACATATGCTTGTGTTTCCTGCTTGAGACAACCCTCGGGCTTTTCTTCGTGAATGATGCAGGTGAAAGCACATGGGTAAACAAAATCATAATTGAATGCCACAATCATAAATGGTGATACTTATTTTTTTAAATGGTGAACCTGGCATGATGGGACTTGTAATGTAAACTCTGGGCCCTGCTTCATCAGCGTACAAGCAACCAGTGAATAAAATTAAGAGGGAAAACAAAACATCACATGGTTTAGCTGGTAAACAGTGATGACTCCTGGACATATACCCTGAGGGATAGCACAGAACTTTTCTGTATCTGAGCTGCCCTTTCCCATTTCTACAGCCCAACAAAACATAAGTGAAAAGATGAAGAGCTGACATTTTCCAAGGCCAAACAGCAAAGACCTACAAGGAAAGAAGGAAGGAAATTGAGTTTTCTCTCCTTTCTGCTACATGAATAGGGCTTACACCTGAGCAGTGACCTTCAAGCCAAAGGTGTCTGCTGCTCCCAAACCTCTGCACCACCAGCTGGGATCTGTGGCCAGGCTGCAGCTCTCCACATGCCAGCCCCACACAGGGGCTTATGTCTTCCAAGAGCTCACTAGGCACCTGTATTTCAGGTCCTTCTCTTCCCAGAGTTTTCCCATTTACATTTTACATACGCACTTAGAAAACACAAAGAGGCAACAACATGACATCTGCATGGTGCTTTTCCACAGCACTTCAATTCCCACTACCGAGGCAGACTTTTTTTTCTAAATTCCTCAATCCTGGACTTCACCTTGACCTTACACCATGACAAATGCTTCAGTGCTCTGCAGCCTGGGTCCAGGCATCTTCTGTGTCACACGGATGCCTTGCAGCAGGTCTGTGGCACTGGCTATTCCCAGGGGAGCACTGCTTTGCCCTGCAGGGAACACGTCGACATGGAGTGCCAGGCACACAGAGATCCTCTCTCCTCCGATTTACAGTCAAATCAAAACAGAAGGAAAAACCAGAGCTAGCAGAGTGCAGGTTCCTGAGCAGAGTGCCTCAGAGAGCAGCAGGAGGAAGAGCAGGGAGGGTTCCCCAAACCCTGCCCTGCTGCAGAGCTGCGTGGGCTGGCCCAGCACCCGGCACAGCTGGGCACAAAACAATGACTTCACCCTCTTGATGCCCCATCCACAATCCACAACAGTGTGTGCAACACAAAGATTAATACATGCACCAGTGGCGTTTGTAGGACGCTATTCCCTTGTCTCCTGCATGGAAAGACATGGAATCAGGAAATCATTCCATCCTGATGCAGGGAGTCACATTTTGCAACTGAGCAGAGAAAGGACTGAGTGATATCTGGCTGTTTATCCAATCCAAGCAGGGCAAGCTGGTCCCAGGTACAGGCTCACGTGTGCTGGCATGGCAGCAGCTGCAGGGCCAGCCACAGGCACTGCCTGGCCCCTCTCAGGCTGGGCACTTCGGGCAGCAGCTCCACAAACCACGGAACAGAGAGGGGCTGCTTCAGGATCCAGCACATGCAGGTCCCTCATCCAACCCCACAACCAACCCCAAATGCCCACCACTGCAAGATTCCTTACAAAGGCACTTGTACTTATCATTTCACAAGTACACTGAGTCATGGAGCAGTTGAGTACTTGCCTAGAGACCTTTGGGCAAACAGTGTCAGAAGCCAAATTCAGCTTCTTTGTCCAAGCAGGCACTCCCTGGGGCTTGGCCCAGCTTCTGGATCAATGCAGAAAAATTTGACAAATTTCCTCTCTCTGGAGAATCTCTCCATCTCTGAATGCTGGCTCAATAAATGCCACTTGACATTTGCAAAACGACAGTAGTGAGTATGGACTCATGTTTCCATGAGGAAACTGTGTCTTGCCTAGCTCAGAGCTGAGGAGCACTTAACAGCAACACCACACCCCAATAAGAAAAACACCTCTGTGGTGTGAGCAACATTCAAAACACTCACTAACACACATGAAAACATTACCTGTCTTGTACTCACAGGCCAATGACTATTAGATGTATAACAGCACCAGTGAATGAGATTGCACTTTGCAGCCTATTAAGCAGAAGGAGATGGTCCAAGAGAAGTAATGAGACCAGATTTGACAGTGAGAGGATTCTGAGCATGGTAAGTCTTAACAGAGGGCTCAGCAGAGGTGGAGTAGGCATGACCTTGTGGGTGCCTTTGGCACTGGAGACAAAATGAAGCACACTCAGCTAGGGCTGGCCAGTGGAGCTCTTAGTTTAAAATTGTCACATCTAAATGGCACTTAATCTCAAGGAGATTTGCAAAATGCAAGCACACACCCAACTGAAGGTTCTCAGTTAATCTTAAGCATGGGCTTAAAACTTCAGATCCCCATTGTGAAGCACTTAATAACAGGCTGGGGAAAGAAGAAAGGAAGAAAAACAAGCCCACAGATGCGGGGTTTCTGCTGATTTACCATTTGTCTTACAATGCCAACAATAGAAGATGAGGAGCTTCATCTTCTCTGCTGCCTCCTGCTCCTGCCTGCTCTGGTGGTGGTATATGGTCAGTCAACCAGAATGCTCCCGACACCCTGAGCCTTCTGTGCCTGTGCGGGGAGGGCAACTGCTGTTTTTCCCTGCTGTAAACCCTAAAGAGCTCTAAAAGGTAACACGGTGATGCCTAGCACTGCTCTTCCCTGCAGCAATGGCAGGGCAGAGCCCAAGTGCCTTCCCTTCCGTCTGTTTTCCAACAGCAGCACAGCCACACGTAAGCCAGCTCTCCGTGCGTGGGACGCTGTGCCAGCCAGCCATCTCCAGTTGCTGCATGCTCACAATAAGCTTCCAGCCTACACTGGAGTCCCCCCAAAAAACCTCACACTAAACCAACACAATTCCCAGCCCCCCTCCCCGTTAAACCGCTCTTCTAAGAATGCCAAGAATTTTCCCAGACACTCAAGCCTTTATTCATATCCCTCCTGGCTCCCAGCTGCACTGCAGGCAGGCAAAAACATCACTGAAGAAACCACATATGGAGTCACCACCAAGACATGCCAAGTAAAAATCAGAGCCACTTTATATTACAGAAGCAAGAAGGGTCAAGAGCTGAGGCTCTTGCCTTTAAATTTTGGACCCACTTTTAAGAGCTATTCACAAACTTTAAGACCAGCAAGTGACCAGTGAGTGCATTGTGAAGTGCAATGCTCAGCACCTGTGGAAAACAAATATTTCAAAAAGTCACTGGGCCAGTGCCAAGGTTTCGCAATGTGCCCCGTGGCCCAGGGCAGTCTCGGGGAAGAAAGGCTGTGCTGCACAGCGCTGAACGCACACTGCAGCCTCCTCCCGCAAGGAGGGGGACGGGGATTTCAGGGAGAAAGCCAAGCTCCTCTGAAGGGAGGAACTCCTTAGGCAAACTCCCCAATTGCTTTGCTGTGTGCAAGGCGCTGGTGCCAGAGCGCCCCGGATCATTGCTGAGGCACACCTTGTGCTGTGTGCCAGCAGCCAGCCCCGAGCAGGGACCCGCTCCCCTGGCCCCTTCTGCACCAGCCTGCTCCTGCAGCGCTTGGGAGCACACAGCTGAGCTCCACTGCAGCCCCAGCAGCCTTTCCTCCTTCAGAAAAACACCACAAACCACAGAACACAAAACAAAAATCTTACACGCATCTACAGAATCAAATGGCACAGGCTTAAAACTTCAGTTTTTGCTGATGCTCAAAGCCAAGTCTCAAGGGAGAGTAAAGCTCCTCATCTTCTTATACCACACACATCCAAGTTGATCCATTCACAACCTGTGAATGCAACATCAGTTTTAATTTTCTGCAAACAAACTGACTGTTTCTGGCTTAAATTCCTCTTTTTTTTTCACCACAAGCAAAATTCCCACATGCTTCCTTTCTTAAGCTGCTATTTAGTGATTTCCCTATAACATTTATAAAGCCTAATTAATTAATTGTGAGGTTTTTCTTAATCAAGAGAGGATTAAATGGGCATTTTGCCTCTATCACAAGTCCTGGACGTGAGTTTACAGTGGAGCAAAGCAGGATTTACCAGCCATTATACATACTGTGTTTTGCAAACATGAAGGCTGCCTTTGAGAATAAGGAAAGTTGGTTAAAAATAAAGAAAGCTATGGAACCAAAAATGAAAGACATTTCCTCCAAAATGACCTTAAAGGATGAGAAAGTTCAGCTTCTCGGCAGCCTGAGAATTCCATCCCCCATAAGCTATTCAAAACCAAGGAAAGTCCAAAACACAAATGAAGCTTTTAAACAGACTAAAAAAAAAAGATCCTGAAATACAAACAACACCACCCAACACTGCCCTAGTTAGTTTCTTTTAAAAATTATTTATTCAGAAGCTGCTGAGGCTTTTAATTTAATGGACTTCCCAATTAACCCTGTCAAGAGCCTAATCTTAGCACCTTATCTAGTACAGACTTTCTCCAAGTTCACCCAAGGCAGCGATGCATTCCCAGTTTACTCAGCTGCTCTAAGCTGAGGAATCTCTCTGCTTTCCCAGCATCCTTCCACGAGGAAGAGGAGACCCTTGGCAAACACAAGTGGCTGTGGGACAAAGCCAGGAGATAAACTGAGTGCCTACCCTTAAGGACTGGAATGAAAAAGGTTTGGAGCAGTTTAAAAGAAGTGTGGAAGAGGGGAAAATGGATCTGGATCCCCATCACTCCAAACAAGCCACTCTGGATAGCAGTCACCAAGCTTATTTGCTTTAGTTACCACTTAAAATAAACATGACTAATTCCCACATACATTTCCAGAATTTATTGCCCAATTACAATAAATACTATTATCCAGTATATTTTTAGAGAAAGGAACAGAGATATAATGGGAACCCAAGAGCTTTTGCTCACCACTGTATGCTTTTTCCCAGTTTGCCTTATGCAACCATCCCACAGCATCTCCACCAACAGATCTTCCAGCTACACATCTTGTAATAATGCCTGAAAGACACTATAAAGAGAATATCCCACAATATACCACAGCAACTCAGCTCCTCTGAGGGCTACACCAGAGTCATCATACTAACAAGCTGACTGCTATATATCCTATTAACACATGCCTCCAGAAAGCCTCCAAGTGTATTAGCACAGAATGCCTTTAATCTGAAGAATCAAGGCAACAGAAAAAAGGAAAAGAAAACCTCTATTTGAAAAATACTCATAGCAAAAAGATAAGCTGAAAGGACTATTTGTTCTGTATGAAAAGACAGACTAAATCTATATTTAGGAATATGAGCTGGAAGCACCTTTGCTGCAGAAAGAGGGAAGGGGAACATTGCTGGGAGGCCAGCTGCCACCTTCCTCAGGCAGCATTTTCCTGTGGCAGAGCTGAAAGCCAGGATCAGTGTGGCTCAGGAGGGAAGGCTGCTGTAAGCAGGGGCTGGAGCAGAGACCTGGCAATGCCCTGCTGCCCCCAGCTGCCCCCACAGCCCGGGCACCCCAGGAATGGACACACTGCAACACAGCGGGGATGGGCTCCTCTCCCAGCAACAGACCTGAGGAACGCAGGGAGATCCTGGCAGACACAGGAAGGTTCCATTTTCCAGCATCACCACAAGCCCTGGGAACATGCTGCACGGCAGCCACAGCTGAAGGCATGCCTGTACAGCCCTGTGCAGGCAGACATGAACTCAGCTGAGCAGAAGCTGAGGGCTGAGCCCTGCCTCTGTTACAGCCAGAGCCAGCTGAAGCACCGGCTGCCTGTGGGGGCCTTGATGCATTCCCCACATGTTTCCTTGCACACAAAATGCAGACTCATCACAGCATGGCATGCAATGGTGATGAGGATGGGAGAACCCCAACCCTTGGATGGAAACCCAGCCCAGGCTCTCTGGCTCCACAGCTCCCTGTGACAGTCTGGGTTTGAGGCGGTGCAGCCAGAGAGGGCAAGAGCCCCGAGACAGGGCGCTCGATGGGAACCTTGCTCGGGCTGTCTGACATCTCTGGAATTTCATGCGTGTGGGAGACAGACACTTTTTGGTTTCACAAAGGAATCTGAACATCTAAAAGTGATGCCTTCACAGCCCTGACCTGGTCAGCCACAAGCCGAGAGCGGCGATTAGGGCTGTGTCCAAGAATCCTGTGGTTCTCACTGACACCACTCCTCTCTGAAAGTCTCCCATCACCCCATCTGGAGGATGCTGATTCCCAATCTGGGCTTACCTTCTGCATCCCAATGTCACAAACTGGATGAGCATGGCTGGTTATGCCAGAGAAGAGGCTCTGGAAGGAAAGCACGTGGCTGGAACTGAGGACAAAGAGCACTTTCAGGATTTTTTTTCTCACTTGGGCTGCTCTAGGAGAAGAGGTGGGCTCTCTCAGCTGTCTGACACTTTTATGATACGTGAATACAAATGCAATGCTTCAGGTATAAACCCAGAGGTTGCTGCAGCTATGCAGATGTGGGGAAGAGAGAAACAAGAAGATCCTGCATAAACACAAGGGCCACCTCAACAAAACAAGTACAGGACAGGACAGTGTTATTTCCAAAGGCTGCACAAACAGGGCATCTGAAACAAACAGGGCAGCTTCTCCCATCCACAGCCTTAAGTGTGTTCAAAACATTCTGAATAATCAAAACTAATCTCATAAACATGCCCTTACCCTACACAGGTGGGGTGAAGTGTGCAGTGTGCCCACGCCCTGCACGTCTCCCTGAGTCCCATCACCTCCCAAATTCCTCCTCTTAATTGCACAACCCAGGAAAAGCCAATTCAGCATCATGCCAGTTTCTCCCCTCCCAAGCTCGGAGCCAAAGGAGCTCGAGAAGGAAAGGAGATGAGCGTGACTGCTGCTCCTGCAGACAGAAAAACAGCCCAGTGATGGGGCCCTTGGCTTGCACAGTGGTGCCTTGAGACGACAGGACTGGGGACAGCGGGGGCACTCAGAGACAGGGCTGTGCCTCTCCCTGCAGCTGGAGACAGCACTGGTATTCTGCCACAGAAGATAATATTTAGGGAGCTTCTGGCCTTCCAGCAACGCTGGGGACTGGCTGACAGCTGCCACCACAGCACAGACGACAAGCCCTGACACCGTGCCGGCCTCCTGAAAGGGAGTTATTCTTCAGGCTCCCATTTGTTTTGCCGATGCTGAGGGCACACACGGCCTCAGCCCCCGCCAGCTCACGTCCTTCCACCCACTGCCTCAGCACTCACTGCAGTTATGAGTGGTTCAGAGAGCTCTGGAGCTCCCACGCACAACAACATGTTGCATCTCTGCTGCAGGAGGAAGAGACACCCCGGATTCACCAACAGTGACAGCACCACAGCGAGGAAGAGGAAAAAAAAAACATCTTATTCTAGGCAACATTTGTACCCAGTGCATACATTGAAAGTAAGTGTTAAACTGCCATGGGCTGTGGTTGAGTTAATTGATTCTGTGGTTGAGGCAGTCAGAACTAGCTTCCTGCATGAGGACAGGCAAAATTCCAGGGGAGGGATTGCAGGCTTGGAGATGCAACCACCAATTTGTCCCCTCCAGTGGAAGGCCATTTTCTGCATCATTCCTTCCCAAAAAAACATACACTACAGGCAGAAGAGCTGGCCAGTGCAGGGAGGAAAAGGGCTGCTCCTGCTGGGTTGGCTTTCTGGTGCCTGCTACCAGCTTGGAGAAAAATCTGTCACTCATGCTCCACACTGCATGGGGGACCACTTGAGTTTTTCTAGGCAAAAGGTAAAATAACTAAATAGCAGAAACAGACAGAGACATTTAATACTGGAACTTCCAAATGGTGCCAACTGCCTGGGCAAAAAAGAAGCAGAGGGAATGTCTGAATTCAAATCAACCCCATCTTCCACTAGAATTGAGCCATGGAAAGCTTTTCCTTGAGAGTTTATTTAGAAGAAAATGTAAGCCTGTGCTTAGGACCTGCACAGGTCCTAATATAAGACTTCTGGTCATGAAGCACAGAGCTGTTCTCAGCTCACTCCTCAAGCCCATCTTTCATAGACTAAGGCATCACACGAGCCCCTCACAGAGAAGAGTGGGTTTAGGCTGTGCAGTCATTAAGTGAACCCCGAGCTTACAGAAAGCAGCAGCAACACATGAAGTTTATCACAATGGCAGTTGTGGCAAGAATAGGCACCATCCAAAGGTTCTTCTCCTCCCACAGAGCTGGGAGCAGGTGACAAGAAGGCAGTGGTGTGTAAACAGGTAGTGCTCACACACAGCTGACAAACTTGCCAGATCCTCCCCAAGCTCAGCAACTCTCTGAGACAAAGTAAATCCCATCATCTATCTCTAGCAAAGAAATTGCTCTTCAGCTTTCCTCTGTATAAAGTGGTGCTTTTTCTGCAAGATCTTCTAAGGGACATTAATCTATCGTAAAGCTGCCAGTACCAGCCTAGCTGTCAACCACTTACATGAAGGGAAATCTCAGGATTGCATTTGGACAGCTGTCTCCAGCCACAGCTCACACACTGCCAGGTACATGTGTCCAGTGCTCTCTGCCCTGGGCATCAATGTTCACACATCCCTGTCCGTGCAGTCACAGTGTCCACACAGAGCAATCAGCCAAAGTCAGCTTTTCACGTTAAACTCTTATCTGAGCCCAACCCTGAGACTGAGGACACCTGCTTCTTCTTGCAGAACTGCTCAGTTTGGAGCCCACTGCCTTTGCACCACCATGTCAGGCTGTGGGTTAGTGCAGATAGGTAACCAGCAGCATTTTGTGAGGTCAGTGCCTTTTATTTAAAAAGAGAGAAAGCAACAGATTTGGGAAAGCAGAAGTCTTACAGTCTCAGTCTCCATCTCATCCCATTTATTCTCCTATGCATCTCCAGTCACTTCTCTGTCACTTTTTCTCCTTCCAGCTTTTCCAAGCTCTTTCAGAGCTTCTGCATTTCAAGTACCTTCTGGCTTCCACTTGCATGTGGTGGCTGGGCTGTTTCCCACTCAACATCCTTGCTAATACTGCTAGTGTCTGCTCCAGTGCAGTCACCACATGTGCTAACTCAGCACTGGCCAGCCCAGGCAATGGAGAAGCTATGAGCTTTAATGAAAAAATAAAAGTTTTTCATAAATTAACCAAACTTTACCAGTTCTCCTTCCACCCTGGTGGTGAGCAGCTCCAGAAGTGATGCCTGCAGCCCAAGCCCTGAACACAGCTGTGGCTACCAGAGCAGATGAGCACAAAACTTCAGTCTCCAGGGGCTGACACTACACCACAAAAACAAAGGTGGTGTTGAGCACCACTGGTGTGATCCTGCTGCCTCAGAGGCAGCTTTCCATGGGCGACCTTCCTTTCATTTATTTTTGTTGGTCATTTCCAACAGCAGCACTTGAAGGGAACTGCATTGTGCTGGAGACAGAGGCAATCTGGAGGACTGTACAAGGGAAGCATGCATCTGGGCAGTTTTCAAAACACATTATCCAAACCTAAGGGCCACTACATTCCAGGATATCAGTGTCAGCTGGACACCTATAAATAGCTTCACCAATCACGACCCATTGTGTATCAAAACCATACTTCAGAGGCTTTTTCAGCATTACTTCCTACTGCAAATACAAACAGCTGGTAAAAATAAGTGAATTTATCATCACCTTTGCTTGGCAGTGACAAGCTACTCCCACATGGACTTCATGCTCAGGAAGCTGAGGTATGGTAATATAAAATGGCAACAAGAAACCTGTAAGCCCTGCAGAAAGAACAAGTCAGAACACCTGAATCATGAGGTTTCCATGATGCTGTTGGAGGAACAGCTGAGATGCAAGCTAGGGGTAAGGGAAACAGCAGCTGGGACAAACATCTGCCCCACACCAAATGGAAACGAGAGGCTGCTCTCCCACCCACCTCTGCCAGATCCATGGCTCCAAGCAAAAGGCAAACTGAGATCATCAGATCACCAGATTTACTGCACCTGCAGATCCCTATAAACCCATCCCTGCTCACTGCACAAAGCAAGCAGGTTTCTTCCTAATGGAGTTGGGCAATCAAACCATGCTGGAGCCCAGCCATTTCCCTTTCGTGCCCAAACGAGAGCCAAACGCCTTCAGGAGGATTTTTTCCCCCTTTCTTTTTTTTAAATCAAAGTGACAGAGTATTGATCTAAGTACACAAAAAAAGCAAGTTAATTTAATTTTCTCCAGAACGAGGCAATATTTTAGGTTCCTGTGACACCTATGAAAACCCGCACAGGCAACAGCAGGCACACCAAACTAACATTAAAAGTATTTTTATATGATACAAATGCAGAAAGAATTGCAGTGAGAGAGTCTTGGTGTTTTCCTTCTCTGTCACTGTCATTACCTTAATCTACTCCTCCCAGAGCCTAGAAACATTAGCTTTCTTAAATAAGAGCCCTAGTTCAATTTTCCTTTATGTAGGCTTTAAGTAAGTTACAGTCTTGAAAAGTCATTCCTGAACGGGAAACTTTTGGGCCAGGATTCAAAGAAATGAAGAGGGTTTGAGATCCTTGGCAAAAAGTAGCTCACAGAGAAAACAGTAGCAGGGACTTGTTTGTGCTCCAAGGGCATGCCTATAATTCAGAGAGCCACCACTGCTGTTCCCATTTATTTAGTAATATCACACCAGACTATTCTGAGTTTGGAGAGCTATACTATTTAATGCGGTAAAAATGTTTTTAGCTCTGAGAGTACAAGACACAACACCAAGCTATTTAACGAGAACAGCCCTTCCAACAACAACAAAAAATTCAAGCTGTAGACAACGAATAGTTGTGGGCCGACAGATTTTAGCCAGATTGACTTCCGATAGCAGTTATACAACGTGTGAGCTGCAGAGAGGCGGCAGCGCACAGGTCACGCTCCATATTTGCTGTACAGCATTCCTCATACATTGGCTCAGAGAGCAGCCAGCCTCAAGGGTTTGCTTTACCCGTGTTTAAATCAGCGTGTCTCTCCCTGCATTATATACACACCGCTAAGTTACTACTGCAGAGTGTTTGGATACCAGCGGTATGTAAACAATTGCTATTGGGGAAGGTCTGGCCCCGTTTCCTGCCGCCTGTCTTTGCGAGGTGATGCGTGCCTGCAGACACACGGGTCCCGGATACCCTCTGTGAGCATCCCGGCCATCCCGGCAGGGCTCCCCGAACGCGGCGGGGCCGGTGCCAGCCCCAGAGGCGGCTGCGAGGCCCCGGAACCCTTCACCCGCTGCTCCCTCCGCCCACGGCGCGGGCAGGACCTTCCCGCAAGGACT
>VXBC01004061.1:0-50786 GCA_013399945.1 Ploceus nigricollis | reverse complement strand
GCCAGCGAGGAGACGGTGGTGCCCCTGGAGCAGGCGGAGCACCAGTGGCTGGTGCTGGCGGCCGACGGGCAATGGACACAGCAGCTCCACGGGCTGCTGCTGGGCGACGCCAGCCTGGCGGCTCGCAGGGACTTCATCTCCGGCTTCACCGCCCTGCACTGGGCCGCCAAGAGCGGCAACTGCGACATGGTGACCAACATCATCCGAGCGGCCGAGAAGGGCGGGTCCCGTGTCAATGTGGATGCCAGGTCGCATGGTGGCTACACGGCGCTGCACCTGGCTGCTATACACGGCCAGGAGAAGATCATCACCATGCTCGTCTACAGCTACCATGCCAAGATTGACCTGAGGGACTACAGTGGGAAGAAACCGCACCAGTACTTAAAGGAAGGGACATCCCTTACAATTAGGCGTTTGCTGGGGGACCCCAGCCTTTCCCAAAACATGGAACACTCCGTGCCCATCAAGAAGTCTACAAAGCTTGCGGCTTCAATCTTGAGCTCCACTAGCACTTTCCTGGGAGTCATATCCGATGACATGGCTTTCTATGATCTCACCAAAGGTTTAAGGAAGCCCTCGACTTTAAACAAGCTTCTGACTGCCACTACGGGCCCGAGGAGGAAGCCAAAGATCAGAGGGGGCTTCCCTTCATATTCCTCTCTCTCTGAGGTAGCGGAGGAGGAGGAAGAGGTTGTCGTGAAACGCAGACCCGTTTCTGAGCTGTTCTTTGGCCACTAGCCTCTGCCTTACTGTGATCAAAATGGTTTAATAGCACGGCTGCTGTCTCGGCTCTCTCTTGCAGAGACAGTGTGGATTTTTTCTCTCTGTCTCTGTCTTTTCGGATGTTTAACTGAATCAGTGATAGGGTCTACATCCAAAGCCCACAGCATGAAACCCAGCCCCAGGTGCCTGTGGAAAGGGAGCTGCCAGGAAGTGCTGTACATGCTGTATGTACCATCGTGCATCTGTTGGTGGAGACCACACCTTTATACTTAATGGTTGAAAAACTAAACCAGCTTATGTGTGTGTGGACAGGTCAAAATGCCTGAGGTACAGCCTTCTTGATTTGTGTTCTTCAGCTGGAGAGCAGAAGCAAGATGAAGGATTGCATATTTTACACTGTGAACAGCAAGCTGGTAGCTGGCTACTTTAACAAGGCTTGTTATCTAATGGGATTAAATTATCAGAGGAAAGATGCATAGTTTTCTATGATGTTTCTGATTATTTTGGTAGTAGAAGAAGGATATTTCTATTTACAAAAATTGTATACTTTTTCAAAATGAAGTTTCTCACTTTTAGAGCTTCTCACTCACTTAGTATTTCACATCAGAAATACTAACGTAACAATCTCAATTGTTGCCTGATACATTTTATTAGATAAATTACTTTAAAAGATAGACCCTGACCTTCAGCACTCAAGTCGCCATGACTTGTCTACCTCAGTTTGAGAGCTTGGCTAGTGGTTTAAGATTTTCTCTCTTCCTGAAAGACTTTTTGACCAGGTGGTACTTACCACATATCTTGATGATACTGTGAACATTTAAATTTCACTGTTGTTCAATCAACTCAAGCTGAATAAAGAACCTTATTGATAGTGAAAAACTGAACTGAAAAACTGGGAATTGGGTCTGTCATAGTTTCTGAGTAGCCAACTGGAAACAAAGTTAGGCTTGTATGTCTGATTCTTCTTGTTTAAAACTTGGACCATTTTGACCTATTTACAATAAATATTTATAAACATGGGGCTTTATGTAATGTTAGGTGTTTCATGATAGAACCTCTGCATGACCTCTTGAAGCAGTGTTTATCTCAACAGCCTGAATCATTGACCTAAAACAAACCCTTCTTCTTCGTTTATATGATAATCATAATTGTTCTATATATAGAACTACACATAGCTCAAAAAGCATGCCAACTGCATGTTAGGTTTGCAGTAAGATTATTATTATTTTAATTACTGCTTGGTTAAAGTTAATGCAAAGAGGCTGAGCTACGAACAGAATCTGACCGACTTCTGGAGCAAGTCTGCTAAACCAGCACATTTTCTCTAAAACTGTGACAGAAACCTGTATCATTGAGAGGTGCTGAAGGTGAGAGCAATGCTGCACTGGCTCTGTTTGGGTTTCTGCATTGAAACACTAGTTTGCATTCTTTGCCTTTCCTTCCAGGTCAGTGACTTCAGGAATGTTTGTTTTTTTCTGCCTTGCATTAAACCTAGTACTTGTAATTGGTTCTAATTGGCTTGTCCTAAACACTCACAAGGAATGCTGTAGGACTGAAGATGGAGGCACTGCCCTCTTTACTTCAGAACACTCTCCCTGAAGTTCCTGGAGGTGGTGACATTCGTTGGGAGTGTGATCAGAAGTTGCAGCCAGGTCTGATGCACCTGTTCTAGGAAGAGACTGGATTACTCTGCACTGGTCTGCTTCTGGATTGAACTAATTAAGTTGTTAAGCAGAGGTTAATGATCAAGCACCTCATGACTGCTATATCTGGAGTAGAGTTTAAAAAAAATAAAATCCTATTTGCTCTCTAGCTGTTGGTAACCATTGGCCAGCGTGGTCCTTTGAAGCCGTGATTTGTGCTGCACTCTGTCAGCTTGCAGAGTTCTGGGAAAAACAGGGCTCTGTTCTAAAGTGTCTTCCCAAATGTTTGGACATAGGACTTTTTTTTTTTCCCCCCGAAAACCACAGAAGTGTGTGTGTACATTCATGTTACCTCTGAGGCACTGACACTGCCTGGTGAAAGCATTCTGTTTCTGTGGGAATTGCAAACACTCCAGTTTGGCTTGGCCTTATTGAGAAGTTTGTTCAATAATTATGAGTATAGGCTTGATACCTGTTCAGACAACACTGCTGACCTTTAGTGCTCATTCAGAGTCAAGCCTGCATGAGCCAGAGGCAGGGTTCAAGGATGGAGTGTTTTGTGTTTAGAAACCCCACCTGACTAATCTGGAGAGCATGCTTGTGATTTCACCCCGGGAAAGTAGGGAGAAGGTTTCATTGCTTCTCTATTGTTCTGTCAAAGAAGTCACAGTTGAGATAAGACTTCATTGCAACACGTATCACCAAGAAAATTCTGCATTACTCCTTCCTCAGAGGCATCTAAGTGATCAGCTGGTGTGATAGAAAAATGGCCAGCAGCAAGAGCCCTCTTCCAGCATTCCCCAGGGAGTGCTGGAGGCTTGGCAGGAGGCTGGTGTCACAGAGGTGCTCACAAGGCCAGGTGCTGTGGGTGGGGTAGGCCAGGCCAGGCTTTGCCAGCAAGTTTGTGCAGTGACTCAGCTCATTCCTCCTCCTTGCTGAGCCGATGAAGGAAAAGATGGTATTTAGGGAGGATGGGATGAGTACACGAAGTACAGTGCAACTTGAGGTGCAGATGACTACTGAGGGGTGTTGAGAACACACTGCTGTCATCTTACAGGTATATGCAGTGCCTTCAGTTTGAACTAAAACCAGTCCGTCAGCCTGGCTGTGTTTTGGGTTCCAGTGTCACCCTTTGAACTGTGGGAAGGGACACTGTGGGGCAATGAGTGATCATGAGAGTGTTTTCCTGCAAAAGGCTAAAGCAGGACTGTTTTATGAATTCCTCAGCTTGACTGATTCTCCCTAATTCTCATTTTCAAGCCCAAATCTGGCAGAACACAGTAGGATTTTCACCTGAACGAATGACAGCTGTGAAGTTTGGCCAGGATGTTTTCACAGGAACAGCTGAGAGGAGGGCTGGGTTCCCTCAGCACACTGGCCTGGGGCAGGGGCTGTGCCACAGGCTGGGCACGCAGCCTTTGAATCCCTGGCCCAGCCCAGAGCTGGGAGCTGCCCAAGGCACCATCAAAGCTAAGAGCAGGAAAGGTAACAACAAAAAAACCTGAGGCCCTCCCGGCTCTGCTCCTGCCCCCTGGAGAGGGTTTAGTGGTGGGGAAGGCTGGAGATGGAAGGCACAGATCAGGCACAGGGGCAGGACTCAGCAGCTTGGTGGTATTTTGCCTTGGTTATTAGCCTGCCCTCTCAGCATGTCTCAGTTTTCCTGCTATAAAATGTAGATAATCACCTTGGTCACTTCTTTAACGTACACAGTCAGTACTGATATGCAAATTGAAATCAAGATAATGTTTTTAGGCCTGTAGGCAGCACGAGCAGTGTCATTCCCCCACCCTGTGAATGCGCATTCAGTGGAGTGCCTACACAAATGAAAACTAGCTCAGATTCTAGTTCAGCAGCACTAGGGATCAGGGAAGCTACTGTTTGCCTGACCCTGGCTCAGTCTGCCTGCTAAGGATAACTTGGTTTGTCTGTTCCTTGGCACATTGTGTTTTGAGGAATATCAGCTCAAAAACCTGCTCTGAGGAGCTCTGCAAACAAACCTCAAACCACAATTCTGCACAAAGGGACAGACTTTGTCCTCCCGGAGGTCGCATGGTGAGCAGTGTGAGGCAGTGTGAGGCAGTGTGATTGTGGGCAGGCTCACAGAGATTTTTAGCTGTGTCCATTCTCTTGTGAGTGCTGCACAGAAACATGGACTACAAAAACCCAGGGAACCCTGTTCCTGCACTGCAGAGGAGTCTTAATGAGATTTCAGCTTCATCACAAACCCACGGTCCAGTGGAAGAATCACAGTAACTCTCAAAGACCAATGGGAGCTGCAGGTACCAGCTGGAGGTAGAGGAAACATTTCTAGACAGTCCCCTGATTCCCCATTGCTCATCTCTTGCTCCCTCTCTTCATGTTTCCACCATGACCTACATTCCTTGGATGTACTTGCCTCCTGATTTGCATATTAATCTGAATAAAATAGCAGCATGGCAGTTTTTGCCTTTTCCAGTTGTTTGTACTATTGTGGGACTCCCCAAATTAAGAGGTTGTTAACAGGGACTTGGCCAGCATGTAGCATGGGCACAAACAGTGTGGTGTTTGTTTGCTGAAGGGGGAGAGCAGGGGCAGAGCAGGACAGCACAGATCAAAACCCTGCATCCTAATGAAGAATATTTCTATTCCAGTTTCAAGGTTTATTTCAGTAATTTAGAAGACAAAGCAATTCCTTAAGCACATTGAGCCTTTATACTGTGTGTGTAACCTGGAACCATGCAAAATAGATCCATACTGTTAATATTAGCACAGCTTTAGTACATCTTCTTCCCTTTCTTTGATGAGAAAATAGAGATGTGCACAATAAAAATTATGCTGGCAGTGTTCAGCTTTCCCTTTCTTGGTAGAACTTCTGCTCTGTGTTTGTCCCAGGTAGGGCATTTCTTTTGTTCACCTGAAAGCATGAGTTCTTAGCCAAACCCAAACCACCATTTCCCAAGAGGAAAATCATCCATCCCCATCCCTTGAGACCCTCCAGACAAGAAGAGAGACTCCAGCTGAGAAGCACAGCAAGCACCGTGGAGTCACAGCTGACACAAACCAAACTGTGTTCATTTCCACTGAATAGAACCTGATAGCCAGATGCACAAGCCCTTGATGGGAGGGGATGGTATTGGGGTGCCAGGCCTTCCCCGGTGTCCTCATGTTGTTGCAGGCCCCCAGCTGGGTAATAATTAGCATTGATTCTATGATTTAGAAGGCTGATCAATTGCTTTATTACTATCTTATAGTATATTTTATTATACTTATATTACACTATATTACAGTAGCTAGAGCTCTCACTAACTACTAACTAACTAGAAAACCCGTGACTCTCTCTCCTCAGAGTCTAGACACAGCTGTGGATCTAATAGGTCAGTGAATGTAAACACTATTACCAGAATCTAATTAAGTAATCACCTTGGGTAAACAATTTTCAGAACACATTCTACATGAGTACAACAATGAGCAGAGATAGGAATTGTTTTGATTCTCTTCTCTGCTTCTCTCAGGAAAAACCCTGAGAAAGTCTGTGCCTGCTCTCTGTGGCCAGAGAGCTGCTGCCACATCCTCACCCACAGGCTCCTGCATGAGGCAGATGGTCACACCAATAGGATTCACCAATATGGTGACAATAACAAACTGCAGCCCTACAGACAGACTTTCTCACCATGATTTTTGTGTTGCATTTTCTTCCACCACTCTCCCATGGTAATTTTCCCCTTTGCAACAAAGAGCTACAGCTTCACTCCAGGCTGGGATCAGCACCAGACCTCTCCAAGCAGGCACTGTGACATCAGGTGACACTGACCCTGCGCTCAGCAGAGAACAGCTGAGACCCAGAAAGGGGTCCTGCAGGCACCAGCCATGCCATCAGGAGCTGTCACAGGGCAGGGGTCTGTCACAGGGAGAGATTGTTTCACAAGTGGTTCCCTTTTGAGGTAGTTTGGGATGTTCTTACTCTTCCACCATGGGCTGAGCCCATTAGAAAGACCTCTGGGTCTTTATTCACATTTTCAGAAATGTCTCTTATTCTCTAAATCAAGACTATCAGTGCAGCCCATATTGTCTCTCTGTGGATTTATCTGAGATGACTCAGCTTCAAGGCTCATGTGGTATTTTAGAGTCTCTGATAACCTTTAATGTGCCTTTTCATTTAGCAGTGAAATTCAAGTGCTGCTTCTTGAGAGCCTTTTGTGAACCCCAGAGGCTGCATGATTCCTACAGGCTGATTATTCCTTAATGTCTGTGTGGGCTCCCTCCAGGCACAGAACATTAGTTTTGCAATGCTGCTCTGAGTTTATTTTTAAAAATTTATTCAGATGGTTGCCATGAATTCTCAAAGCAGAGAGAACATCCTTCTACTTATTAAATACAGCTCTCACAAGCACCAAATAGATCTTTTTGCAGAGTACATTTGCATTAACTCCTGCAGCTCTCTGTTCCTCAATTAGTTCCACATGCAAAGTCCCCCAGCACAATGCCCCAGTGAAGAAAGTGAGGCTGGGGTTTAAAACAAAATAATGAAAATCCTTCATTTTAGTGCCTAAAAGGCTGAAACAGCAGCTGCTGCTCCAACCGCGACTCCCACACATCGAAGTGGATGTTAAATGAAGTTCTGAGCGAGTTACTGTGTCTGAAATCTCAGTCGCTGCCAGGACGCTGCTGCCAGCCGGGCAGGGAGCGCTGCTGCCGCTGATCGCTGACCGCTCCGGCACCACGGGCTCTGCCCCGGGCAGTTCCAGCCATCCTCTTGGCCCAAAATCAGGCCCACAACAGAAGCTATTGCAGTCTCCCCCCACGCCACTTGTGTGTGGGTGGCCAAGCGAGATGCCGAGATCGTTCCTGGGATCCCACCCGCCTCCCACCGCCGGCACACCACGGGGACATCTGGGCGCTTGCATTTTGCCTCTTTCACCTCTTCCTTCTCCTCAGCCCTGCTGCTCTGCACTCTCCTGGCTGCGGCTGTCATTAATTCATAGAGACAGCTCCCCGCAGGGCTCCCATTACACTTCTCCATGGAGCTGGGCTCACACTGTGTGTTACCTGAGAAAGGATCAGGCTGGCCGGCAGCAGCAGGAGGCTCCCAAGGCTGGGCGGTAGCGGGGATTTCCTTCGGGGTGAGGTACCAGGGAACCTCTTCATTCCTTGCATTTCCCCAGCTCACACAACCTGACTTCGTGTACATCAGAAGTCGCCCGGCATGGGGGCGTTGCCAAGGTGCAGAATTCTCTTGAAGCTGATCCTTTCCAGGGCTCCAGTCAGAGGTAACTCAGTGCCCTTGCTGCAGAGGTCACAAATGGAAGGCTGGTGAGTAATGGTATGAGCAGTCATTATATACAAGCACTGCACAGGGTTTTCTTTCCATAATCCCTGTGGATCTGCTTCCCCAGAAGACCTCCAGTTACTGCTATTGAGAGTTCAAGTCTTAATTTTGTCTTCTGATGGTAAAGGGTCAGAAAAAACTGTGTGGAGCAGTGTGGGATCACAGTGTTGTAAAATGAAGATGCTCTGCATTTCTGGCCATTTTGCCTTCTATGCTGCATGACTTAAGTTGGGAAAAAGCTGCCATGTGTTGGTATGGGGATGTAACTAGTGCTCTAAATACCAAACTTTCAGCAAAAGGCAACAGGATTCAAGAGCATATGCTTAAACTATTTATTGGCTTCAGTCTGTAATTTCAGAGGCCACAGCTGACCAGAGCAGAAAGGGACACTTACCACGTCTTAGTATGTTGGTGTGCCAGGAGTGCTGCACATGGCTGAGGTCCAGATGAACTTTCACCATTACCCTCCTAATAATTTTTTAACAAATGATCAGTATCAAAACCGAGATCCACCTGACAATCCAGACCTGCTGGTGCTTTGAAAGGAGGTCTCTGCTTGCCTGCAGAGAGGTTCTGATGCTGTCACTGCGTCCATTTTTCACTTTGCCTGGAATTTACAGTCTAACACTGTATTAAGGAGTCTTTTTTTTTTTAACAGAGTAAAAGTTATTTTTAATTATTGCTCTTTGAAGCATACATGTGAGTGCCAGTTGTGGAAGGGGTAGCAATTGCCCTCCCCATGGCACAATGCCCTAAAAAGATAAGCTAAACAGGGCAGACCCATTTCTCCCCTTAAAAGCAAGCATTAGCTTCAATTACAAAACACCTATTTCCAATCAGGCGTTTTTCCCTCAACTAGGAATAATAAGAATAAAGTGCACCTTCAAGTCAGGCTTCTCAAATCATGTAAACAGCTATGCTTGTATTTTATAAATTCTCCACTGACTCCATTAACATTGCTTCTGTTATTTTAAAGACCATTTTCAAAAGGCAGCTTTCTGATTTATGTATTAAAAGCCTGTATTTATGGCCTTCTGAGAACCACTGTGCAGACTACTCACAGGCTCTACAGAGTCTGGCCATTTTCCCTCAGGTATTGAGACAACCACAGTACACCTGGCAGCTTGGTCACTGTGCTCCCAGAGCTCTTGTGCCCAGTGACATGCAACTCCAGAGAAGATTCCTCAGGAGCAGGACAGCTTCTCTCAGTGGTGGGGATACTTACTGTAGCCAGGACTCACACCACTAGTAAAACATTTCTTGGTAAAGCCCAGCATCATGGCACAATTAACATCTGTTTTGGCTGTGGAAGAAACCTGACTTTAATTAGTGGCTGCATTATTAATGGTCTAGGTATGTAGTTTAGGCTGAATATTGTTCTCTCTGAATTCTTGCAAACAAAACACACTGAGATTTTAAATACAGCAACATCACTGGTTTGACTCAATGCAAACACTGGTTTAAAAGAGTTTTGCCAAGGGATTTATATGAGTCTCACTGAAACTGAATAATCTCTTCCACTGGCTCCTCCTGGCGCAGTCTGCAGCAGAGCTTTTCCCCACGTTCAGGCTTTTTGTGCATGCTGACAATTGAAAAGTACCTAAAAACAACCCCCTGAAGGTGCTGCTTGAAAAATAAATTCTTCAAAAGCACAGCAAGGACTTTGCAAATGTCTGTGCAGGAATAAGCTCAGAGTTTGTGATTCCCAAAACGATTCATTTAAACTGGCTACATCACTGATTGGCTCTTTGATGTCAGTCAAGACCACTCTTTTTCTGACCTCCTCTGAACAGCATACCAGGATTACACAGAGCCAGGAAAGACTCATGGGTGACAACTGCCAAGAAAGGAAGTAATTATTGTCTTTCATTACAGTGTATTTTTATTGTGTCACACATATAAACAGTAGAAACGAGTGCAGGAGTTTCACTGAAATGGTCCATAATATTTCCTATGGCTTTGTGCAATCACCAATTCAAATCTGAACACCCACATAATTTTTCATTTCAAACACTCAACCCACCCGCAAGAGGCAAATATTTGTATGGTTCTTTTATTGAGATGATGTCAGTCTGGAAACAGATGGACAGACAAGAGGAAGGGGAAACACACAATCAGTTAATAGGAGCAATGAATCCTATCAGTCATGTCCACAAGGCAGTTTGCTACACACTGTGAGATGCTGTCAGTTGGCCTGTCCAAGTGGAGGGCACGTCCAGAGTGTGCCTGGGGATTTCCAGGGAGACATCACATATAACATATAAAAATGTCTGGCCTGGTGGTGGGTGTTAGATGGGGATGCTTTGCTCGAGATTTTCTAATTGTTCTTCGAAAAATTTAATCTGCTCTTCAAGGTCCTTCTGTTCAATCAGCAAGGAGGTCTTGACTTGAACAAAGTGCTGATAGTCCTGGAGCTGCTGCTCTGTCAGGTATTTGGCAAGGATTCCAGAGACCACACGTTCTCTCCGGTCCAGATTCTCCTTCAGGTCCTTTGCATCTTCCCGCTGCCGAGACAAGAGCTTGTGCCGTTCATTCAGCGATTGCTAATGGAATCAAAACACAAAGCAGCACACCATGAGAACCCATCATTCCTGGCAGGCTCTGTTTCTTCATTTGGAAGCCACAGTTGATTTAATTTAATTACTTCCTCTTGTGGGCTTTGTGTTGCACCTGAGTTTTTTCTCAGTTGAATTACTCATTCTTGTGGCTTGTAAGGTAAAGACATGGTAATTGCCATCAAGGCTCATTTCTCCTATGCTGCCCTCATGAAAAAAATCAATACACTTAGCATTCTGGTCATTTTAAAGTATCCTGTAACAATCTTCATTCAATTAGAAGCTCTTTAGGGTATGTATCTTCGTGTTTTGTGTGTTGCATGGGGCCAGAGTGCCACTGACATATTAAAAAGATAGAGTGGCTTCTATTAAAAGGTCCGTGTTGATACCAAGATGATTTTTTTCCTTTTCTTTTATATACCTTTTATATATCCTCAGTACTCTTAGCATGCATACTTGTAATTCCTTAAGTCTGATAACTCAGTCTGACAGTGCTGGCATTCTGTTAAGCCAAGAGACCAAACACCCTGGAGGCCTGGCAGCTGGAGGCCAGAAAACCGTACGGTATCTTGGGAAACCAAGGTCCTCTCTAGAACATATCCTGTAAACTAAGACTTAGCCCATCCAGGGGGGAATTCCTCAGGATGGGGGGAGATCACACCATTCATCCAAGCCTCTCACTGGGGCACCTTCGTTAGATATGCTAATTTGTAAGGTCTATAAATTGTACACGCCATCTATGGTGTGCGTGCATCGCGGTGTGTTCCACCTTAGCAAAGTGGGCACCATAAAGGTCCTTATTCAATACCAAGGTAAAGACCCTTTATCCCTTAACCATATCTGGCTATCAACTTTTTAAGACCACGAAAAGGCATCAGTGTGATAAAATAACTGTGATGTAGACAGTAACTGTTCATCAAAGGCTTCTTTTAAAGAGCTGGGCATTGCTTGCTCTACAGGATTTTTGTACCTTTCATCTTTAGCTAATTCTCATTCAGCTGTAATAATTTTCATAGGTATTACACTGCTGGAAAATGTTCTGTTTCAGGACAGTGTCCATAAATAGAGCACGGAGCAGTGGTCACTACTGACACCCTAAAAATGGAGTAAAAGATTGAGACTGCTGTTTTTGCTGACATGAGGGCAAATGCAGTTAGTGGGAGATGGTTGTTAAAATGATGGCATTTAACCAAGTCTTTATTAGGCATTTTATTCAAATATTTGAATAAATTATTTAAATGTGTTTCCTATGAAGACTATAAATGTAATACTGGAGAAACAACACCCTCCCTGCCTACCCTAAAGTGAAAGTAAGTATGAAATACTGTTTAAAATTATTCACATTAACACAACTGACATTTTGGAAGAGGTGAATCTTGGCTCTCCATGTCACACTGCATGAAAGGACCTTTTTAGTGCTATTCTGTGTGTGAACTATGATGAGCCTCCAGAGATACAGGTCAGCAGCAACACAGCTCCAAAAAAATCCCAGTTATTCTAACTCTATGCTTTTCCAATTTCCAAAAGAGAGATAACAGCAGATATTGTGTTGATAAAAACATTTCTAAGAGCAGTAAGGATAGCAGGGAAGCATAATTCCTGGGATAAATTTGGCTTTTCTTCTTCAGCAAAAAGGAGACTTTGCAAGAGTTGAAATTATTTCCTGGTGACATGAGACAATTCCTCATCTTCCATCAAAGCTGGGTAGTTGAGTTAAACTACAGTGAGTTTTATCTCAAGTTATGACCACACCTTCCTGCTTGCTAGGCAAACCCATTCAGTGAAATATGATTTCAAAGGCAGTAATTAATGCAATGAAATTATCAGTGGAGAAATAAACTCACAAAAAGCACAGGTTTGGAGCTACTCCCCAGGGAGCAGCCCAAGGGTCCAAGGGCCACCCCTGTGGCTTGGAGCCTCTGAAGGTTTTGCTGTTGGCCCCCAGCACACAGCTGCAGGCTCACTGTGCACTGCTGTGCCCCAGCACTGCACCCTGGTCCTCACCAGGGACCTGCTCTGCTTCAGCCCTGGGGACACGGCCCAGCCTGGGACATAAAGAAGTCACACCTGGGGAGAGGTGAACGAAACAAATTCAGCACCTGTGCTGTCTCTCACCTTCTCCTCAGGCTCCGTGTTGCCATCCATCCTGCTCAAGGCGTTCTGGACTCGGGCGAGGCGGCTGGACAAGCAGAGCAGGAGGCTCACCACCTTCTCCAGGTCCCCGATGAACATCAGGTACCGCTCAAACTCGTTGGGCTGGCACAGGTCCCGCACCAGCACCTCCAGCTCCTCGCCCCACTTGGCACATTCCCTGACCTCCAAGAGAACCAGCTCCTGTTCCTCCCACAGCGCCTGCAGCCTGGATTGGAGACTGGCCATGAGCTCCAGCTGCAAAAAGAAAAAAAAAAAAAAATCACAGGAACTGTGACTGCCAAAGAGAATCCATATCAGTTCTAGAGAACGGATTTTCTTCACATTGTCTTTGCCAAATTTTTGACTTTTAAAGTAATTTTAAGCTACAGGAAAGAAAAAAGGGGGGAAAAAGCAGCAATATTTTCTAAGCTGTACTTAATTCTCAAACTCTGAAAAGCAAATTACTGGTAATCACCTTAGCTGGTGATATATTCTCTGGCTCAGAGAGCTTCCAATCAGTCAGAAGGGAACTACAATAAAGATTACAACATGATTACACAGAACTGTTGTTCTAAGACATGAGCATGAAGTCCCAGCTCTGTACCAAGCTTTGGAAGAACTGATTGGAATTTCACTTATCATACGCACAGAAAAAGTCAGTTCCATGGGCAATTCAAGCAGGCCACGGTGCCTGGGGAGTAAAGTAATCAGAGGAGACTGTTTCATTGGGAAATTATATGGAAAAAGGCCTCAAGACTTGAGTGGGAGCACACCATCAGCTTCTTTGGAAGTTGGACAATGCCACCATGAACAGGAGCAGCAGTAAGACAGCAGGTGATGTGCACAGCAGGAGGAGCCTCAGGAAGGCAGACTGTCATTACCTGAGATGGAGCATGGCCAGGGGAAAAGCCCACCTAACTATGCAAAGCTACATAATGGTCCTTCCAAGCTCCATACTTCTGTCACTGCCCAGCTGTGTCCCCCATTCTCTGCATGTACGGAATTAACTGGACACTGGAATGTGCAGAAGCTGCCGCCAGCTCTCAGAGTAAAGAATATTTCTTATTTAGGCTGCCAGTTCTAATTTATTTTACAGATTTTGAGATTAGATTTGAGTGTTAAATTGGGAGTTTGCTGCTGCTGCACAGGAGCTGGCTGTGCAAGGAAACCTTTAATGATGATAGATGAGAGATCTGAGTCAAATCAGGCAGGATTTAAATACCACCACTTATGATTAATATGCCAGTTTTCCAGTACTTTACCTACTGGCAAAAATTGATTCAAAGTTACCTGTGAAATGTTATTGGGATAAAAATATCCATCGTAATAATGACATTAATAAGAATTTTTTTGTCATGATGGAAAAACAGTGGTTCTTGTGATGGTCATCTACATACTTTCTTAGATGTGATGTCATCTGGCTCATTTGTGCTGTCTCTGTTCCTCTTCAGGACTTGGTTTCTCATAGAGGCAGAATCTTTGCTCCTTTGCTTGGTTTCATGTTCAGATTTTGGACATTCTTCTGGTCCATCTCCATGACTTTTCCTGCTATTGGAACAGAAAATAAATACCCAAAGCAAACACAGTTTTCTTCACTAACACTGAATTAATGGTTTTATCCATCTTGACTTCAGGATCACTCTCCTCTCTTCTCACCACAGGAGATCTTCTAAATTTTTAGAAGATATAGAGCAAAAGATTTGCAGCCTAGGTCCGTCAGAGTCCCTTTAATAAGGAACCACTGAACCATTTTTCTTCCATTATATACCCTTAGCCTCAGACATTTCTTGGTATGTAAATCAGAAAGCTGTATGTTTTCTAATGAAACAAAAATGAAACAACGTGCTCAAGTTCATCTTACTAGCAGGATGTATAGTACCTATACATTAAAATAGACTGAAGTGCTAGATAATTGGTTTTGTCTACTTACTCATTGTCCTGCACATGCTGTGCCTTTCCCCTTTTCCTGCGTGATTTATCCAGCATGGAAATGTTAACAGGAAACAAACCCTCCATCAGGTCCAAAGCAGTTTTTCTAAGAGGATGAGGCATGAGGATGTCCACCAGAGAAGTGTCCTTGGCAATGATCTCCATGGCAAGCTCTTGGTACCGCTGGTCCTGGGGACACTGCAGCCTCCTTTGGGGCAGGTGTGTCCCTCTCTCCAGGGGAAGGTCGTCGTGGTTGCTGGGCATGGATGTTTCCTGGGCAAGCAAACCTTTGGCTGGATGTTTGTGTCCTTGGTGAGGCTGAGCTGGTGCTGTGTGGAGATGCATTCCCTGCTCTGGAGAAGCTGCAGGCTGCTGCTGCTCTGGATGCTCGAGTGCAGCATTCCCACTCACAGACTGAGTTCTGCATTCCTCCTCCCCTCGAGCACTCTCCTTGCTTCCACTTCTTGGGACAGCAATGGGGGTTTCAGGAGTCTGCTCCTCTTGATCCTGACCACACACATGTCCAGTTATGTCATTATGTTCATGATTCTTGAGTCCATCTTTCTCAGGATCACGGAAACTGTAAGGAAGAAGACAGTACCTTTTATTTGAAACATTCCCTCTGTAACAGATATTTTTGCAGACTGTTTAGGAGCTATGATCAAATGTTTCTGATGTTATGGTTGTCTGGAACTTTCAGTTACTTTTATGCTAACCTGCTAAACTAGGAAATGTAAGAATTTTTTTTTTCCATAAGCCATTCAAGTCTCCAGAAACCACTGGGATATTTTTGAAAGAGTGGAAATTCTTTTCCTACAGAGGAGTCAACATCACTGCCTTGCTGAGACAGATTTCAGATGTTTATCTCCCTTGGTGCTCCTCAAACAAGCAAAGCAAATGCGGAGAGTTAAAACACAAACTTCCTAATTAGTGATGTGTAAATGGCACAGTTTTTTTTTCCTTTGAAAAAACACCCCAAAATCCCCTATCGCAGCAGTCCTGATCACACATATTCTCCAGGCCTGGGCATCTCCGAGCTGCTGGAAATGCTGTTTTCTGCAGAGCTCGGATGAGGGAGCTGTGATCCCAGAGATCTGATGGAGCGCGGCTGAGCAGGGACAGCCGCTCAGGGCACCTGCACTTCCCGCGGTAGAAACGATATTAAAGGCTGAGCCAGAGAGCAGGGGTGACTATTCCCTCAGGGACAATGAAGGGTCCCGAGGGAAGGCGGGGAGCAGCGCTGGGACACGGCTGCAGCCAGCACAGCTCCCGCAGCCTTACCTGGAGGTGCCGGGGCAGCTCCCGCAGCGCCGGCACGGTGCTGCCGCACATCTGGCACATCTGCACGCGTCCTGCAAGGGAAAACAGCACACTGGGGCAGCCGGCATCTCAGTAACAGCTGCTTCATTTTACTCCCATGTTTGTTATCCCCAGAAAGGGAAGCTGATGGTGGAGCTCCAAGTAGGTTCACTGGGGTTTGTGTTTTTTTGCTTTTTTTTTTTTTTTTTTTTGTTGAGTGTTTTTTTGTTTGTTTGGTTGTTGTTGTTGTTGTTTTTTCTAGGGGGAAAGGTTTGGGTTTTGTTTTTAATCTTTGGGGGTGTTTTTGTCTACCTCTTTTTTATTAATTAAATTGCTATTACACTCTTCCTAGGTAGCATCAGTTTTTTTTCCCCCTAAAAAACCAAAAGAACAGCTGTCAACAAAAGATACCTCTACTCTCATAATAATTCAGAAATTCAGCATTGGTGGAAGTTTGTCAGCCTCTTCAGTAGGGTAATTTTAGTGGTATGTTTAATTATTTATTTTTTTGGCCCTTTATCTTCTTTATTCTCCTCAACAATATTGACAGCTACTGTCTTTCAAATTCAGGAGCCAAAAAAGGCTGGTCATTTATAAAATTCTCCCCAGAATGACCTTTTTTGGGATAGGGCTTTAATGAAGTTGCTGTCATTAACAATAATGACTGCTGGAGCACAAACAGCCTCATCCTGCATACAGCACGTGCTCTCTGCAAATGCATTTTCCAAGTGCCAGAGTCCCTATTGACTTTCTTTACAGCCCCTTTAGGTGCTGGTTTCTTACCTGTGTGGAAGAGGGAGTGGATTTTGGTCTCTCAGGAGCTCTCCCAGATGCAGAACCCCCTGCCTGTGGGAGACTTTCAGCTGATGGACACTTGCTGGTACAGCTCCCGTCCCCTTGGGTGGGATCACACGTGCTGGTCTCATTCAGTGGGGGAGCAAAAGGCAAAGGAGGAAAAACATCTGGTGATTTTTGTTCAGAGAGAAGCTGGCAGAAAACCTCATCATTTTGCATCTTCCTGCTTCCATTTGGGTTGGAAATCTGGCCAGGAGGACCTTGGGGATTTGACAGCCTCTTCTGCAGGGGTGGCTTATGCAGTGGGAGGTGCTGTGAAGCCCCTGGCCTTTGACTGATCTTTCGTTCCATGTATTTGATCAGTGCACTGTGCTGGATTTGTTTCAGCTCTGTCCTGGAGACACCTGAACTGGAAAATGCCTTTCCTCTGCTCTCCAGATCCCTTCTCCTGGATGCCACTGTACCTTGCTCAGTGGTTTCATCCCTAACTTGACTCCATGATACTTCCTTATCCATGAGGTGATTGAGCTTCTCAGGCTCAGAGTAGCACAGTTTCTTTTGCTCTTGGGTTACCCTTTTCCTTCCCCCTGCTTGACCTTTTTGTGGCCTCCTTATTTCTTCATTTCTATTGAAACTTTCCAAGGATTCTAGATGAGAAGGGGAACAAGGAACAGGTTTGGCATCCTCACTTGCACTGGATAACGAGAGAGACCGAAGATGTTCAACTGACGGCCTTTTAGAGGATTTCTGTCTCAGTCTGACAGGCAAACTCATCTGTAAGTCTTTTCTTTTAAAGGAGGTTTCTTTGAGAACCTTTTTCTGAGCCACTTTAAGTTTCTCTATGTAGTCATTCTGGAAACTCTCTTCTGTGAATGAGGCAGGACTCCTCAAAATGAGATCTTTGTTCTGAAGCTGGAGATCATCAGCACTGCGCTGATGGTGGTGGCTGCTCCTCTGAAGCTGGTGGCCTTCTCTTTGTATCTCTAGGCACTGTGCTGAGGCAGCACAGCTGCTTGATGGAATTGCCTTCGGTGAGCTCCTTGAGTCCTTGCTGGGGTGCAGGACATTGGTGGATCTCCCTGCAGAGAGATAGTAAAGCATGGGAGTTGCCTGCCTGGTTATTTGCTCACCAGCCTGTTCCTCCCGAAGCTGTCTTGAGAGCTGGGTTTGAAATACAGGCTGGTGTTTCTGAACAGGAGGTTCCTCATGTTTCAGACACGTGCTGAGGTCAGGACTGCTGTTGTTACCCTGGTTTTCTTTCTGGCCTTCATGTAATGACTGAGATGTGGAATCTTCCTTTGGTCTGAAAAAAGCCATTTGGCTTGTGCCATCACAGCACTGCCTCCTTCCCTGATCCAGCTCCTCACACTGAGGGTGCTCCTCTTCCATAGCATTGCAGCTGCAGGACAGTGCTGATCTCTGCACTTTGTTTTGCTGGCTTGGGACTGGTTCCCTAATATTGCTCATAATTTTTCCTTCAGAATCATAGCACTGATTTTTGTCTGCATAACTGTTCAGCTTCCTGGGAGCATTTTTATTTAGAAGAGCATTCTCCATATATTTTAATTCCGAGCTGTCCTCAAACACATCCTGATCCATGTCTGAATGCCACTCAGCATGGAGTGGGCCCTGAGCACAGGGCAAGGACTCTTTCCTCTGGCTGGGTCCTGGCACAGTGCTTGGCAGAGCTGCTTCCCTGGCACTTGGCTTACACACACCCCTGGGACACTGTTTGACTTCCTGTGTATCATTAACAGCACTGGGGTTGGAATGTGCTTGGTGATAGGATTTGGAGTTCATCTCTTTGGGAATTTTGTTAGCATGACCTGAATCATACGCAGAAAGTATTTTGGGGACATTTATCACAGAGTCTGTTTTTAAATATTCTTGAAAAATGAATGAAGAAGGTCTCCTGAAAATGTGTGGATTGCTTCTCTTTGTAGGTTGTTGTAGGCTCCGCTCTCCATTTTCCTCTGTCTTTAACGCCTGAACTTTTGATGCCTCATTTGTAAAATCAGAAGAAAGGTCCTTGTTTTCCAGAGGCTTTCCCCTGTGAGGCCCGACATCTTTCTCTGTAAGTGCATCCCAGTGCTGGCTCCCTGGTCCATCCCTAGCTGCTGGCAGGCTGTGCTGCACACCAGGAGCTGGCTGCACGCTGCCCTCAGCGTGACCTGCAGAGCCTTTTCTCTCTCCTGGCTTCTCCAAGCTCCTGTTAGTGATGGTGCAGCTCCCGAGGCGCCTGGCAGGGGACAGGGGAGCTGCTGCCAGGGCTGGAGGGCCCTGGTGTGAAGTCCTTTGGGAAGGAGCAATTCCACAGCCGTGGGAGGTGTTGTGGGTGCTCAGGTCTGGTGCCTTGTATGTCTGGGGGGATCTGAGGGCAGAGTGTGCAGCACTGAGGTTATAAATCCCTGTCACATATTCCGAGTCCATGTACGGGCCCTGCTCGGGAGGCACACAGGAGTATTCACCGGGGCACGATGGTGTGGGGTGCTCTGGAACGTTTGATCCTCCTGAGAAAGAGCTGTAAGCAGAGTCTGCCCTTCCAGGGAGCTGCAAGAGATGGTCCATGCTGCTGACTGACTTCACTGACAAAAGATGATCATCTTCAGGACAGGCCACAGGCTCCGCCAGCTTCCCTGTTCTGCCACCTTGCCTGTGAGTCCATCTTTCTATCTCATTCCCAGCTGAAGTCATGCTGTAGTAGTTCCAGAAATCCAAGTCTGATTAAAAGTCCACAACTGAGTTGTTAGAAATGAACATTTTTCTCTACAGTTACATTCCAATAATATCTAGAGGATCCTAAAAAGAAAGAGAAATGTGTGAAAAAGACTGAGTGGGAGGATTCTCCTGGCACATCTTGGAAAACCTTTCCCAGAGTCCTAGAAAAAGGTTTGAGACTGACAGAGCATCTTGATGAGACATTCTGCTGTCAGTCCCAAGTCACAGATTTTAAAATGGCCAGATATTTATGGCTGCAGCTCAGAACTCCCCTGCAAACCCCCAAATGGACCAGGAAAAAGCACCAGCATAGAGTTCACGTATGACAAATACACAGTTTTTGCAGAGTCTGGAAAACAGCCTGTGTTTATCAGCAGCACTTGACAGTTCCTCTCTGATTGCTGTGCATGATGCTCATAGGTTTAGTTTAACAAATGGATCTCCACAAGCAGGAACCCAACAGGCCAAGAGGAGACAAGCAGGAGATTCTCACACCAGCAGCCTGCCCCTCTCAGCCACCTCTGCCAGCCTCAAACCCCTGACTGCTCCCAGGCAGAGGAGCCCCAAATGAGACTGAAGCTGGCACCAGAGTGGTCCTAACCAGCAACCTTGCTTAGTAATTCCCATTTAAACCAGCTCTGGAAACTGATTAGTTATTAAAAGAAAGCAAACAAACAATCTTGAAAAGCTTCACCAACAAGCTGCTCCAGTAAAAAGCCTTCTGAGGAGACACAAACTGTGTCCAGATCCCTCCAGAATATTACATGTCTGATTTATTCATAAAGGTTGAACTCATCAGACACTAATCTGCCATTCTCAATATCATATTTCTGTGGTGGGACCTCAAAAAGCTGGCAGAAAGAGAGGTTTCAGGGTGATGTTTCTCTTTAATAAAAAAAAAAAAAAAAAAATCACATTCCTGCCTTGTTTCAAAGACAGTCCTGGTATCATTCATTTTGAGCCAAAGGAAGAGATGGATAGGAGCCAAAATCCACAAGTTAATCTATAAATGAAACTTGGACTGGTGGGGCACACTAAGTAAATTAACTAGTTTCTGGGAAATGAAAACAGCCTAACACCACAAAGTGGTAATTTGCCTGCTGTTTTTTTGGTTTTTTTTTCTGGGTGTTTGTCTTGTTTTTTTAACATTTTAGTAAGGAACTAACTCAAGGATGTCTGGAGTTCTTTCCCTCATTACAGATGATTTAAAATACAATTGTGAAATTTAATTGTCTGTCCATGAATAACAAGTTCACAAAGCAAGTAGGAAGCATCAGTGGCTGGCGATGGCATTCCCCATCCTTTTCACCATGGTGTATTGAGGAATTTAAAGAAATAAAAACCTTAGACACTTGGTGAAAGGAAAACCTTGGACTTTCTGAAACCACTGAGGAAAAAAAGCATTGAAAGACTGCAATGGCACTCAGTGCAGACTGGGAGGGTACCACGGTGCATCCCACTGCAGTCACATTTCCCAGGAGTGCCCTGGGGTGTACCCCACTGCAGTCACATTCCCAGGAGTGCCCTGGGGTGCATCCCACTGCAGTCACATTTCCCAGGAGTGCCCCGGAGCTCTGGCCCATGGCAGTGACCTCTGGGAGAGCTCAGAGGTACCTGGAGGTGCTGTGGGTTCACAGGATCAAACCCCACAGGAGCCACATTCCACAAGAGATCCAGAAGACAGATTGCTCTGTCATTCTTATCTCCCTTGTTTTAATTAAATTTTTCTCCCAGTGGAACCTCTCCAAGCAGCTCTTGCTGATGGTGCTGTAAATAGATGGAGCCAAGTCTTTGTCTGGGATGTGCTGGCACAGTTCCATGGAAGCTCATGGAGCCGCCCTGATCTACAATGAGAATTTGGCTCTAACTTTTCACAGCAATGTGTAGAATCCAAGTAACTGTTGTGATTTAGTTCATGTCTATCAATGGCAGTGCTCTCCTGGTTTCCTATACCAGTCATTCCCCAGATCTATTTCCCCCATTGTTTCAAGCTCCTCATTGGGATTTACAGTCAAGTTGGCAATACAGAGAAGAATTTTGACTCAGGTTTTTATGATGACAGCAGAAGTAACAGGAAATATAATTTCAGTTTCTTAGAAGACTGAGGTAAGAAGCTCTGACTGATACTGAAACACACCTTAGGGAAAACTTGTCTTATTTCTTTTGAAGAGGATATTTCCTAAACCCTGGCAGCAGAATCGTTTATCTCAATGTGTTCAAAGAACTATGTGGAAACTGCCCTCTCTTTCCCATGTAAGAGAAAATCATGAATGTCCTTAAAACTCAGCTGACATGAACAATGACATTATTGCTCTCAGTGGGGAGGTGGTAGAGCTCCCTCATGGTCTGTGCTGTGGCTGGGTCTCAGATAAATTCTGGCAAGGCTGGAATACAGTGTGCCATTCCAGACAATGGAATATTTGCATTGTAAACCACTGAAAGCAAGAAGAAAAATGTTAAATTAAAGTATATCAGAACCAAAACTACTGAAAGATGAAGGGAAGTGTAGTAACAGTGTAAGAATGCAGGGAAGTATATCCATTCCATGCCCAAGGAAGAAATAAAGCCACTATCAACCTATTAAGTTCCAAAGTTGTTTGCTTGTTGTTTTTTCTTGTTAAAAACAGAGGCTAACTTAACTTCCATCCACATCAACCTGTTCTGTTCTAGGGAAAGGTGATTTGCATTGCACAATCTTGAATTCTTTGCAACCAACTCAGAATGTCAAAGCCTCATGTCTGGCAAATTAGCTCTGTACAAAGAAAACCTAGTGACTCCAGAGCACTGCCAGTGAACAACTTACCTGTCTTATAAGGGCAAGATTTATTATAATTACAGTTTGGTCTTGTTTGACCTCATTTAGAGTTTGCCAGGTGCCATAATTGATCTGTAACTCACCTGCACTTATGTACAATGCTTGCCCAAACAAATCATCACCCATCAGAAACACAGGTATTCTCTCTATCAAGTCTCTGATTTGCCCTCAACAATCCAGGAAAAATGGCCCCTGGCACATAACACAGTCTGCAATAATTTGTGCACTTGTGGAGTTCCCTTGAAGCGACCAACACAATCTTTCCATCACAGAAGGAAGAATGAGAATTTTCCTTAATAAACACAAGCAGAGTTCAAACCTTCCCAGCTCTCTTGTTGTGTAATTGCCCTTTTAATACGAATGGCTCCATGAAAATGAAGGGGAAACCCACAGCTGTTGATCTGGATCAAACTACAGTACACAAGTGCTCTCCAGAAGAGAACAAGTGTGCAAAACACAAAGCAAACACCTTGACAACCTCCCAATATTATGTCATGTCCACATTAGTGAATGACCTGTTCCTTATCAAAGGGTAAACACTGGATGTAAATATTAACTGAAATTCTTCAGATTCCAGTCTGTTGCACAGGCTGCAGCACCTGACCCATCTGCTCCCCAGCCCCTGAGATCTCATTGCTACCAAAAGATCACCTGAGAGACTCTTGCTTTAGCAGGTGATCCTCCTGGCTTTCCCAGGGCAGCCTAGAGAGGCCAGAGTCCTGGGGAAGTCAGGTGCAGAATCCTGGGGAAGCCAGGAGCAGAGTCCTGGGGAGGTCAGGAGCAGCCTCTGACATCCCAGAAACCTTCAGCAGGTCCCCAGCTGGTGATCTAGCACAGGTTCCCAGGTCTCCATCCAGGTCTTCCTGGACAGAACCCTGCACAACATGGATGCATTCTCTGAGATATGAGATGTCTGGAAATAAGAGCTGCTTCTTTGACCAGACTCTGAAATATCCAGAAATTCCAGACAAATGTCTGAAGTCTCCAAATTCCATCACTTTGACACGACTGTTGAAAGGGTGAGAGAAAGGGAAGGATACTACATTCAGGAAAGTGTGGCTGGCATTGCCTTTGTGCCCAGCATCTCTGAAAGTCACTATTTCTCTCTTTCTCTGCCTTTTCTTTTTAATAGATACTTTCCATTTGTTATTATTTGTTTCTAGCCTATAATCAACAATTTTATCCCCTTGGGCTTTCAACTTTAGGTTTCTAACAGAAGGCAAACATAGCAGATGATACTGCCTTTGGTTGACTGAAAAAACACACTTTCTGTTAACCTGTATTATTTTGCTAAGATTTCTGAAGACTCTAATCCCTGTTTTTCTCATTTAGTGCAATTTCCAGAACTATGGTGCAGGTAGGTAATGGTCACCAAGGATATTGTACATCAACACCCACGGACAAAATCTCACATTTGGCTTCCAGGCCCAGTGGAAGGCTCACCCTGCTATGGGAAGTCAAAGTCACACAGTCCCAAAACAGAGCCTAAGTGGGATTTAGAGGAAGTTTATGCCTTGTGTGCACAGAAATAAATTTCACCATGGTTTGAGAAATGTAAACATTTCCAGTAAAACCCACAGATACACACTTGAGGCTTTCTGGAGCTATCAAAGTGTCATGAGAAATTTAGAGAAGGATGAAAATAAAAATAATAAAATGCATCTCAGTATCCCCTTTCTTGTGCAGGGGCACAGACAAACCTTCCTAAACCTCCTCACCCTGCTAGGCCAGGCTCTCTGAGGAGGAAGAGATCCCTAGTGACCAGCAAGGGAGCTTTGCTGGAGCCACAGTACCAGAATGGGTCCATCCTACCCCTTCCTGGCACCACTTCCCAAAGGGGTGACATCCCCCTGAAGGACAGGAACATTTGGCATTTGCCTAACATGCCTACAGGGTGATGAAAAGCTGTGGCCCAAATAAACTGCTTTTGGGGTGAGAGCTATGGCCCAATCTCTGGCCAAGGAATTAATGAGGAAGATCAGGTTTGGCAATTCTTCACAGCCCTGTGAGAGACCTTTTCTGAGCACCCAACAGAGCCTGACCTTTTAATCAGAGCAGTCACCCACTACATACCTCTCCATTGTCCTTGAATTCCCTGACTTTCCTTATTCAGCCTCAAAAATCTCTCTTGGTTTCCATCAGCATTAGTCTCTGTTCTATTAAACACCAAAAACTGTTTCTTCTAACTCTGTAAGTGCTTCTCAGAAATTGAATTTGCCAGAAATCAGTTTCATCCCAAATGTATGCATTTCTTCCTAACCACTTCCATTTTATTCCTTTTAATGTCATCATATTTTCCTTGTTTCTTTTTTAAATCTAATCAAGTTCATTTGATGCCATGAACTTAGCCCCATACTGTTTTTACAGGCTACAAAAACACCACAAGAGCATTAAAAATTAGACTTTAAAGTACTAAAAATAAAAAAAAAAATCTAATAACACTTGATTTTTAAACATATGTCTTTAGAATCACTATCTATATTATTAAATTAACTAATGAATAGCATAGAATTTAATTAATACCTATAATAAAGATGTTTTCTCATTTCTACCATGTTGACTGCTTCCCAGCAAGGCTGTCCAAGAAACATCAGGGAAAAATAAAATTCTCATAGTCCCCCTGACCTGCTCCTGGCTGCACTGAGCTTCCCACAGCTGAGGCAGAAAGTCAAGCTCACAAGAGAAGAAACTGGCCTTTAAACAGGGGTAATCCAGCTCAACATCTCCTTCCACTGACATGGTTCTAGTCCAGAATCCTGTGAGTTGGTAGCTGGTTAGCAATCTGTGCAAGTACAGTTTTAAAAACATGTTCATTATTAATTGCCTATAATTAGAAAAACCCAAGTGCTTATTACAGGCAGCTTCACCAGCTGCCACACATCCCAAAGTCAATGTATTCCCAGCACTGCCTGGATCAGAATTTGCCTTTTCCAACTTTATCAGAGCTCTGTGAGAGCTGATGCTCACCCAAACTCACTAGTGAGGGTTGCCTGGCTGGGAAATGTCATGAAGTCATCTTATCTTTGAAGAATTGTGCTTTTCTGGCACCTACATATGCTTTATTCTAATATAAAACTATTTTCAGAAGCTTTATGGATGGTTCTGTAACTGCAGTCCAAGAGTCCTTGCCAGAACAACACTGCAGATTCCAATTTCTACATGCTGCAGTTATGTTTTCCACAGACAAACCTGCAATGAGAACAAACATTCCTGCTGCAGCTCCAGTTTTAGGCAAGGATGGGACCNAATTTATGTATATTAATATATGTGTTTATATAATTTAAATTATGGCTTCAGATGGAGCAAAAAGTTCATTCTCTGGTCCCTTAACGTACAAAGAAGCCTTTTGCTGAACTTTGCAAGCTTTAGACTGTGTGCTGTGAACTTCGAGAAGATACAGAAATCTTATATATTTCTATATATACTGTATTATCTATCCTATATAGAAATATAGGAATCTCTCTTCACTACATTCCCAAAGCCATTTCCATCTCGGGAATACCGACAGGTCGAATATGGGCTAGAGAATCCCAGCAGACCTTCCCAGAGCAGAGGTGACATGGTCAAGCTGGCTCACCTAGATTATCCCTGAGAAGAGGAGAGCACAGGAATCAGCTTGTGGTACCTGGAAAACTTCCAGCACTGAACACAAGTGAGGAGGAGACTGGAAACATGAGAGAAACAGAGAGAAAGCAAGCACAGATGTGGAAGTGGAGCTCCATCCAACAAAGCACTCTCCCTGAACCTCAGAGTGTATCTTACAAACTTCAATTCTGTTCTGCCACACCAGTAGGACTCTGCTGAGTCCATGAAATCATTTGAGTCCCACAGCAGGAGCAGCTCACCTTCTCAGCACTCCTCCTAACTACAAATTAATTTTTTAAATACCTTACTACCCTCAGGAAACCAGGTAACTTTTCCAGTCTTTCACAGCAGCAGTCTAAAATATAACTGGCAAACAATATTAGCACTTCCATTTTCTTGTATAGAAATCAAGGATTATGAAGTCATATCAATTAATGTGGCATTTTAAAAAAGCCATTAGCTCTTTCTTATTTTGACATAAGAGACAGAAACTGTTCCTTTCCAGAGGATGTCTGTTTTCAGTCTAATTCATCCAGATGTTAAATATAATTATGCCTGCCTTTGGGCTGGGGCAGACATAATGCAATATCCAGTTACTACAGAACATTCCACTGGAACAAGAGGAAACCACCAAATATACACAAGGAGTAATATATTGGACTGCTCTGTTCCTTTGGCAAATATTGCATTCCAGTAATTTCCCAGAGCTTTTGTTTGGGCAGAATTCATAAGTGTTTATGCTTAATCTCACTAAACATATCTCTGGTCTCCACAACAAAAAATGAAAACCTGGATTAGTAGTTAAAAATAACCTGGAAATGTCCAATGGTTACATTAGAGCAGGTTTAGTGGTGGGGTGGGGGTTGCTTGGAATTGGGGGCAGAAATCAAACCCTTGGTCCACAGAGAGCATCACAGAATCACAGAATGGTTTGGGCTGGAAGGGTCCTTAAGGATCACCTTGTTCCACCCCCTGCCATGGGCAGGGACACCTTCCACTATCCCAGGGTGCTCCAAGCCCCATCCAACCTGGTCTTGGACACTTCCAGGGATGGGGCAGCCACAGCCACTCTGGGCACCCTGTGCCAGGGCCTCCCCACCCTCACAGGGAGGAATTTCTTCCCAGCACCTAAACTAAACCCTCCCTCCAGACATGCTGCAAGACTGGCAGGAGATGGCAGAGGAAAAATGCTGGGGGAAGCACAAATTAATTCCATTCTGGGAAAAGGCAGCACCCAGAGCTTTTGTGAGAGACCTTCCCAGAGCAGGGGATTGCAGGACAGGTGCTCACCTCTGGGAACAGGTGAGGCTTCAGAGAGCAGGGGCAGCTTCAGTGAGGGGCTCTGCTGGGTGCATACAAACAAGGCACCAAGTGATTTCCTGTCTGGAGCACTTCATACCAGCTAGTCCCCATCCAAACAGAAAGGTGTGAGTTTTTGCAGATCCACCTTTCTATATTTAACCCATTCTACAGAAATTCCCCTCTGAGTTCCTAAATCAGTCCTCTAAAATCTGCATTTCACCATTAGCCTCAAACATTGCCTGTGCTGGAGAATCATTAAGTGCATTTTGTACCAAAGTAGCTATTTTCTGTGTAAAAATGTCTACCTGCCAGACCCTTTACCTGACCCACTTAACACAGACCTAGATTTTATTTATTCCAAAAAACCCCCACATAATCTGTACACTCAAGGACAGAGCAGAGCTCCTGTGACTGTATTAGACTCAGGTGACACTCTAGGCTGTCCATGTCCACAGCAGGGGTGCAATTGGTCCCTTACACACTACAACACACTGACAATTTTAGCATTTTAAAGATAATTTTTCTGTTAAAAATTCAATTCTGTCCTCAATTGTTTGGTTACATTCACACATTTCCCTATGAAAATGCCATCTTTCACAGCCAGAGATCCCAGGAGAAGCCCTGAAGTTCAGGTGGCCTGGTGCAACCATGTGTGCCTAAGACAGCTTCCAGCCCCAAGTTAAACATTTCAAAATGTGGTTTTAATATTTTCCAGCACACATCCTGCCCCCTCCTCTGTTTCCAGGCTGGCTGTTTCAGAGGGTGCCTCAGTGGGAGCACGTGGACTTTGGCAGCAGATGCACCTGAGAGCTGAGTCAGTCAGAAAGGACTGATAGAGAACACAGCACCTGCACACCTGTTTGTCCAACATTTCTCCTCTCAGCACCATCCAGCAGCTCGTGCCTGGCCCTGGATGGGCTGAGGCACCATGTTTCAGTCATCCCTCCCCAGCAGGACCTCTGGCTCTGCCTGCCCCACCTGCCCAGCTGGGATGGCACACTCTGCACCTCTTCTTTTGCTGAGACCTCCCAAACCAGCTGTGAGTGGCTGCCACCGTGCCATGAGCACCCACAGTGGCACCTGTGCCACAAGGCCACAAGCACCTGGCATGGCTATAAGCCACCTATCACACAAACTCTGCATCTGGGAGCTCCCAGGAGACGTGGGGTGTCCCCCAGCTGCTCAGGGGACTGACCCTGCTGAGGAACAGGAAAATCTGCTCGTCAGGAGAGACAAGTGAGCTCATCCACCAGGCACCGTGGCCCTCAAAGGTCACACTGGGATCTCACTGAATCCCTCCCCAAACACAGGCACTTATCCACAGGCTAAGGAGCAGTTACTCAGACCATGGGTCAGCAGAATCGTGTTCTCCAGACTTACAGCAAACACAACAAAAACAACTGAGTAACCAGAATGCTCTTTTCATTCTTTTCTTGCATAAAGCAAATACACAAACAGACAGCACAGCAACTGCTGCAGACAATATGTACCAGGTACAGGCGTCTAAAATACACACACACACACACACACACACTCTGAGTTGTTGTTTGGTTTTGTTAGAATCACAGAACTACAAAATGCTTTGGGTTAGAAGGTACCTTAAAGCTCATCCAGTCCCCCCTGGCTGCCATGGGCAGGGACACCTGGCACACACAGGTTACCTGTTAGCTCCAGCAGACTGAAGGCACGTTCCCAGTGAGGACAGACAGGGCACATTGGCTACCTCCAATATTCTCTTTATAAAACAGAAGCCAATGCTCTGGTCCCACATCCCAGCTGTGCTGCAGAGAAGATCTCACAGCCAGTGAAGCAGCACTTCTGCAGATCCCAGCCTGAGGAGCTCCCCATGCACTCCCAAGTGTCAGAGGCCATTGCCAGCTGTCACCTGTCACCACAGCACCGGGGTGTCCCGGGGCCAGCGGGAGGCTCCAGGGCCATCCCGGCTGCAGGGTGACAGTCACAGCCCGGACCCTGCCGGGCCTGTGGTGCTCTGGTGCACAGCACGGGCACAGAGCAGTGCAGGGGGAAAGCAAGCAAACAGTGGGCTGGGCTCCTGCATTATCTCACCAGTCAATCATTAACCACAGGGCTGGTGCTGCTGAGCTCCTGGCTGGCCGCCACCGCTCCCACGTGGGCACGACTGAAAAATTCCATAAATATGCTGCCAAGGCCACAGAGGGGAGGCCAGGTGAGGCCTGTCTGCCCTGCAGCCCAAAGCACTCCTGTGCATCCCACCAGGATGTCCCAGCCCAGGAGCATCCCTTACTGTCCCCAGCCTGAGGTCACTGCACACAGGCCAAGAGCACTTGCTCTGGGGAAGTTGAGAAGCACTGCTAGACAAAAACTAATTAAATCCAGCTGAAAGTAGTTAGATTGAATCCAACAAAGGAGTTAGATTTGATTTTCTTAGAAGATTATGTACTGATTTCTTAGGGGGAGAGAAAAAGGGTTGTCCAGTAAAAGTTAATGCAGCTCAAGGCAACTCTGAAGCTGTGTTTTATATGCTACAGTTTTTGTTTTGTTTGGTTTTTTAATTATTTCTAAATATTTTGTTCATAAAAGTGAACAGAAGGCACACAGAAGGCTTTCATCTATGTTGTGTGACTGAACTCAAGCCCCTGCAATAAGTTCTTTCTGCCTCCAAATGTATGTCATGGAGCCTGATATAATTTATAATGGCCTTATTCAGTGAAATGAATTCCCACTAGTTTCCAGATGGGCTTAAAAAATAAGCTGATTTTGTGGCACTATTTTTTCCCTCAAACTAAGCTGGATAATGCCATGCAGGCCAGAGCCCTATGATTTGTTATGTACTGTCTCTCCAGGGAACACTGGGCATTCTTTCCACATTTCCCACAAAAATAATCTGCTCACCTTTGGCTGTGTTGTTTTCACATGCTGGGAAGGACAAAAGTGGTCTCCAGTGGGACCCAGGCTGAGCTTTGGGTTGTGCCTGGCCCCACCTTGCTCTCAGCAAGGCTGTGCCAACTCCATCACAGAGCTTGGAACTGGCTTTACTGCAGAGCAGCTGGACAGGACAGGCATCATTCTGTTGGTAGTCTCAATCCACTTCTCCTGAGCATGAAGAGCCTCTGGAACACTATTCACTGATTATTCATTTAATTCATATTTCAGGTTTTTCTGTGAGCAGCCACCCAGGCTCCCCTTCAAAGTCCTGTATACAAATGGGCCATCCCACAGCTCAATTTTTTTTCACCAGCACATGTGTTCAGTAACTCCCCAAGTATGGAGAAGGGCTCCTGAGAAGTTACTCAGTAACTAACTCGGTGTTTAGTCATTGCATTTAATCATATTTTCACACAGCAGTGACTCGGTATCTGATCAAGTGTTCTGCAGTAGGAGGTAAGGGGACATTTCCAGCAGTCCCAGAAATAAGAAGAAAAAAAAAATCCTGCACTGGGGGAAAAAGGCAAACCTGAGCAATTCTCCTGGCAAGTGATGAGCAGAACTCTGGTCTGGGGGCAGAGCTGGCAACTCCAGTGGTGCCTCCCCTGCACAGGAGCTTCTGTACCTTCCTTTTGCCAGTGAAATGTTTGTGCAGGACTTCCAGAGAATGCCTGGTTTGGGACACTGCTGCAGACAAGCCTGGCCTCAGTCCTACAGGAATAATCCAGGTTCCAGCATGCCACATGAGAAAATAGAGGAAGTCAAAGCCATCATTCCACCCTGCACCTCAGAGAGTTAATTCAGCAGCTCCTGCCTCTCCCAGGAGTGGAACAGCTGAGCCCTGCAGCAGTTACTCACTCTGGGCAGTTTGGTTTGGCTCTGGGATTTGTCACACATCTTTGTGAGGTTTGGCCCTTCTATGTATAAGGAGATTTTTTAAGACATTTCAACACATCAGAACTGTCCAAACTTTTCCAGACACAGCACAGTGCCTGACTTCTGTCTCTGTGAGACAACTATGCAGACATGCAAGTTCAAGGGTCCTTCAGTGAAGTGTCTCTTGTATGTTAATTGGGGATGAACAACACACTGTTGTCAGGAGAAACCCACTAAAAACTGTGGGAGGCTTGAAAACACAATCCCTGCATCACCTGAGGGTGCTGAAAGCCTCTGCAAGGTGCAGAGTGCCAGCAGATCACCTGAAACTCTGCAAAACTGCAAAGCCTTGGGAAAACAGCCCTGTCACCACAGTGTCACCCAGCCTGAGCTCTAAACCAGTGGAAATTTCACCAGTAACTCGCACTGATGCACAGCACTGTGAGTGTGATAATAGCATTCAGCAATTATAAAATATTCCCAACTATAAATCACATGTTCCAAGTGCTCCTCCTCACTTATAAACCAGGTGCCTTGTAAAGAAGTTATGAAATGTTTCATCTGGTCTGCAGCTCTGGTGGTGTGTCTCTCACAGTGGAGAATTGTTCCAAGGCTGGATTCCAGGAGGGCTCTGCAGTCACACTCACACTGGAACAGTGAGCAGAGCTAGCAGGGAGCAGGTGGGAGCTCCTTTAGGGCCCCAGCTGTCACAGGAAATCCATGTGTCACAGGTATTAGCAATTAAACCTTCCCACTGCCTTCACATGAAGTACTGTAGATTTGGCCTGAATAATTGCCCTTTGCTCTATCCTTGGATTCAGGCACAGGGTGAGATGTTTAATGACAAATAATGATTGAATGAGAGGTGATGGGGACATCCCCAAAGAGAGGATTTACAGCTGCTCTTGGCAATTAAAAACACTAGAACAGATGAGTGTCAGAGAACCTGACAGAAGCAAGGCAAAAACCTCACCCCTGCACCAGCCCCGAGTGCTCCAGCACCCATTCATCACCCCTAGGAAATAACCAAAGTATTCTCAGGATATTTACAGATCACATTTTGCTTATGTTTGCAATTGACAAACTTATGGTAACCATAATAAACAGGGCCAAGAGTTAAAATAAACAAGGGATTTTATAAAAGCAACAGAGCTGACATTCATTTTCCTTGTCCTTTGGTACCTAAAGTTTTTGAGTACATTGATGTGTTTTCAAACTTTTCTTCACACCCCAAAATATTGATATACATGGTGGATTTCTTAACTGAAAGCTAAGACATTCAGGAAAACCTTGAATTTTTACAGGTGGTGCTTTCAGAGATGCATAAAATCCCATGACATCCCTGATAACCATGTCAGGGGTTGCCATCAGCACAACTTCATTTCTGAGCACTGCCACAGTCACTGCACAAAACTGCTTGAGAGTAGAAAAGCAATAATTAGGATTATAGGCCAAAGTTTGCATCTTAATGCTACTTTACAGGTTTGCTGCCTAATCTGCTCTGTGCTGGGATGTGTCCTGCACTCATGTGCAGCTCCTGAAAGCAGGAATTTACAATTCTGGATAAAACCTGCAGCCATCACTGCTCAACACAAGCAGGGCTGATGCTTCCCCTTCACTGGCACCCCACGTTCTGCCACTGCCCCTTTGCTGCCAGTGGACAGTGCCAACACCACTAAATCTGTACAGGCAGCAGGGACAGCAGAGAAACTCAACATTAAAATAATTTCTCATGGCTGTGACTGACTCTTCTCTCGAAGAGTCCCAAATGCACCCAACCATTACTGGCTGAACCCCACAAGGATAAAGCAAACCCCAGTGAAGGGCTGTTCCCAGCACTTCTGCCTTCCCAGCCTTTTTCCCAGGTGCTGGAAAGTGCAGTCCAAAGGGGAAGCAGCACAAATAGCAAATGCTGCCCCTAAACCTCCCTTCAGCCAGAGGGCTGCTGCCTTTCAGGGATATTTCATTCCTTGGCATCAGCTGGGATACAGATGGCTGTGCAGTTACTCGCTGCAGAACTAGGTCAGCACTGATATCAAGGAAAAATAAAAATCCTGGGGTTTAGCCACCAAAACCATCCAAGTAACAGCAGCCTAATGGACAAGATAAAATCCCTGAGAGATCTCACCAACCCCACTCTTCACAGATGGGGCTGCCCTACCTAGTGACCACACCAGGACAGAGGACCAAGGCAGTGTCATTACTGACACATATTCATTATTTTTTCACTAGAATCCAATAATTCCTACAGCAGTTAATCCTTCTGCATGACCTTATAACAGTACATAACCAACTTTTTTTTTTTACACTGCCTATTATCTAGTTAATTTGTAATAGTTTATAGAAGAAAGGTTAACAAAGTCACTACTATTGTTGTAAGTCATCCTGATGTTCCATGGATCAAAGACAGGTCCCCGTGTTCCTTCAGTCCCTGGTTTAATACAAAATGTTCTGCAGCCAAAGCAGCTTAGGGGAGTTTCCTCTCCTCATGCTTCTCCCAAGGCTGGTTTCCCAATTCTCAGCACTATAAACAGTTGCAAGGAAGAGGGTTTTTGGCTGGAGCATGGAGCAGGAGGAAGCAGCTATGTGCTGGGGAAAGCACACTTGCAAAAAATTACCTTAAATTGATATGGCTTCTTTTAGTCATGTAAACCTTCACTAGGAGTTTTGACTGAGTAAGGTTACATCATTTGTCCCTGGTAAAATATGTAAGGGTAGATTTTTAGGTGGGAACAATCAAATCATATCTGGAAGCCTCATTAGAAAAGAAAACAAATATTTTGTTTTTCCATGTGAAACCATGCTGTGAGCACATTTAAGTACTACACCAGCAGTGTCTGGGCTCTTTGAACCCATAGGAAAATCTTCAGAGAATATCCTGTCACACAGCACTGGGACATTTTCCCTTTCTCATTCAAGGGGCTGGACCAGCCTGGATAAGTGTTCTTAATTAATTTCACAGTTTTATATTTTTTTTCTCAAAGCAGCTGAACTTCATTTCTATGGCTCACAGATCACCAGTGATCCCTGGGCCTCAAAGCAGAATCTGCTCAAGCCATTTAAATGGAAATGAGTCCAAGCTGCTCCTGGAGGGAGAGAGATTGCCTTCAGCCCTTCTCTCCCCTTCCTCCACACCAGCCCTGCTGCAGCTCTGGAACTTGAACTCTGCTGAGCTGGTTCAGTTTGCTGATCTGGCAGAAGCTGATCAGGGTTTTTATTTGGTGGTTTATTGAGCTGAAAGAGTCATCAGAGGAATTGGGTGAATTTTGAGTCAATGTCAGGAGAAAGGAGAGAGAAGAGAGAGGAGAATGCTGCTGAGCTTCCTTCAATATGAAAAGGAGTGTGGGCATGAAACATAAAAAGCATCAGGGCCTGTCCCTCCAACCTGGGATCCCTGAGCTCATTGCAGAGGTGTGCACCTGGAACCCAGATGTGTATCCAGAACTCTACCATCAAACAGAGATTCACCAGAAATCTGCACTCAGTCTGATAATGATTCCACACAAATTAATGGCAAAACTCTTCTCTTTAAAAGAGAGAGCCTTCCAGAAATAACCAGGGCATTTTGCTCAGGGAATGTGTCATTCATCAGAAGCTGGATGCTCTCATTTTCCAGGTATTTATAAAACCAGAATTTAAACACCACTTGTCACTACATTTAAAAAAATGTGTTCAGGAACTTCACTTGCAGACAGGTATTAAAAGAGTAGCACAACGTGCAAATAAACAGCTCCCACAGGAAGGATGATCTGTTTGTTTCTTTAAACACTGCAGAATGCCAGAGAAGTAAGGAGAGAGGGACACGATGGCTCCCCTGGGGCAAGGGTCCAGCTGAGGAGCAGCAATGCCAGCTGCTGCCTGCTTTTGTCATCACCTGCTGCTGCTCTCCTCTGCACTTGGGGAAATAAATTCCAAGGGGGGCTCCTGGCAGGCTGTCCCTGCAGTTACAGAGCAAGGCAGCAGCTGATTCTTTGCTTTCCCTCACAACACTCCAGCACAATGGGGCTTTGTTACAGGAGGCTAAATAAATCCTGAGGTCATTGAAAGAAAAAGGAGCATGACACGATGGAGTCCCAGATCCAGAGCAGGGCAGCTCTGCCGTGGTCCAGATAAACCAAGGTGCAGCAATGAAGCTGCAACCCAGCAGTGGGGGAGGGCTTAAAGCAGAAATTGCCAGGGGACAACAGAGATACAGAACATGGAGGTCTGGCTTTTGAGGACACATTAATTTGGAATAATGACTGACATTCTTTCAGGTATTTCTTTCTTGTGTGTTTTGTTTTCTGCAGTGGAGCTTTAAATGTGTAGACCCAGCAGGATCTGACCTTGTCCCTGCAATGTGGACTCTGGGTATGGGCTCCTCCTTCCTGGAAGTGTCCAAGGCCAAGGCTGGACAAAGCTTGGAGCAACCTGGTCTAGTGGGAGGTGTTCCTGCTCAGGGCAGGCTGGCTGAAGCTAGGGATCTTTAATGTCCCTTCCAACCCAAACCATCCTGTGATTCTGTCAGTGTAGCTTTTGAAAAAATAAATCAGGCTGTCTCCCAGTGCAACTTGAGCACATATTTTCACAGGGAAAAGCAATATTTTTCTAGTAATCAAACAGTAAAAAGGGTCTCAGAGGGCTCCAAGCAAACCTGGCTCATTAATAACAGAACATTCAGATGTGATAAGAGTTAGTTTGGCCAGGAGTCTGGAAATGCCAGTTAATAATTTAAATTCTGGAGCTTCCCTGAACTTCAGAAGGCATTGGGATGACAGAATGATATCAAAGCCATTTTACACATAATATTTTAGGAAGCACATATTTTCTTTTCTATGAAACATTCCTGCTAATAAGAACCTTATCCTGCAAGCCCTGCACAATGGAAATTCCCAAACAACTTTTGCAAGAGTTTTCACTGTAGGAAAAAACTCAGGAGCAAATTTCAAGATGTTTTTCATGTGGTAAAGTTGCAAGAAGTTATTAACAGAAAATGGGAAGCACACAAAATGTCAGTTCTGAAAGTTGTATGAGGGGATATACAAGATGCTACAACTGATCTCTGCTTTTCAAATTTGATTTTAAATACATAAAAAGAAGCAAATTTCCTAGATACACCATGTGAAATTCTATTAGTTTCATCTAATGATGACAATTGACTTACAAACCTGGAAAAGGTTTCCTTTTTATTTAATATGTGCAAATTCCTTTTGTTTAACCATTGTTATCTATAATTTAGGCACAATTACTTGCAATATATAGATATTTATATATGTAAAGGTGCTTTGAACTCAATGCTTCTCAGAGACAGAGCTGAGGAAAGCTCCTCAATGGACATATTTGGGGCTACACAGCTGTTTACCCACTCTCATGCAGTAAGTTAAGGGCAAAAGGGAGCAAGTTGTTTATTTCCAGTTCCCTGCTCTATTGACCAGAGCAGATTTCCCGTGTTAGATAACCGTGCCCCAGGCCAGCTTTGTGGGCATTGGCAGGGTCACTTCAGGTTGTGGTTGCAGATTCTTAAGCCCAAGGGACCTGAGCAGAGCAGGAACAAGCTCAAATCCCATTGGTGTGGTAGGAGAGGTTCCACTGAGCCCCCCCAGCCCCCCGAGGCCCCTCTGAAATACATCAAAGCAACTCCCCAGCCCATGCTGCTTACCAGGGACAGGCAGGGCTGGAGGTGTCTCCTCTGTGCTGGGGATCTGCCTGGGGGAAGGAGAGCAGCTGGTGCCAAAGGAAGGGCAGGGAGGCACTGAGACATCCCAGAGTCACTCACATCCATGCACTTCTGAGCTTAACTCTGTTTCTGCATCTGTTGGATCTGTGGGGCTGTTCAGCCCTTGCTGGGAAATGCCACGTGGCAGAAATATTAACTGAGCTTCCTGAGGAACAGATGCTGCTTACAGAGAATGTCAGTCTCCAGTTAATCAACTTATTGCAGTCAAGGGTTTGTAGGGAATTCTCATAAGACTGGAACTGGAAACTCAAAATTTTGCACAAGTAGAAGCATGAGAGATGTGAACCTTGTCAGCCAAGATCTGCCTGGAACTGCTTTTTGGCATTGTCCCATCACACACATCTTCAGTTTGACAATTGAATCAGTTAAGCAAGAATTGCTTCAAATCATATCAGAAATCACTTTTTCAGCTTATGTACAAAAAAACTTGAAAGTACAGGATTCTGTTTTTGTGCCAATTCCCCCCCAAATTAAACCCTTTTCCTCCCCCAAGGTATTCAAAACCACCAAAGAATGACCAAACTGTTGTTGGGAGGCAGGGTAACCAACAGCCAGTAACTTGGCAAGGGCTGCCAAGCACTCCTGAAAGTGGGACACTGTTTTTAGGTGGTTAACTCCTGCTGAGGCTCCCAGCAGCACTGGAGGCAGCTAAAGCAGCAAACACCACGAGCACAGAGCTCTTACCCCTCTGATCTTACAATTAAATTGTCTTGGACCATCTACAAATGGTCTCCAGCAGCAGGGACAGGTGAAGAACAGGAAGAGCGAGGCAGAGAGAGGAGCAAACTGCACACCTGCCACAGGAACAACCACACTAGGCCTGGATTAGACAGAAATATGAATTGTGTGTCTGATCTTAAGCTGGAAGGACCAGAATGCATGAATCCCTGAGCAATGGGGGCCATGTGCCATCGTGGGGAGTAAGCCCAGCATGGGTGAAGAAGCATCCCTGGCACAAGCCAAGGAATCTTATCAGAAATCATGAGGTTCTGGGCTGCTCTGGGCTGCAGAGCTCAACAGGGCAGCTTGGAGAACAGACACTGCTCATTCCTCAGGGCAGTTTTGACAGTGTCAGTAACTTAAAATTGCAAATGCTTGGGTTTCTGCAAGGTATGGTGAAAAGTAATTCTTGAGTCTTCCACAAATGGGCCTGTAAAAATGGGCTTGAGATATTTTAGATACCAGAAAATTCAACTGTAGCAATAAATATGGAGCTTGGTGTGACCATTACAAAGGCAGAAGAGCAGATCCCAGCCACTAACTTCATGGGGATTAGTCACATAAGTCTGACAAACCCTTGGGTCAAGCCTTTACGTTTTACGGGCTCTCAGATTGTCACAAAACTCACCTCAAAAAGTATTTTACTGTCTAAACTATTTGTCTCACAACCCATGGAAAGGTTGTTGACAATCTAAAAGTAAGTATTTATAATTTTATGTTAGGAACTTTTTTCCATATAAAAACCCCTTGCTTTTATATTGATTTATATTGATTATCATAAAAATTATTAGCATGAAACATTTGCTTTGAGGCAGGACTGATATTTTATTAGGTTCAGTGGACAGCCCAATGCATAATTACTTCTGGGCAGGTAAAGAGCTGTGGCAAGCACACTCTTCTCTCTCTCAAGAAATTTTCGTAGAGCAGCAGAGAGAGAAGGAAAGAGAAAACAATTGCTATTTCTGTCTCTTGTTTTCCCATGTAGAATGCATTTAGAGATTGTTTACCTAGAGTGATTAGTTGCTTAGATTCTAGTGAGAATTGTTTAGGTGTGGTGGCTAATCATGACCACCTGTGTCTGGACTCTCTTGGAGAGGGAGTCACAAGTGAAGTTACAGTGAGTAGTTAGACATGGTAGTTAGAAGTTAAGATGTAGTTTTAATATCTCCTCTTTAAATAATGTATTAATGTATTGTAATATAGTTATAATAAAGAAATCATTCAGCCTTCTAAACTAGAGTCAGACATCATCTCTTCCCATCTCGAGTTCACCTGCATTTTCTCTGCAACAAAGAGCAAAATGGTATTTTTAAATTCTCACCATACTCCTTTCCTGTTCTTGGAGAAGCCTGTACAGTAACTGGGGCAAGCTCATGATCCAAGAAATAATCTTTCATAGTTCTATTCATGAAATGCTGCACCCAGAATAAACTCCCAAAGAGGAGAAATGGCATTTCATATTCGTGATGAAAACCAGACAGGTCTGTTTATTCCTGGAAGGTTCTGAGTGTATCAGCATTGCTTCACATTTCCTGCCATTTATTCTGACAAATGTTTATCCATCTGACTGGAGTATTCCAGCTGGAAATGTATGCATGAAATTTCTTTTAAATCATCAGATAAGTGTTGCAGATGTTTAAGAACAAGTCTCAGGATAACACACTGTCCTCTCAAGGTTAAAATAAATAACCTGACAACCGTTTAAAGGAGCTCTCTTCCTTTACAGTCCACACTAAAGATCTGGCAAAGACCAACTATTGCCCCAAGTGCTTGGGATTGACTCATTGGTGAAATCTAAGTATGCCTGAACATTATGTTATGTTATTCACTTAACATAAATTCAGTAGAGACTCGAGGTATTTAGGTTTCCATCAGTCAATCCACAGCTTACAAAGTTGGTCTTGAAATTTCCTTTGTGTTATTTCCTGTATTATTTCTGAATTACCTCCTTTATAAAGAATTAAGTCTTTCAGATTTAACTTTTTTTTAGACTAAACTGCAGCTTTGAGAAAGGTATGTAAATAGCTCAAGGAACCCTTCTGACAGCTCCTCTTCCCTCAAACTGAACTTGGCACTGACCAAGCCAACAGCAGTTGCAGGGCATGCTGGCACAACTTCAGGTGCTACCACCCTGAGAAGAGCACCTCAGCTCAAATCTGCTAATTCAGAGTTTGCTTTTCCTGTGTGGCAGAGGATCTGACACACAGTAAATACTTAAAATTTTGAACACCAATGAGAGTATCACAGATCATATTAATACAGAACTACATTGCAGACCAGTGCAGAATTGCCATCATTAGGTACGTGTGCCAAAACATTCAGTCCTCACTGTCTGTGAAATCACACACAGGACACTCACAGGTATGTTTTCTGTATGTAATTATTTGTGAAAAAGAGAAGTTTTTACATGGAAAGACAGTTTTAAGCCTCAATAGAACTAATTCCCAAGCCTTCCAATCCCAAAGTCACGCTGTGCAGTTTTTCACCCAGTTCAACTTTTAATTAGTTAAAGGGGGAAAACTCCCAGGTTAAGGACTAACATTGCCAAACTAAAGCAGATGCTGCTTCACATTCTCACACAGGATTAGAGCCTGACACTTGGTGTCACACCATGTAACAAGATACTGTTATCAAAAGGAAACCAAAGAACTCAGATCTTTGCAATTGAAATTTCTGTGGAAATACATCTGAAGAAACAATTGGAATTTAAAAACTCTACAGTCAGCTTCTCCTAACCCTTACATTTAAAAGGCTAGACAGCACTTAAGATCTTTATATTGATTTAACCAAAACAAAGCAATTAACTTACACATTTCCAAAGTACTTACTGCAAAGTGATCAAAACCTATGTACTCTTTTACAGTCATGATACAGGCTTTACAAGTAAGAAGCTCTAGTAGTAGTTGTGCCAATTTTTAGACAACAATTTTTGTTCTATATTGACACCTGCTGACCATTTCTTCTGACTAGTCAGTTTTACTGCATCACAACTTTATGCATTAGCTGGCCAAATATATATACACATACCAGTTGGCCAAATAAACCTAGGATTTCAGTCAGATCTCCTTCAAGAACTTACAGAGTAGATGTTTGTATTTTATCTGTACATATATTACATATATGTGTGTGTATATATGTGCCTGTATTTGTGTACATACACACACATTTACAAATCTCCTGTAAGTACTAGACTGCTCATGTCTGCTCAAAGAAGCTTTCACAAATTTCTTCAGAGCACAGAAAGGTTTCTGCCATTTTTGCTGTGTGCAAGGGAATCAAGTGTCTAGAGAGTTGTAAACAACTGTGGAAAAAGCCTTGTGTCCTGGAATGATGCCTGCTGTGACTACTGCCCAAGGAAAGAGGCCATGGGGTCATCAGGCCTCTGTCTTTTCATTCTGTAGGCCTCCATCTCCTCCTCTGTTGGCTCCCTGGCTTCATACTGGCTGTTGTAGGGTCTCTTCCTCTCATCTAACTGCATGATTTCTTTGATGTGGAGAAGTCGAGCCTCTTCAGCATTTAGAGCCTGAAATGAAAGCAAAGGGAATTAAAAATTCTACAGTGAAAGTTAAACAAAAAAACCCCCAACAATGAAGGTTTGTCTTAGATTCTTGTATGATGGACAAGGAGCAAGCACAAGGGTGGGATCAACAATGCACATCTGTCTGGCCCACCCACAGCACATTTCATTTAATGCTCATTTTTTAATGTTAAACATAAAATGATGGTAAAATGCTATTTAGTAAACAAGACACTATAATCTCTTTCCAAATGTCAAAATCAAGTAAGACACTCACAGGATTTACCTAAAATATGATTGTGATCTAGCAAGTACAAATTAATTGTTTGTTATTTTTTGTTATATGTTTGGGGTTTCAATTTTTAAATGCTATGTGCTGTCTCATTCCTCAAGCTACTACTGTTGCTACTGGGAAAGAAGTTGCATTTGTACCCTGCTTTAATTAAGCACAGTTTTAACAGGTTTCCTCTCAGAGCAGCCCAAGGCAGGCTGCTGTGGCCACAGGGGCACACTGCTGCTCAGCAGTGGATGGCTTGGGGCATGGATTCATTACATCAGCTGTGAGACTGGGCCAAGCCTGGGATACAAAGTGCTAAGTCAAGATTTAACACTGCTTTGATCTCTCCATCTTTCTTCAATCACTGTGTTCTGCAATGTCTTTTACAGACCTACAGGTGTAATAGGTGCCTGGACATGAAATGTTCTAAGTCATCTAAATTAAGTCTTCAAAACTAAATATTTATTGCAGGTTTGCCTTCAATATTTATTTCCTTGAGGAATAGGGGATGGACTTTAGAACATCTACCAGCATTTTAAATGTAATTTAGCTCAAAGTTAGCATCAAACTACCCCATGGTGTATCACCAAGAACTACATGATAGGCTTCATAAAACTAATGCTGTAAAATATGTAATGTTCCTTTTGCCACAAAGCCACTGAATATTATAGTGCACCTTCTTCAGTTTTTCTTGCTTCTTTTTCTCTTCACCCTCACTGTCAGAATTTGAGCTCTTCTTGTGCTTCTTCTTTTTCTTCTCCTTCTGTTTCTCTTGGTGGATCTGTAAGGTGGGAAACAAGTTACTGTTAAGATTCAACTTACCAACATTAATAATGCCCAAACCACTAAATCCAAACCTCTGTTAATGCTATTTGAAGTTTAGTTTTCAATGTGGATGTTAGTGCTCTAATAATGCAGTCTAGTAATTTTCAGGCTGATTAAGATTCTACAGAATTTTGTAGATAAAATGTTGAGGAGAAGTAACTGTCTTCCTGAGAAATGGAAGCATCCTACCTCCATCAGTGTTTTGGGTTTTGTCATGTGTTCTTCCTCTTCAGGCTGCTGCTCCATTAAACTTGCCTCTGTATTCTATACAACAGACAAGAACAAGGGTACCCTGTTACTGACCACATCTGAAAGGGGAAGGACAAAAAAAAAAAAAAAAATCCCACAAATCACTAAAAAACCAACCTCCCTCAAAAAGCTAAACAGTCTAAACCTTAAGTAAGAATATGAAAATTTTTAGCTCTTTCCACATGAATAAACAAGAGAATACTTACAGCAATTTCTTTCCCAGCTTCTCCTGTACAGTAGGAGTACTTGACAAAGGAGTGACAGCACTTGTAACCCCACTTTCCTTCTTTCCAGTATGAACCCCAAATGCACTGCAAGAGAACATACAGTTCTTACAGTTACTCCTGTAAGAGGCAGCCTCAAATTTCCTCCTGAGCTGATATCCTGGTAAGCAAATTACTCAACAGTCCAAAAGGAAGCTAAGAGAAATACTTTTGCTATTTTACATGAACCTTACAGGTACACTGTCAAAAAAGAGAATCACAACAGGATGTGGTCAACTTATATTCAAAGTGAAGGCAAATAGAGTAACTTCTCCTTTAGTTTAAGATTGCCGTGGCAGCTGCTCAAATTCACATCACAACTATGACAATTTGAAGTTTCTCCTTAACAGAAAAAGGAGTGTCACATTGAGACAGGAGAAATGTATTTGGTGTATTAATTATATTGTACTGCATCCTAATATACCTCCAATGGGATGGTATTTTATTTTAAAAAATTTTAACACAACCTAGGACTTACTGTATGGTTGTTGATCTTCACATCCTCTTCATACTTAGAACAAGCAATAGCTTTCTCCTGTCCTTTGATGACTGTTCCATGCCTAGAATACTCCACATAATCTTCTGTTTGAGCTAACAGCAGTTCAGCTGGGGGAGCATCTAAATGTTCTTGTCCTCCATACTAAAATGCAAATAGAAATGACATGTAATAGTTTTGGAAAAAAACCCCACCTTTTATATAGTTAAGCAAACATTTCCAAAACAGCACCTTTGGTACCTTGTCAGGAAGGCACCAAAGTGTACAGAGACAGTTTAATCTTTAGTGAAGAGTTAAGACAGAAATACATCATCTCCTATGGCACTGTGGTGTATTTTGGTGTTTAGTTTTGTGGGGTTTTTGGTGTGTGTGTGGTTTTTTGTCGTGTTTTTTGTTTGTTTGTTTTATGCTTGGAGAATGACAACAGTGATACTCCTCACTCAAAGCCGAAAATCTTTACAGACCAAGCCAAAGACCAGCTTGGGTAGGACCAAAGCAATACTTCTTGTCCCCCCTCCAAACTTGAATGTTGACATAGAACTGAAATGGATTATTTAGATTCTTGGACAACTGAAAAAGAACAAGTTGCAAAATATAAAGTAAGTTTTTATCTAAAAGACTGTACCCAAAATTTGAGACGAAAAGAAATTCAGATTTCTTCAGTGGAGAAATTCTGACAGTTTAGGGAAGAGCTCCCAATAATATAAATGCCAGCAGACCTTCAAAGGTCCCTATACTAAATAAAATTCATCAATTGATGAGAAAGTGTGTATAAATCTAAGATTATTTTAAGTCTAAGCTGCTGAGAACAGCTGATGCCCTCTCACATAGAATTAGTAATCTTACTTGTTCCCCAAGACTCAGACTTCAAACTCAACAGAATTCCTATTAAATAAACCCAAATGCCTATTACCTTCTCTAGGATGCTTTCTTTCTGCTGTGCCTTGAAATCTTCCTTTTTCACTTTGAAAGATTTATAAAGGAGTTCTAATTTTGTAGGGTCCGCTTGAAGATGAACTTCAGAGCCTTTGTCATAGGCCTCCCAGGCAAACACTGTGTACACAAGAGGTTCCAGTCAATACTTACTCTAAAACTGACATACACATTCAAATTACATTCTTTAATTCTGAAGCAATTTGAAAGAAGGCCCTGATCTATAAAGATTTATTTCTCTTTTGCAGGAAAGCAGCATTGTTAAGTATTTTAAGTCAATTTCCTTCAAAAACCCCAAACTCAAACCCCACTTACACTGAGTCTGTGCCATTGAAATGGTATCGCCGGTGTAGCGAACAAAGTTGTCACCTGCATAACCAACTCTGCAGAAAAGAACACAATTCTTAGCATTGGTAATGAGATTTCCTCTCAAATACAAACACAGAAGTGCAACAGGCAAGTAAAAATTCTCTTGTGCACTAAGAGTTAAGAACAGAAGGAGAAGAAGGTGCATTCAACTCGATATATGAAACAAAAAACTTTGCTCCCTGTAAAGCCATGAAAGCATTAAGCAGCCACTCAAAAGCCATGATGTCTGTGTTCAAGGGACACATGACACAGCCCTGAAGTTCTGTCTGAGATGCCAAGCACTAAATATTAAACTTGGACCTAGTGACACAATAAATATGCACAAACTGCCTGTGATATTCCAGCACAGTGATTCTCATTTCTGTATTTCTGACTCTTCAGTCCAGACCCAGCATATTTGGCTGAGTTAAAGAAAGCCTGGGATACTTTTACTGCTCCCAGTAAAGTGAGAGCTTGTACACAGCCCTTGAAGAGATGCACAGTCAGCACATGAAACACACACTGAGGATCAAAAAATGCTAGCAATCCAATTCCCCATTCTTTCATCTTCCCAAAGCCACTCTGAAAAATTTACAGTCTGCAAAGCTGTGGCAGAAATTTAGATTCAACAAAGGTCAAATTATGACTTGACAGAGAAGCAGAGCATCTGCATCTAAAAAAACACCAACTGACTGGCATTACTCTAGCTGGGGGCAAGGAGAGGTGGAAAGAGCAATATTTGCCATCATTTAGGTACTGCCATTCTATTTTAGGCAGCGAGCCAATCCAATTACTGCTCTCTGAATACATGTTTTACTCACAGCCTGTTTACTCTGTACGTTCCTAGCACAACACAGGTCAAGTGTCTGACTTGGGGTTTAAGGGAGACAGCCAAGAGTGCAGCCAAAAGCCAGCCTATGGCAGCTTCAATTAAGCTATCTAGACAATGCAAAGCTTTCACACCTTTTCTATGCAGAATCCATTAATACAGGAGGAGATCTTATTCCTAATTAAATATTTTGTTAGGTACCACAAACAGACCACGCTAGTCTCTAGAACCAAGAAACAAGGCATAAAGTTTAAGATTTGGTTACTGAAATATTTTACATAAATATAATTATTGTTTACAGGCATCACCTCTAGATGCAGCAGTGTCCTAGCCCTTGTACAGATAATTACAGTAAACCATGGTCCACATGTCCCTGAAGATTAAGGATCAGTCAGTATTACAAAAATACCACTTTTATATACTAAACTAAAATGTGTTCCTGAATAAAACAATTTTTTCTATGTTTACTAATATGTGTACACGTAACTGACTAGAGATTCATTAGCTAAAGGACATACACGTAAAAGAAAATATAAAGCTATTAATATAATTTTTAAGAGTTTTGTTGGATATACAAGCATGACATCATTTTAACTTACTCATCTGGATTCTTGCCTGTGTTGGCATAAGGGTTCTCCCTCATTGCTCTTGTTTTGGGATCATAATAAGCCGAGTTTGGATCTAGATTCCTCAAGTACTAGGGGAAAAAAACAACATAAAAGATACTTAATATTTATGATTTTGAAAGAACTGAGGTTACTCATGCATCCTCCAGTTTAGATGTTTTAAGAAGTTTTATCTATGCAAAAGGATGACCTTGATGGAGTCATAACATGGGCAGGAACAGAACTGAGAATAGACCTTAACTTCCAAACCCCATGACCCATAAACAAAGTCATTAATAACTGAACTGTAATTTGTTGAAATTAACTCTCAGGAACACAGAAGAAGATCTGTACAGGACTCTTTACTCACTTTGGCAATGTCTTCCCGAATACGTAAATTTCGGACTGTGATGCGTCTTTTAGAGTCAAAGTTCTGCCCAGGCATATCAATGTCATCTGCGTACTTGTCTTCATCTTCATCTTCACTGTTATGATCTCTTTCCTGAAGAGAAATGGAAAATTTATAACTAAAAGAGTTCCTTCACTCTGGAGACATGTACAACAATCTGATTTCAGTGGTTTCCTTAAAATTCTGCAATCCCTGTAGTTACAAGGTGGCACGATTTACCTGGGCTTAAGTGTGCTCTCAGGCTAATCTAACATTCAACACTTCAGAAGCACTCTTGTTAAAGAATTTTCACTTCCTTCTATGGAAATAGTTATCAAAACATAACTATGATCATATTAAGAAAACAGTTATTTTGGTCAAAATATACCACACGTTAAAATCTAGTTATGTGCTTGCTTCTCTAAGGTTTGACAACACACAGGAATTAAAACAAAAAGCTCTTTATGAAATCCAGCAACCTCGGCCCAAAACAAGAGGTAGGCAGTGGCATGGACACAACATTCAAACCCTTGTGCCACCCTAAGTTTACTGTTCTACTAACTACAGGTCCTTTGCCCATGGTGTGATGCAGTGGGTAATCATCTTACTGTCTGTGAATTTGATTCCTCTTCTCCCCACTGGTGTCTTGGGGAGTTCTGCAGCAAACAAAGAGCACATCAGCAGACAAGACAAGATAGTGGAAAAAGGCAAGATGGCAAGGATACAAAGGGCAATCAAAGCCCCCTTCATGCTGGATACAAAATACAATTTACCACTGGCCCCAAATGCAGAAACACTGCTACATAACATTCTACAACGCTATTAGCTGTCTCTGTGACAGACACATGTTGGAGAACTGTTCACTGTATCCCCAACAAAATTTCCAATTCTTTGCAAGAACAGCAAATTCTAAAACAGTTGCTGTTATTTAGAGCTTGTTATGCCTTTGAACACTGAAGATTTAGACTATAACATTTCATATCACGTAAATATAACCAAGCTGCAACTCTGAAAGCTTAAAAAAGAATTAAGGAGAATTATTCAAGAATTTAGTCAGGATTTACAGGAATACTGAGCATGAAAGCCAGAATTCAAGTTCGACAAACACAGCCAGATTTTATTTTTTTAACCTGCTTAGTCTTTAACTGAAAAATACTTGCAGCAGTAAAGATGGCAACAGCTGTGAGCCCTGGAACACAGAGCAGCAACTGGCCAGCACTGACTATGCGAATCAGTCTCAGTCCTCTCCTTCAGAGACAGTTCTTAGATTTAAACACACTTTTCTTCTTGCAGTTCCACTTACAAGCAGTAAATACAGAAGCCAGTAGTGTTTGCTTCATAGAATGGGCATGAAAAGAGGAAGAATCTCTTCTCTTGGGGAGGTCTGTAAAAAGCACTGTAGTCTGGGCTGGGGGGCAGATCGAGCTCACTGTGCCATCTAGTGACAACTCACGAGGGGACAGCACAGCCTCTGCAAGGAGGCTTTAAAAAACCTACTTCTGACCAGTAGCAGTCTGGTTTTTTCCCCATTTTATATGTCACTGCACAGTGATTTTATCTTAAACCAATTAGCTTCTTCTTAAGGAAACACCTTCCTATTCCAATTTATATTAAACATTACTACATCAATGCACTGTCATCACCTCAGCACTAGTCAGACTGTCCCAATCTTTAAATAGGAGAAAAGCATTTCAGTATATGAAAAAAAATTACTAGATGGAAAACAAGCTCTTCTGACCCAAAGTTCCATGTCTATAATTTCAGCAACAATAATAATCACACAGAATTTCTGCCTGTAAGGAGAACACAAAGCAATTCTCATTTGAAAGAAGATGCTTCAAGTTCTTGAGTGTGACACAGAACATGCTGGTGCTAGGAAAACCTTTAAATTACTGAAGGGCATAAAACCTAATAGCAGACCCTGTATAGAGAGTAAAAGAGTCAGAAAGCAGAAATAATCTATTTTGTATTTATTCAGCCTCAGCAAAAATAGATTAGGTAAATTTACTTACCACTTGCTCCAGCTTCCCTGATGCCAACTCCTCCTGAAGCTTCTGGGCTTTCAGCGTACGTTTGGCCTGTGCAGCACAAAAATGCATTTGTTTAAATATTTCTTCCTAGCACCAGCTCTAATATCAGCAGAGTACATTACAAGTGTCCCTCCTCCCAGCCCAGCCACACCAAATACTAACTCTCTCCAGTAAATCACAGCCCCTACATACCAAATCAACCTTGGAGTACTCCTCTACAATTTTCATGTGCTCCTCTGGGTTATAACCATTCCACCGGTCTCGCTTCCCATCGTAGTCAAACATCAGCTGAGGCTGCACGTGTTCATCTGGGGCAATATTCATGCCTGTGTATTTTGCTCCAACTTTCCTGGGTCTCTGAAAGAAAAAAAATGATGGTTAGATCAGTCCATTATGATACTCACCCACATACATTTTTAAAAATACTATCAATCAAGCTCCTCTAAAGTAAGTTAAATTCAGCACTGTAAGGCTGTGGATTGTAAATAAATGCAAGTAGTTCTGCACTTTTATGTGGCACAACTGATTCGAACTCCATAAAGTCTTGTTTATATTTTTTACAATTAAGGAAGCAATTAAAACAGTTTCTGGGGGCAGCTTCTACCTGAAATAGAGCAGAAAGACAGACACAACAGCACCTGAGTTAATGCACTTATTTAACAAGAAAATAACATTTTCACCTATTATTTCAGATCCTATTACAAACAGAATTGATGGATGGCACACTAAATTGTATGACTTTCCCCCTTCATTAATAATTTCTTTAGAAATTTCTTGGCCATCTCTCACTACTTGTTAACATTTTTCAAAACAGCTCTTCCAAACCCAGTGTTTCATCTGTAGCCAGCTGTTTTTCACAAAGATTAAATTCCCATGGCACTCAAAGCCATTAAGGCAGGGCCAGGAGGGGCTTTACCTCCATGCAGTCCTTCTTCTTGTGCGTCAGGGCCCCGCAGTTCTCGCAGGCTCCTTTGCGGTACCTCGTGGCCACGGCGTGCTGGGGGCAAACACAGCGTCAGCCTGGGATGGCCCAAAAACAGCTTCATATTTGCAACAGCACTCAGCAGTGTGTGCCTTCCCCAAAGCCCAAACATGTGTTCTGCCTGCTGGATAAAAATTCCTGTCCCCCTCAAAAGCACATAACCAGGAATCTCCTCGTGTAAGCAACCCAAATGTGGATATTCTCAGTTCAGTCAGAGAGAAAAGGAGAAAGATTTCTGCCAGGCCTAAGCCTGGGAAAAGGTCCGAAAGGAATGTAAATCATTTTGTTATCTCTCTTTTCTCCTTGTTGTTTATAGATATGTTCTGCCACACTGACCTAAGTCCAGTGTACCAGTCAGGTGGAATGTTTTTGCTTTTGGACCAATGATATTAATGTTCACGATGTTCTCTATAAAAGAGAGACGTGCTTTTAATAAATGTTCATCCTGCCTTCTGAACCATGGAGTCAGTGCTAATAATTACCCAGCCAGAAACCTGCAACGACACCCAAACCCTTATTCCATGAGAAAAGCACTGTGCATACCTCCTGAACCCCTCGCTTGTACCAGTCCCCAGAGGAGTTATACTGTTTCTGCTTCTCTGGCTGAGGTCTCTGATGCTTCAGTGTGGGTCTCTTGGAAGGATCTATGTACCATGGCACCGAGGAGATGTACTGAGGAATATGAGGGTTGATATCCCTGTGAAAGATGGTGTGCAATGAACACACAGCATGGGGAAAAAACCCAAAACAGCTCAGCCTAACAAACAACCTCCACATTAAAGTTCAAGTGATAATAAATGAAGTTGGTACGAAGCACTACAAAATAAATTCTCAGTTGAATAAACACAGACTTTGAGACTTTGTTGCCACTGAATTCACCTAAACTCCTGACTCCAAATCAAATAGCTTATCTGAAAGAATGTTACTGAGCAAAAAAAATAGCAACATTTCTCTTCTCAGAAGCAACAAGCCCTGAAAATGCAAGACAGAGGCAAGAGATGAGGTACACAGTAACAGACCCTTATGCTATGTTTTGCTCACTTTTAAAATACCACGTGTTATTAGCTTCATGGATGGGACTTTTTAGCAGAACTGTCAGTAGCTGACAGAAAATAAACATTGAACCTACATTTTTCTAGAAAATATCTCATGACTGGAATATTAAAACACAAAGTTCAACTATTTACTTCTACAGTAACTCACACTGAAATCATGAGTTAGCCTCACAATTGTTCTGTAACCACAACAGGAAAAGACAGTTTTCCTCAGCAGCTTTAGAATATCCACAGCTTTAGTAAAACATACTTTCCTTCTTCATCCACTTCAGCAGGTGCATTCCCTAGTTTCCTCTGTTCTTCTAATTCTTTCTTTTTCCTCCAATCTTCCCTCGTCATCTTCTTTGGCTCCTCCAGGCTCACATCAGTGGCCCCTCCGGCAGGAGGGGCGTTCGCTACCGCACCCGAGGCCATTCTGGCTTTTTTCCTTAGCAGAAAAAAAAAAAAAAATAGAAGACAAAAGAAAAGCCTTACAGATCAATACCCTCTGGCATCACAGCTCTTCAACGTGATTTTGAGTCACTCAGAGAAATGAGCTAACTCCGTGTTATGCATTCCTGACATACCTCTGTCCTGAAGAATAAGCCCCACTGCCGACAACACAAAATTACCTTACTGTTAACCTAGCACCCGGGCCTGCGCGTACCCCGGAAGGGACGCGAGAGAACGACCGCGGGGAAGCAGCGCCAGGCCCGGGCGCAGGGCCGGGCGGGGGACGCCAGCACTTGCTCGGAGCCTGCAGCAGCCGCCCTGTCGGGTCCCGGTCCCGGTCCCGGCCCCGGTCCCCCAGCCCTGTTTACCTGCCAGGCCGCAGTGCCGCCCCACAATGCCCCGCGGCCGCGCTCAGTTCCGGGGCGGAGCCACATCCCCGTGCCCGCCCCGGAGCTCGCGTGCAGCGGCGCGCGAGCGGCCGCGCTCAGCCAATCGGCTGCCGCGCGTGGGTCGAAGCGGCCAATGGGCGGCTCGGG
>VXBC01004060.1:201959-226565 GCA_013399945.1 Ploceus nigricollis | reverse complement strand
AAGAAGGACCAGACTCTGCCCTAGAACCTCCATCTTGCTCTATATATTAATATATATAGAAATATATATATATAATATATATATTAGAATATATATATATATATTCTAAAACCCCAAACTCTAATTTTTCCACCATGTGATATTACAGACTTCTGATCAAACTCCACGCCCACAATCCCAGTGTTATCATTCCATTCTGGAAGCCTTCTCCACGGCCTCAGGTCAATGCAGTGTTCTCTTGGGGGTCAGTGCCTGTCAGCACAGAAAGTCTGAAATTCTCAGCATTCAGAACTCCAACACTGATGGACAGGTAGAGGCTTGTGCTGGTTTTATGGACACCTCTCCACCCCATCCCAGTGGGAAACAGGTTAACTTAAACTGGGTGTGACTTTACACCTGCCTGCTCCACTCCAGAGCAGAGCCCAGCAGAAGCCTTGAGCAGCTGTCAGGGCCCTGGCCTGTCAGAGATGAATCAATTAAAGCAAGATGTGGCAGCAGAGTTTGCTGTCTCCCAGCTGAGCCACACATCTGCCTGCATCCAGGTTTGGGCAGGGCTGCAGAGAGCTGGGAGGCTGCACTGGGCTCGTGCCAGCGCTCGTGCTTGGATCACACACTCCGTGCATGGACCTGGGACAGGTGCTGTGCTCCAGCCTGCAGCACCAGGCCCTGTGTGCTATCCTTGTGCAACCTTGACATTTTACCAGCCTGAGAGTTTGGGAGCAGTCAGGTATGGCAAAGCTCTGCTTCCTCCTGGGAGGAGAGCAAGAGGAAGGTTGCAGCCGTTTGAAATTAGGCAAGGGGGTAATTCACAACACTTTTGCAAGTTTGGGGGGAAAAAAATCCCACAGAAGTGGCAAAAAGGGGGAACAGGCTCAAGGACACTCTTCATCAAACCAGACTGTTGCCTTTTTCACACTGAAATGAGCTCGGACTCATGCACTCCAAGCTGACATGTGCCTCTTATAAAATCATCTGGTTTGTCATGGGTGTTATAATTCTCTCTTCTCCTTCTCAAGGACACCAGTGGGACGAAATCAAAACCTTGCAGAAATGTGTTTTCCCTCTTTGCCTATTATTCCCAGAAGTCACTGCCTTCCTTCTGTTGTGTCTAATTCAAAATAACAGGTTGATCCCTTCACAAGCATCGACCTGTTTTGTAACATGAAAAGGAGTCAGTGCTATCAGTTATCTCCCCCATTATCCTGCAGCAAGCTGTTCTCCAAGGGTAGCCAGCTTGAACAGCTCACGTTGTTGTCCACAAAAGAGAATCACTCTTCATTCCACTGTCTCTATGCCAAGACTTGGCTTCCAATGAGGTAGTTGTTTTGACAGTTTGGGAAAAAAAAAAAAAAAGAAGCCAGAAAAACATTAGAAAGTAAACAGTCATACATTTCTGCTTGCTGGGGGCATTTGTAAAACGAAGCTGAAATGTATCCAAAGCTTAAAACTTCAAGACACTGGTGAATGTTCTGGTTTTATAAAGAGGCAATGTGTTACAAACCTGGCATTATTAGCTGATGATGTAAATTCCATGACTGTTTCATAGCTGTTGTTTTTAACTGCTGTGCTGTTTGCGTGTTTGAATCTCCATCTATGCACTAATTCAATGTTTAAGGGAAACAAAATTATTTCAAACCTTGAAAATGGCTAGCTCCATCTTTGACACAGAGCTGGCAAAGAGAAAAAATTGCTTTTCTTGGAGATCTGCAGACTTTTGAAATGGAATTCAAGGTTCTGCCTGTACTGGGCTGTTTGTGTGGCTGTGTGGGACATTTTCAGTGAACCCTGAACGAGCTCAGACTTAGCCTGGGCTCAGTGCTCCCTGCTGAGTGTCAGCCTGGGCTGGCAGAGTCCCTGCACACAGCCTGGGGCTTGTGTCCAGCTTTTTGCTCTTGACTTAGTCCCTGACAAGTTCTCTGTATCCTCAGTGCTCAGTAATATTCTGCAGGACTGGAAGCTCTGCCATTTTCAAGGCAAAATGTACTTTCCTGCACGTTATCCAAGGAAAACATTGTTAAAGCCAGACAGGGAGAAAGAAGGTATCCTTAACAATTTTCTCATTGATGAAGAGCTCCAGAGGCAGATATATGGGAATATACACACACCTACAATAGGCATATATGCTATTTTCAATAGCATATCTCATATATCTACAGTGGCCTCTGGAGTTTCACATCAAGTGCAAGAAATGTGGTGAGTGAGATGCCAAAAAAGACGAAGTGTTTAAGACCAGATGAGCTCAGATTTTCATTTCTCCAGTTCCCTTTGCCTGGAACACAGCTTGTTTTAGTAGCAAAACTGTCCTGGCAGACCCTTAGTGAAGCCCCATAGGTTTTAATAATCAAGGTGATCTTAAACACTTCTATAAAATTCCTGATATCTTCTACTGCATCTGCCAGTGCTGAAGTTATTTGAGTTTACTCTCTCCACAGTTTAATGTTTTATCACATGTCTTCTCAAACCTTTACCTGGTAACACCAACGGTGCAGAGTTCATGTAAATTTTATCTCAATCTCATCTCCAGGCTGTTTGAATATGCATTGCTGCATTTATTCTCATTATGGGAATCGAAGGCTGAGGAGCAGGGTGGATGTTTTGGGATGATTTGCTGGGTTCCTGGCAGGCATTTTCATCTCTCCAGGCTCGAAGTTATCTTGGTTCTTTGGGCTCTGCCTCTGCTTGTTCCTTGTCCTAGACAAGGTGAGGTCTGGATCACATTACACACACCAAAGGCTGCCTTGGGCTTGTGGGGCTGTGAACTGCTGGTATTTGGGGTTTCTGTGGGTCTGCCTGCTCTGGGAGGGGTTTCAGTGCCTGTTGGAATAAGTGCTGCCCATGGCCCAGCACCACCAAGATGCTGCTGGAAGCAGTGGCTGTGGGAATTCTAGAGCCATTTCCATCTGGGTCTTTGCCTCAGGTGGATTTAGCTCCCAGCCCTGCTGCACAAATTAAACTTTTGGGGTCTTTTCATTGCAGGAATCGAAGCTGGTGGTCTCTCTGAAACCACCAGCTAAATGAATTCCGCTTCCCCCCACTCTCCCAAGGGAAAGCTCTGTTTCAGAGAACTGTGACAGGGAAAGAAGAGGTTCAGTCTCTGGACAGAATGCAATCTGCTCTCTGGAGATGTCCCAGGGCTCACAGCTCGACACACCTCAAAACAATGGACTTCTGCCCTCTCTGGGTGTCTTCCACGTGTGAAGTCTTTCTGCCAAGCTTTCTTATTCCCCAAATCCCCATTTGTCTCTGTAGCAAGTCCATGGTCAGGTTTGATTCTTTAGCTCTGTGGGACAGGTAACCTCACTTTTCTTCCACATCTCTACCCAAGTTACTCCTCTTCCTTATCTCTAAACAGGACCACACCCCTTAGCAGTAATTCTCATGATAAAAGGACTCACACTGGATATTTTCAGAAGGAATTCAGCAGGATACACAGGAAAAGGGACTGTCCTTACTTTCCTGCTGGCTTGGCCAAGAGCAGGCATAGCTTTCCAAGGAAGAAAGTTACTGGAGGCATTGAGAGAGGAGCAAGCAGACCCAAAGTGTTTGTTTTTCCTCTCAATGCCACCCATGGTTTCACACCTCTCTGTGTGGATTTCAGTGTGAATGCTCTGGTAGAGCCAAAAACAAAAGACCAAAGCAGGGATTAACATGAGGGACCAAACATGCTGGACCAGGCCCCTGCAGGCTTTGTGGCACTGCAAGGTGGGACCAGGTGCTGCCAAGACAAATTGTGCTTTTCATACCTTTTAGTATTTCGATTTGGAAGGCTCTTTTTAAAAATGCAAACCTTTGGTGGTAACTGGTCTTGTCTTGAGGAATAGTGGGCTCTAACAGGTAGTGTCTGTCTCAGCCACAAGTTTGGAACAACCCAGAAACGAGGTTTCCCTGGATGCTGGGTGTGCCCCTCACCTAGACATGCCTCAGTCACCACTAAATCTGGAAGACTTGAGCCTAAGATATGTAAAATATGTCTGGTCTGTGGCCGCAGACACTGGAACTAATCTCGAGTCTTGCTGGCAGTCTTGCAAGCACCTCAGGAGCTGCAGAGGTGTGGGCAGCAGGCAGACTGGAATGTTCTGAGCACACACAGGGACAGCTGGGGGCTGGCTGTGCAGCCCTGACTCCAAACCCAGGGGTCTCTTGCCATCAACAGCCAGGTTTCTTGAGTCATGACTCAGCTAATAACAGGATGGTGCTGTGCTCCTGGCCGTGCTCAGATGTAAAACTCCATGGCCACTACAACTGCTTGTGGTGATAAAAAGACCCCCACAAACACATTTTGCAAGAGTTTGGGTGTCTGTCCCTGCGTTCTCTTTGGAATCCCAAGTGCCTTGGCCTAAATCACTGCTGCATTTTCAGCTGGATATGTTATTTTTCACTCTGCTCTCTGCAAACACAGTGCTGCAGTTAGGGAGGGCTGTGTAAGCACCCTCTGGACCAACATGTACCCGTGCTGGGTGAGCTCATCCTCTGAAGTGCAAGATCTCAGTGAGATGTAATGTAAGGAGCTCTTATTTTTTCATCCACTCTTTGCCATTTCAAAGAATCAGAATGCCCACTGCAATAACAATGCTACATCTTCCCTTCACTTAGCACCTTTAATGGAGCACACTTTACTTTAGAAAGCCATAAAACACCAGGCTTAGCACAGCCATAGCCTGGCATGGTTTATTTTCTTCTCTTAGATTTCAGATAGAACCAACAGAGCACATGTAAAACAAGAAAGGTTAAAATAAACAATCAGATTTATTTTACTCGCTTTTAAAAATATTTAAAGACTTTTGTGGATTTATAACTGTAGCAGGAACAGTTTCTGCCTTATGTCATGAGGGGAAGGTTATGGCTTTGTTTGAAACTGCACAAGAAACACCACTGCAAGAGACACATGAGTCAGGCATTGCCATTAGTCAGTGCATATTCACTGAAGCCTGACTCTGAATTAATCTGGGCCAAGAACTCTAAAGAGTGGCTCATTTCAAAAGTAATTATGTGATTTAGGGGAGGAGTTTTCCAGTATATTTTTCTGTGGGATGTGTCTTTCGAAATGATTGGTGAGGTTTTGATGGGCTTTAAGCCTCTAAAATGTCTGAAATTTCTGAAAGGCTACAAGCCCAGTGGTTTTCCAATACTACTCTGATAAGCAGCTTTGGAAATCATCTCCCTTTTTCTTGAGGATTCTAGACCTGCTTTGGGAAAAAACAGTCTTCTGTTTTTCATAACCATGACCCCAACTTTCATCTTCAAAATTTATTGTGATTCATACCCTTTTTACTTCATAGCAGCACGGGTCAGGATAAAAAGGGAAATAATCAAAGAAAAGCAGAATCTCAACTTGCATTGGTGAAACTTTATCCTGTTTATTAACTCTGCTCTGTGAGCCACAGTATATTGTGCTTGGATCTTGTAACACTCCATTTTAGAAAATAATAGTCAAAGTGGTGTTTTAACCAGAGTATGAGGGTTTTAATATAAAATGTGCCTTTCCTTTAAATTGATTGCAAATGTACTTTCCAAATATTTTACTTCGTAAAAAAGGATTCTTGGAGGCATTCCAGTGCCTGGTATTTTCCAGCTAGCTAAATGCAGATAATTCCCCTTTCAAACACGCCTTGAGAGGCTTTGCAAATCCTGGCTGGATGGTTTGGAAGGGTGTAGGAAAGAGCAGGAGCTGATCCTCACAGGTTGCACCCTGGTGGGAAGGGTGAGGATGCCATGGGAAGGGTGAGGAGAGGACCTTGGGTTGTGTACCCAGTGAACAGCACATGGCTGATCCCATCCCATGGAATCCCATGGAAAAGGGATTATTATGCCATGAGAATGACAGCAGTAATAATGATGAGAGCAGAGAACTCCTAATCTGTTATTACCTCGTGGCACAGCCCTTCCCAGACCAAAATCTGTCTGCAGGACCCACTGAGCCCAGGGGTTTGTTGGTACAGACAGAACTGATTTGTCAGAACTCACTCAGAAGTGAGGGGGGAAGGAGGAACCTGGATTTCAACCTCCACCCTGAGGGACAAATGAACCCTTTCTGTGGCAGAGCCATTTCACAGGGTGAACTGCAAGATGCATTTCTTTCATGCTAAATTATTTTAATCTAAGTGGAAAATGGGGCATAGTAATCCACTAAAATAATTTTCTGTAGCACCTGCTTTTGACTAAGTCTCTCTAATGGTGTTGAAAGACGCCAATTTCTCCATCCTGAAATATTCAGCAGGGCCTTCATCAGACAGATGGGTGAATATGGGCATGATCTCCATCTTCATTAGATGAACGTCAGGTTCTTGAAAAATCAGTCCTTTAATAATGTACAAATATTTCCTTCTTGAAGTAACTGCCTGATTTTCCCCACAAGGGCTGGTTCCTACTTTTTGTAATAAGAGCAGCTCCTGATGGAAGAGCTGCCAGTGCATGTATACCTGCAGATGTGTTCTTTGATAAAACTTAATTAGCCATTTTAGTAATTTTTTACTTCATGTGTTTTTAACATTCTTCAGAGCTTGAAGTGAGATATATCTGGGTTAGAGAAAACAAGGCAGATATCCATAACCTTGCCTTGATTATTATTTAGAGTTAAGCTAAATGCAATGCAGAACATAATTTTCCCAGACCAGCCTATTCTTACTGCTGCAAAAAGAATGCCATTCCCTAATTTTCACTATATCATCTCATCTCTAAATATGTATTTGTTTATTAAAAAATATTATGAAATCTCTAGTTTTAAAACAAGTTTTTATGTCTGTCTTTAAAACAATTTTTAAGTCACTTAAAATGATGGTTTTTTATATGAGATTGGCATTCTGAAACAGATACATCAACAAAAAAGCTTTCTTGTGATTTCACTTAGAGGCTGAAGCATGGCACCAACACCTACAGGCAGTGAAGAAAAGCAGTTTTCTCTCTGCCTGCCCAATTCTAGAACCATGCACAAGCCCCAGCCAGAGGCTGCTGCCAGCAGGAATTATGCAAAGGGGAGGAGCTGTCAACACCAGGGACTCTGCACAGAGCAGGGATTTCACACACTCTCCCTCTCAGGAGGCAGCAGAGCATCTTTTTGCTGCTGGGAGAAACGCAAGGGACGAGGATAAAAGCAAGTGGAAAAACCCCAAACAAGCACTGGAACTGTTAGAGCTCTGCTGGGGCTCCTCCCTGCCCCTCAATCAAATAATTGTGCTTCATTAGGGCTCTCTAGTTAACACCTGTGGCTTGTGCAGAAGAAAACATTTTGTGACTGCAAACACAAGATGTGAGCTCTCACCCAGGTTCTGCATTCGCTCTGGGTGTGGGTGGAGAGGTTTGTACAACAAATTCTTTTGTAGCAAAGATTGTGACCTGAAAATTCTGTATTAGAGGAGGCAGAGCCCCAGATTATGTTTTCACATTGTTTGGAGACTTCCCTGCCCATTTTGCCAACAAACAGGGAAAGGATTCATCATGGGGACAGTACCAGAGTAGAACACAGACATCAGCTCTGAGGGGCTCTGCAGACACTGGAGGTGGTGGCTGGGGTACATGGGCTGGCTTTCCTCTGACCCCTCTCACCCCCTGCACATCCATTTGATGGAGATTAAAAAGATAATGAGTCTGGTGGGCTCTTCCTGCTGAGTGAGTTGGTCATTCCCCTCCTGGCAGATGCTTTCAGCTGGGATCTGCCTGCCGTCCTACTGCCCAGCTTCCCCTGCACACAGAGCTGTTTGCTTTATAAAGCCTGATTTATTAAAGTACATCTTAGGACAATCAAATCAGTTATCTAGGACATTTCTTCTCTAGTTAGTGAAGTTATTTTTATGTCCTAAGGCTGCATTGGTAGTACCTACCTCACTAAAGCTCTTAAAAGAGCTCTTCTTGATAGAGATGGCAGAGAGATTTGCTGCACTTCTTGCTTCATCACAATAAGAGTCTTGGTACATCCCATGCCCTTCACCCCTCTGTGTCACCAGGAGCCAGGGCTCAGATTAAAAAAACCATGCACTGCTTTTGAACTTACAAGAGGAATCACTGATTTCAATTTTTCTCTGTTTGTGATAGATTCAGTCACTAAAATTCCCTGAAAGGGGCTCAGGGGCAGCAGCAATCTCTTGGGGAGGCAGTTCTGTCTTTGGAGCCCCAGGGTGGTGCTGGTGATCTGCTCTCCAGACCAGACCAGACTCATCCTCTAGTGCTCACCCCTGAGCTGGAAAGAGCTCCTGGAGAAATTCAAATGTTGTCAGTGAGAGCAGTGGCAGGTGGGAATAGCTAATGATTGCTTACATATACACTGTAAAAACTTTAGTAGTATTTTTGCCATGAGATATTCAATTAGGTCTCATTTTCCTTTCTCTGGATGATAAATGAGACCAATCTACAGGTTCACAGCTGCAGGGTCTGTTCTGGTGCAGATATTCCTGCAAAGCCCCCTGGTAGCCACCTGAATAGGAGCAGCATGTGCATATCAAAGACAATAAAACCTTTAAACTCTGCCCTAATTTGAATTTTTCCCATCATTATGCACACATATGCACCATCAGAACTACTGGAAATTGTTCCTGTTATTGAAACAAGGGAACCTTCTGTATGTGTAATTATAAATAGGAAGGGGGAGGGAAATCTCATTCCAGGCAAAATGTACAGATTTTGAATAGGAAATAATATATTTGCGTAGGAAATAACTACCAAATCTCTTCTGATGTAATTTGTAGTATTAATAACACACCAAAATGGTAATTTGGGCTTTGTACAAATTAAAATATTTTGAATTGAATTTTAAAAGGTTTTCTTGGAAGATGTTGTGATGAAGGAGAACATGAACATAGAAAACACAGCTTGCTTCTCAGTATGTTTTATATATTTTCAGATATGCAAATGAACTCTTTTTTTTTGTCATTTCAGCTCCTAGGTAGTAATATAAAGTTACAGAAATGTTCTGTAGCAAGTCACATTTGTTGGACAAACAAGAACTTATTGGAGGATTTATGTAAGTTCTCAATAGCTGTTTGACTAAAAAAAGGATGTTCCAAAATGCCAAATCCTCATTGGAGACAAAGCTAAACAAGTGATACTGTTTATCAGTATCAGCCTATTGTAACCTTTTAAGTGATGAATTTCACAAATAATTGGAAAAATCTTTAAACACAGCTTTGTGATCTATTTCATACACAGAGAAATGTTCNTTCATAAATTAGTTTTAGTTTTGTGGTTTGGGGTTTTTTTGTTGGTTTTTTTGTTTTGTTTTCTCTTTTATCTAAGTACTCCTTAAGCTACCTTCTCTTCATCTTAAATGCCATTATCTAGAATGCATTGTATTTTCATTTCTTCTGGAACAATAGAATAGACTCAGTCAGGGTCTGGTAATGTGTGTCTGAGATGTTTCCCAAGCAAAATATTTTCTGGACAATAACAAAAGAATGACCACTGAGGCAAAAAAAAAGTGCCTTTTCTCCCTTGTGTCCTTTGGAAGCTGCACTTTAGCAGAACAGATTCAGGTGCTTGAATCTATTCCTGTTGAGCATCACACGTGTTTAAACCTTAGTGGGAATAAAGTTAATCTCCTTGCTCTAATAAGTCTTATAAATATAAGCTTATTTACACAAAGAGGGCATTTAATTGGAGTCAAAAGAAAATCAGAAGAAAAGCAATATTAGGGGTGTGAGTGAGCTCAGCAGAGTGGCAGCAGGGTTGCTTACACACCACTTTTGTCACAGGCTCTGCAGAGCAATAGATAAAGCACAAAGAATCTGCCTGGTAAAGGAACTTGTAATTGAATCAGACCACAGTGTGTAATACCTGGGACAAAGGTTTTATTTTTAGGAGAAATAAGGCACCTTCAGGTATTTTGGGAAGCCACCAGTATGCCCTGTTGCCACTTCCCTTGTGCTGGTTTCTGGTCATTCTGACTTAAGCCTGAATGCATCTGGAGGAAGAATTAGTCCCATATCCACACTGACTTTGGTTTCAGCATCACTCAAACACATTTTGCTTGCACATGTCCCTTATTTCTCCTTTCCTTCCCCCAAGCTTTGGCTGAGCAGTGCAAGATGGATCACCAATAAAATGGTATTTTAGGAAAGAATATGAGAAGCAAACTCATTGGATAAAGAGAGCAGACTCTGCCTCCTGACGAGGCCAATATGGAACTGGTTTCTTTCTAGCAGGTAATCTGATCAGTAATGTCACAAAATGTTTGGTAACACATCAGAAAACATCTCCTGGAAAGGAAACCCACTGCTGAGTGGTGCTGCACCCAGGCAGTCAGGGCAGAACAGGGTTTTTAAGCACATTTCAGTAATCTGGAAGGCAACCTTTACTGAGTTGATGATAGGGCACTCATACACATCCTCATCCATTACACTTGCACTGCAGGGGAGGCAAGGACAGCTGCTGAAACACATCTGCACCATTTGGGGATTGAGGAAGGGTTGTGGAGGAAAAAGAAGCACCAGTTTGAGGGGATGGTTCTGGGTTTTTAACTGAACAATTTAAAATGCAGAGCAGTGGAAGTTGTTTGTTTAACACTGGCATAAGAAATATCCCCCCCTCACACACATACACATTTCTAAATTGTAACACAATTGCCTTTGTTTTGAAAGGAATTATTCTCTTATTCATGGCTTGTTTGAGTTTACTTCCTTGTAAATTATTTTTGGCAATGCCTGCTGCAGCACAGCAAGGGAAACTATGCATTTCCATGCCTGTAAACCAGGAAAACCATGTGACTGTGGGCAAACAATGTCCTGCATTGTGAGTTATTTGTTTTCCTCACTGTTACTAAACCCTTTGTAACTACAATGGGCATTGTGATCTGAGAGCACTTTGGTGCCAGTGGTGCATTTTAATTGCTTGCTTCTACCACAAAACAGCTTTGAGGCTGTCAAACTGGGGGGAGGAAGGTTTTCCTTACCTGGAAATCCCTGGATAGACCAGCTTTGAACGTGGAGAAAAGAGGGAGTAGCAGTGATGGGAGGGGTGATCAAGCTCATGGCACGTCTCTGATCTCTGGTCTTGCTGCAGTTGTCGTTGCCAACATAAATCACAATTTCTGGGGGTGTTCTGAGTGGTGCTGGAGTGGTGGGAGTGTGTTTATAGCATCACATTGGTTTGGCTCTTCCTTCCCACTGTGCTTTTCTCAGCTGCCAGGCCTTAATTATGGAAAAATATTTGTGTTGCTAGCACTGCAATGAAATGTGTTCACGTGAACTGACTGAGAAGTGATACTGTTCCAAATCTGATTTTAGTGTTTGCTATGGATTTCTAAAGATTTTTATTACCTGAGAAAGAGCAAATGCCCAATTTCAGTAATACAGTGCCTTTACCTGTGCTCAGGAGCTTGCCTCATCAAATGGCTTTTAAATTAGACAATTATGGATCATTCACTCCAGAGGGGATCCTGGAGGGTCCCTTCCAGCTCAGAATATTCTGTGAACATGAAGTGCCTTGTCCACAGACACACTGAGAACCAGATCTTTATTTATAAAGTATTTATAGAGTGTGAAACACAGAGAAATGAGCATTTCTGTGCAGATGTGTATCTTGCTGGCTCTCACCCCTCCTAGTATCTCTAAATATAATTTTAAAAGGAAATAGACTTTGAATAGGGCAAGAGGCTCTAGCAAAGGATTTAAACTCCTTTTCTTCCTCTGAAAGGACTCAGTCATAGCTCTTATTTAAAGTTAAACTAAGAAATGTCTCTGAGGAGAGTTTCAAGCTCTCTTTCCAAACACCACCAAGCCAAGAATTGTTATTATCTGAATTTAATTCAAATCATATGAACCTTCATAGCTTTTGCCACACTAAAGATTTTTTTTCCTTTTCAATCTGGCAATACATTCATCAAGTTGTGGGCAGACCCCACTTACATAAAGGGGTAGCTTTGTGAACTCGATAGCTTACAGGGTTTTCCAGGTTCAAAACACATTTATGATGTATTTTCTTTAACCAGACACACTAAACAGTCCCATAACTGCATAGTAGCAGAATTCACCATGTAATTTACTTTGTGTGAGTCATAATGAGAGGAAAAAAGAAATCAGAACTCTGAAGAATTATCCTTAAATTGCTGTATCTAGAAAAATATTTCGGCCCTTCTGCTTTCCTCTCCTTCCCTGTCTCCTGCCCAATCCAAGAGCTGGTTTTCCTGGATGAACAAAGGATGTTACCTGCAGCCCTGAGTCCTCATTCTGGCTTGAATACTCTCTGGGGACAATTCTCTTCAGTTTTCCAGCATTTTGCAAAGAATTATGATTACCCACCCACTTCACTGCAGCCCTTTCAAGCTGAACCAATGTCTTCTCAATGCCTGGAACATGTAAAATGCTATATAAAAATGTGAAATAATATTACTTCTCAACCATACAGCCAGAATTTACACTGCTTGAAGGAAAGAGGATGGGGGGATCATTACAGACTGGGCTTTCAAAATGAGGTGCTCAGGAAGGGCAGAGTCAGCAGAACAGCAGCCACATCCAGGATCTCCAAAGCCTCTCTGTGTTTGTGGGCTCTCCGTGGTCAGAGGTGCTGGGAGTGTTCCAGACCTGTTCACTCCACATCTGCAAGTATGCAGAATATTTTCAATAAGTACTCCTTGCATGGAAAGTATGTTTAAAATGCTTTCTCAGCACACTGTGTATCCACAGGTTATGCCATGGATTTTCCTGTTTCTCCTCCCCACACTGCCCTGCTCGTGTCTGCTGTGCTTCCAAGGCTTTGGCACTGCAGCTGGGTGCTCTTCCAGCACTTTGTTCTGCCCACTGCCCTTTCCTCGTTTCGTTTGCAGTGCTCCTGTGAGCCCTGTTACTCCTGATTGCTGTCACATGTACTGCTCTGGATCCATACCCTCTCATCAATTCCCAGTTTAGGATGTTTACACTGCTGTTCCAGTGGAGACAGGGTTATCCAGTTCCTAGGGAACAGCTATGATTTATCCCTCTGGATCCTGCCTGCATTGCCACATTTCAGAGTAATTCCAATTTGGGTTGTATTTCACTGAGTGGACGTCTCAAGAAAAAAATCATTTAAAAATTGTTGTTGCATCATAGCAACACCCCCAGCAACACAACAACACACACAGGACTTGTGTGTACCAGAGAGCTGCAAAACGTGCAATTTGCAACACATTGACTGTAAGGGTAACTCAATGCAAAAAAAAAACCCCTATAAATGGACCAAAACAAAACATTGGAACTGAATTTGAACAGCAGACTGCAGAGAAGCTCAGCTCAGAGCAGGCTGCCCAACCTCTCCTTGTTACAAGCCTTTTACTTGTCTGATCTCTCTGCAGCTTTCTGGCCTCAGGTTTTTAAAGCTAACCTGGGAGCTTAGACACCCAAATGTCATTAAAATAAATACTCATTCTCTGTCTTTTGGCCTCACAGTTCCACCCTGATGATGTTTCTGGTAGTGTAATAATCTTTGTTTGGAGGTGTTCCTCACCATGTCATACAGCAATGCACTTACACCCTCCCTATAGATTCTTGTGGGGCTTTTCTAATAAAAGAATGGTGATATGATGAAAAGAGTCATAACCCACGTTTAATAAATTATTTATATTAATCTTCTCTCAATAAAAGGCCTCACTACCAGCAAGAATGACCTGTCCTAAAAGGATTTTTAAGAGCCAATAATTTTTTTTTTTTTGCATTAGTCCCAGAAGAAAATCATCTGGGACCCAGCAGTACAGGACTTTTCAAAATGTTTCTTATAAAATTTGCCTAACATAGACTTAGCACAAGCTAGAATTTGGCTTTATAGGCATTTTATAAACTTCTCTGTGGAAAGCCTGAAAGCTGACCTTTGATAATGGCTAAATTCCTGTTTAAAAAGGGGCAGAAGGCTCATAACATGGGTAATTATCTAAGAGCTGGCAGGCCTTCTTTTCATCTTTCATGTAGCTGTATTTGGAAAGAAATGGTGTTTAACACTATTTTATACAATGAACCTTCTTATTTCATTAATCTCAGAGGATGTAAAGGGTGGATCTTGGGGGCCAAGGTGAGTTGCCTGCTCCCAGGGTACAACAGCTGAGTGTTTTATGGGGGAAGGCTTTTCTGTGTCCTTCCACTCCTTCCTGGAGGATTTGGGTGCTGTGAGATGGGTGAGGCTGCCCAGGTGCCAGTGAGAGCCCTGGTGGGCTCAGCAGGGCACAAAACTTCCAGCACCAGAACCAGTGGAAAATTACAGCAGCCCTGCTCATTCTCCCTGTGCTTAAACACATTCTGCTGCAGAAGGGAAGGAATGAGATTTCCTGTTTGACAAACGACCAAAGAGTCAACCAAATTTTTGTAACACAGTGGGAATAGACCAGGCTGCACATTAAGGACAATTGCACCAAAAACCTGAGGAGATGTTGCAGATTTTGTCCTGGAAACAGCCTCTGGGGTAAGATTCAGGAGATACCATCAAGCATTTTATCATACTACAATCTCCTCATTAGTTTAAGCTTTGCAGTGCTTGGTGATTCCTGCCAATACTTGCAACCCCACTTTGTTTATAGCAAGTTTCAGTCCAGGGAAAATCTGAATTTGCTTTTGATTTTGTCTCTTAGGCCTCCAGAGTTTGGTAAGTCATTGTAAAACAGGTTTTGGCAGCCCAGCTTGACTACATAATGGTCTGACCCTCTGGAGACATTCCCAACACTTCAGCAGTGCAAACACTGTATGCACATGCAGGGTCATATCAATGCAACTATTGTGCACTTTCAGCACACACTTCATTTTAAAAAATGCTTTTTTTCTCATAAATTCTCCTTTATCAACTTCCTTCATGTGTATGAAACCCTCATGTGAATTCTTGCACATGTAGAAATGTTAATATAAATTCTGTCATTGTTTCTATTGCTGTAGCATCTTTTCTGGAAGTACTCTGGTTTGGGAAGGGGCTTGGATTTTCTTAAGAGCAGGACAGTGTAAAAGAATAATTATACACTGGTCATGCTGAGAAGTTAATGGAAAATAATGAAAGTTATATTTAACCTAACATTATATTTAAGTATTTTTATATATCTTAAAGTGTACCTTTTTATTTATTTATTTATAATAGTCAGTCTTTGAATACAGAGTTATTATATACATATATCTCTATAAAACCAATATTTTATTTTCATGATTAGGCTAAAAATAGCTTTTGTCATTTCTTTACGAGGAGAAACAGCAGGAGGCATCATACAAAATTTTGAGTGTTACCTGTCACTGGTAATAATTTTGTTCATTCATCAAAATGTAAAACTTATTATCATTCCTACTACTTACTACTACCTTACTATCATTCCTACTACTACTACTTAGCTACTTACTACTTAAGCATGCTGATTATATTCAGCTAATTATTAAATACTGGAATTTCACATAATTTTGACCTTGAATTAGGGATGATTTTTTTGATCGGAATGCATTTTATCAATCTGACAAATTTTATTTGGAGACTGAAAATTAAACACTTTGTTTTCCTTGGAATTGTATTTTGGTTGAATCACCTGAGATTGTGGTCTCAACATCAAGGGCTGAGCAAAATCCCAAGAACATTCTAGTGTAGAAAGCCCCATCCCATTTCATCTTGGTTTGGGTCCTGTAACTGCAGAACCCTGCAGCAGCCTGGACATGTCTCCTGGTACACTGTGAGGCAGAATTTCTCTACTCAGATCTCTGCCACCTCCAGTCTAATGCACTGTGCAAGGGTGACATAAAATTTGTGGAGTGGAGAGGGAATTTTCATTCTGATCTTCAGTCAAGCAGTAGATGTGACTCATAATTGACCCTATAAGTAATAAATTCCCCCCAAAAGCTGTAAAAATTAGAATTTAATTCATATCCCCCCTAATTAAAAATTAAATTAGCTGGGAGCTGGGTTCTTCTTCTGCATTCAGGCCATGCATTTTGGGGCTTGGATGTGAATCTCAGCTTGAGCTGTCTCAGGTCTTCCTTCCAGGGGAGCTTGTTTTGCTTTCCTACAAACCCAGCCACGTGGCCCTGAGCCAAACCTCCCTTGCTGGGGGCTGAACGAGCCTTTCAGCCACTCTTGGTGGCCCCCACAGCCACACACACGTGGGCCAGGAGGGGAAGATCACCCTGAGGACACTGGGTGGCCAGCTGGCCACTTCTGTCCCCCAGCTTCACCAGCTCCTTGATCATTTCCTGGGCAGGTACGTGGGTGTGAGACCTGACCATGATTTTTCCCCCTCTCTTTGAGCAAGGCTGTTTTCTCTGTTGTCTCACTGAGCTTCACTTGCAGCCCTCCCCTCCTGCAGTCTCTTTTTTGGTACCAATCTCCAGCCCAGGGTCCCTTGCTGTAGCAACCTCAGACTCCCTGGGGACAAAGACCTTAAAACCTCATCCCATCCATTCCTGCTATTCCCAGCCCACTTTGGGATAATAGATCTGGAATACATCTGGTCCCTCTTCAAAACTGAACCTTTTTAGGTTTGTGCCAAGCTCCATCTCCTAAATGAAATTTGGGTGTTTAAAAATAGGTCCTCATTACTGTGCCCTTTGCTGGCTTCCACTCCTGCTCCGTGTCTGGGTAACAGATCCGCTGTGTTAAACTTCTATATGCTCCACATATTTAAGGTCACGTTGGTTATCTCTTTTCAGAGACTTTTTACAGACTGTTTCTGGGTAAGGCTTTAATCTGCTGCAGAGGGAAAACATCCTGATTTGGAAATACATAAACAATTTAACGTGGTCGTGGGAAGAAAATGAGTTTAACCAAGTAAGGCTTTAATAATGTTAACTAAATGTCCATGAAAATGATCTAAAGCTGGTGAAAAAAAAAATTGTGTTGATGAATTAGTTTTGATTAAACTTTTCTGTGTCAGCAGTACACCTATAGTGGATGTTTGCTGATGACAGCTCAGGACCTATCAGAGTCTTGATGACCTCAAAGGTCTTTTCCAACCTAGCTCATTCTGTGATTCTGAGTCCTGAACCCAGAAACCATTTCCAGAACTTGGAGCTTTGGAGAAAAAGAGGAGAATTTGAAGATGCATGCAAGGAAAAGAGATCTCAATGCAATTGTATCTCTGTTCCTGTCAGGTTAGATGTGCACGAATTTGATTTAGGACTTAGTGTGCACCTCAGTTGTGCCCCTCACCAGTGAGGACATCCTTCTTTCTCTATCCCAAACTCATTTTCCCAATAAATAATTATATTTTGTGTCTCAAGCTGTATTATGCTGGTTTTTTAAACATAATCAATGGCATAATGGGACTTCTAATTCCCTTTTCTTAACTTTATTGTGGTGGTTCTTGAGCATGTAAAGGTGGCTGCTGGTGTGACACACCCAGCCAGCCACTGCTTTAACAGCTGCTGCTTGGCTTTCATTTGTGTACTTAAATTCTTTTAATACTAGAAAGTTTCCTTTTAATAAGAGACAACTGAAAACCTGTAAGAAACTGCTCAAATGTCTACCCATAGTTTAACCAAAACCACTCTTTCCTCAGCCTAGAGTTTCATGGCTATTAATTTAATTTATTATACAGTAATGAACCATGCAGGATCCAAACTGACCCAGGATTTACTTTAATGGATCATTAACTTGTCAGGTTCCCCCTTCTTCTTTTCCCCTCCTGGTATTTTCTTGTCTTGCCAGAATTCTCATTATCCCAGCTATTAATCCATTTATTAACTTTGGATGTATTTCATTAGTGAACACTTAAAAATTAATGATCACACACAAATTAAAAGTCTGCTGTAAAAGGATAGAGTACAAATAGGGTCTTTAGGATGTGGGTTTTATTTACACTCCAAATGAATGGCACACTGACAGTGGTTAAAATTGGTGTCAAAATTATGGGATCATTAAGGTTGGAAAAGACTTCTAAGATCATCAAGACCAACCATTAACCCCACAGTGCCAGCTCTGGGTATTCACAGATTTTCTCCTGACTTTTATATTTACAGAATTCACTTTTATAAACAATTACTAAAAGTTTGTCTTTCCATAATGTTACTTTAGAAATAATATTGTAGACCAACCCCAAAAGTAACCCCCATGAAAATGTCAGCTGCGCTTTTTCATTTTTGTAGGGTTCAAAGGAAGAGTTTCAAACTGCTGGAATAAAACACTGAAGCCAGTGTAGCTACTGACAACCTTCCATTTTGTCCCTGGTTTTCTTAGAAAGTATGATCCAATATTTAGGACCTAATTTTCCTGGAAAGTATGACCAAAAGTTTAGGACTTATTACTGCTGAGTGTTTGGAAAATATATGTAACAGTAATCACACTGGTACTGTCTGCTCAGACACCAACCCACAATTTGTGTGCAAAACAGGGGAAAATCCCTACACCAGTCTGTGAAGGAAATAATTTGTGGTTTTATCAATTCATCTATTTTTAATCTGTAAATATTTAACAAATATTTTCCCTTTCTGTAAACGTTTCCCAGAAGACACTGCTGGGAGAACACACACACACACTCATTATTCATGGCTGGGCTATTCCTTGTGTCCCCTGTGAGACAAGTGATGTCCCAGCTTAGCCACCTGAGGGTCACTAATTCTGTGTCAGCCACTTCTCAGGAGATGCAGGCAGAAAATTTATTTTTTCCTTTTCTGTTTTGACCCATTCCTAGATGCAGTTAAGGATTTGGGGTTTTCCACATATGTTAACATTCACTTCAGTTTACATCACAAATTAACACTCTTGTTCACACAGCCCTGGACATGTTGGAAATATCTAATAGGAGTAAATGCTGTATTTGGCTGTTCTGCTTTGGTGACAGATGTCACAGTGTCTGTGGTACACTGCAAATGAATATGAAGTGAAATAATTGAAAGGAGCAGTGGAAACCTGGATGGTTTCAGGTTTTGTGGAGCTGGAGTACTGAACACTGTGGAAATGCCAGGCCCTACATGTTGGTGTGCACATTCCAGGCTAAGAAATTTGTTTGCCCTCTCATTTGCTAATTAGATTGATTTTAGAATTTACAGTTTGCTGCCAATTTGAGCTCTCCTTGAGCAGGAGGATTCTTCTGGCTGCTGAGGGCAGTAGACTCACACCATCCTGGTGTGTCCTGACTTCATCAGCACCCAGAGGGAAACCAGCCTATTTTTTAGAATAGGTTGGGTTCCATGGAAAGGAATTTACAGTGACCTGCAGTGTGATCTGGCCAAGCTCTCAGTCTGACCCACTGGAGAACAAGTTTCCCTGCAGAGAAGGTGGCAGTGCACCCTCAGGACTCAGCAGAAACCAGGTGTGTGCCATCCAACACTGACAGCAATACCTGTAACACATCATTTGGCAGGACTGAGCATGAAGCTCTGTTAGAGCAGCCACAGCAAGAGGAAGATCTGTGAAACTTGCACAGTTTAGCTCCCTTGGAGCAGAATGGCTTTAATCCAGCAGATGTTCCCTGCCTTCCTGACAAATAAAAAATGTCTGGAAAGTGTGTCTTGATACAGGATATTCTAGTGCACCTTCTGAATCCTTCACACCTCCACTGTGGTACTTTTATTTACCTTGTGTAGAAATCCAGTCAATCACACCTGGGTTTTACATTTCTAACAGGGCATCTCAATCTCTGAAGCTGCTGGGTCTGGTAGCTTCCCTTGGCATTGCTTTTTTGCAAATGTCCCTCATAAATTCCAGGGATAAGCTTCACTCTGTTCTCATATTATCTGAATCTCTGAGCTATCCCTCTAATGAACATGAAACTGCCTCAGCCAGTCCACGACCTAAAAATGACCTGCAGCCATCTCGTTTGTGCTGAACCACATCACAAGTTATCCTCCCTTTCCAACAACCTCTAGACCAGTGGGAATAAGAAAAGCTTTTTTTCCTCATAATCCCTCACACACAAGCTGGAGGCAAGAAGTCTCAAAAGGATCCAAGGTTTCAGTGCTTTCATCTTGAGGTTACAACAGAGCTGCTTAAGAGCTACGTCTCTGTCTCACTCGTTTTATTCATTTTAGGGATTTAATGTGAATTCCTGGCATGATTTCAAAGCATGTTCTCTAAGTTAATAAAATTATAATATTAAAAGGCAAATAATAATAATGTGTTCTCAGTGTTACAGCTCCATCATGCAGATTGGTGGACCTTTTGCCAGGTTGCCTTTGTTACATTTAACAGCAACCATAAATCTCAAAACCTCATGCAAACTGTAGAAAATTAAGGGAGATTTACTCCCTCTACGGATAAAGAGGGGAAAAAAAACAAAGGAGAAGAATGTTGTGGCATGTTTACCAAAGTTAGGAGGGCTGAGGTTGTGATTCAAAGGTGGTAGTCTGGAAAAAAAGGGTTATTTTTCCTATCTCATGTGTATTTGTGGGCAAGGTAGGGGCACCATGGATGTGGTGGATAACAGCAGTGACAGCTCACAAATGTCTGCATGTGATTTTATGGAGATAAACCTCTGGTCACTGGTAAAGTCTTCTGAGATGCCTGAATTATGTGACAAACTGCTTTTCTTCAGTTCTTGGTCTTTGCCACTGCTTTTCTGATGTATTTGAGACTCCCACCTACAGAGCCAGCCTTAGAGCACCTGAAAGGGTGAAGGACACTTGTAAGTCCTGGTGGGAAGACTCTCCCTGAAAGGATTCTTCTGCATAAGAAAACAGCTAAAAATCTTTAAACCACCTCAAAACCCCCAGAGAATTATGGGATTCTTGGACAGCTGCATTTTGTTCTCTCTTTGATGGGTTTAGCTCCTAATTTCTAAAGTCTTTGTTCTCACTCTCCTCAGGTTCAAAAGTTCTTGATGTCTATGTAGACACCTCAAGATGCTAATTTTTGCTTTTTGTCTAGTAATTACCTTGATTCTACCAAGCTTTTTAAACCCTTTAATTTGCAAACCTTTTATTGAGCAGACAAAAAACTCCAAAAACCAATAAATCCGAATTTGAGAGTCAAATTGTCAAGGTGTTTCTGTAGAAGTGGTAACTATTGCAATAGCTCAAATTAAAACAGTCTTTTTTCATCTTTCTCCATATCATCACCTGCACTGCTGCCAGGGTGGAAATTTTTCTTGGAGTGTTTGGACTGTGGAAACAGACTTGTTTTTATTTATTTACTGGATAAAATACTCTCAATGGTCATCTGTCATCATGAAAACAATTTGTAGCAGTCTGATGACTTCTTCACTGCAAATTTATCTGTTATTATTGCATTATCAGTGATAAAATAATGTTGGGACTATAAAAAGCTAAAATACTAGAATGAGCCTGAAAACTGTAGCCTTGGAGGTAAATCTGTCCTGTGATGTTTAGTGTTTTAGGTGCTAAAAAATAATAATAATAATGATGATAGCAATAATTGAGGTAGGATTTAAAATATCAAACACACCAGAATATCCAGTGTCTTACCTCAACAAAGTCATGCTGCTCATGTAGATACCCAGAGATGCTTACAATTAAATGAGTTTCTGCAATTTACCTGAGTTAAATAAGATTTTCCCCTAATAGCTTGAACATCTGCTATTATTGCCTTACTAGATTAATATTCCATTCATTTGATTTCTCTTTCAACAGCTATTTAATCTGTGTAAATTAATTTATAAACCATTATGCCTTATTTGTGTTACATTTGTCTTCATTGATCGATCCAAGTGGTTGGAATGGAGGTAAAGTTCTTCTCAACAGATTATTGTGAATATCTGCTTTTCCTGAGGTGCTCCTGGTCCCAGCTGAGGTGAGAGGAACACTGATTTATGTTTCTAGAAAAGACTCTGGGAAAACAAAGCTCAAATGATGTGGAGGGAGGATTTGCCTCTTACCAGTGGTGTTCTTTTAAAGGCTACTTTGTCAGTGGTTTGCATGCATCAAGCAAAATTAAGATTGCTGTTTCTTTTAACTTCAAAGGGAGCCTTTTAAAACTCTACTTCTGTTTGTAAAATGAAATATCTAAAATGCAAATTATTTGGAGGGCAGAAAGTTCCTCTCCAGCCACAGTACTGCAGAAATTCCAGCAGCAATAATTAAATATTAATCCCATAAAATGTGTGATTTCTCAGGCACTGAGGTACAAAGGGATCTGAATTGATCATGGGTCCCAGCAGCTTCAATGAGAAAAATAATTGAAACGTTGGATTTTTAGCTTAGTTTTCACAGCAAGATGGTAAAACACCTTGTTGCTGACCTCTGCATGATGGAAATGTGCTTTTCACTGGAGAAATCTCTGGGGCTGCATGGAGCTCATGGTCTGGGGTGCAGCACTGGGGCACCCACCCTCCCCCAGGTTAAACTGGTTTAAAATGCCTTTGCATTTCCCCTCCGTGTGCTTGGGCACATTCTGGTCTCAGTTGTGCTGGCCATTGAAGGGAAGGCTTCAAGCTCAGCAGCAAAAATGAGATTTCAGGGCTGTCAAATCATTTTTAGAGCACCTGGATGTCAAAATTCCTTTTAAAAACTTCGCTCAACTTTTTTTTTGGGTTGTGCAGAAAGCCCAGAACTGCTTTTGTAATATCAGCAATTTATTCTGTAGGAGAAAAGGACTGAACCCCTTTGAGATATGTGTTTTAATATCCTTTAATAATGACATCCAGAGGGGTGAGCCTTCAAGTATGGGAACATTGGTGTGTTAGTGTGTGTGAAAAGCCAACAGCTCTTTTCTCACCTGTGTGCATCATCAGGACTGTTCCTACAAGGAAAAAAATCAGCTTTCAATTATTGCTGTGATCTCCCTTGTGGGTAAGGGAGTGGATCTGTAGTCTCATAACATTCAGTATTTACAGAAACCATCCTGTAAATCAAAGCAATTTATTCAGTCCTGTGCATTGTTACATTTGCCATAGTTCATTTCTTCCTTCTATATATTTTCATACAGTCCCGTGCTCCTCTGGGGAAGCTTGAACCTGAAAAGAAGTCCAGGAGAATATAAATGATCTGCCCTTTCCAGCTGACTAATGTGGGCCATAAAACACTTTAAAATACAAAGGAGGCTTAACATCTGGTCAAGTTTACTCATCATAAACACACCTGAATGAAAAGTACTTGTTCTGTGGAGCAGAGCCAAATGAACGACAGACTAAGACAGACATTTTGTGTTGTTATATGCAAGTGCTCTCTCCTTGCATTTCAATGGCTAAATTAGAGGTAATTCAATAGTAAAATATGTAGCTAGCCCCAGGACACATTGTATATTCTTTAATTCTGAAAACTTTCTATGATTAAAAATGAAACCTAATTACAAACTCGAATGCATTCATCCCCTAAAATGTCAGAGAATTGATGTTTTTCAGTGTCAATACAGTAACAAAGTCAGTCCTGGAGCAGTGACACAAGATTTGTTTTCTTAACCAAATTTATGCTTCGACAACTTCCTGCTTGGAAAAGGAAAAAAAAAAAAAAACCAACCAATATTAGAGATATCCATATCTGATGTATGAGCCTTACTGTGTTAGTGGCTTTCATTATGGCTTTCCCGGGGTTTCCAGCTGTCCCACTGCAAAAACCCAGCTCTGGATGATGAAGTGCTCACCTTTTCCCGAGCCTTTCCCCAGGACAGCTCTGCAGCACCGCCCTCTGTGCTGGGGAAAGCCAACAGCCTCCAGCAGCAGAGCAAAGCTCAGGGGCAGGGAGAGAGCAGGCTCCAGGCAGGGGATGTGCCCAGCAGGGAGGATCCCTTCCCGCAGGGATTTGAGCCTTTCCAAGCACAGGGATGAGATGTTCTCCACGGGGGCAGAGGGTGGGTGAGGGGATGCTCAGAGCCTGCTGCTGTGGTCAGTGGCTCCCCACCCATCTCTGGCATTCAGGGATTTAATCCTGGTGNAAAAGAGGTAGAAAAAGGAAAAAGGGGTAGAAAAAGGAAAAGAAAAATTATCTAGAAAAAGGGAACAGAAAGCCCTTTTCTTATCTCTCTGAGATGTCCTGCTGGATTCTGCTGGGCAATTCCTGATGTCCAGGAGCAGCCCTGCTGAATCCAATGGAGCTGTTTGCAAATTAATGCACAACTCACACATGTCTGGCCTTGTGTAAACACAAATCAGCCTGCAGACTGTAAAGTAAATACAAACAAAATTCCTTTCCTCCCTCTCAGGAGGAAGAAGAGAAAGGAAGAAGGGTTGAACAGGAAGAAGACAAATGGAGAAGGGTTGGACAGGTTTTTTTTCCCTGCTCTGGTTGAAGCACCCTCTGGAGCTTGCAGTGTGTTATTAGCACCTATTTCCACTAAACCCTGAGCCTGTGCTAACAGATCTTCTTTTCCTTCAGAGAAATATTACACCCCTGCTGCTATCCCCTGCAATTCTTCCTGCTGCTCTGGGGGATCTCTGCTGGTGTTTCAATCCAGGAATTGTGCAGGAATTGTGCTCCCAGTGCTCCATTAGTGCAGGGACACCATCAGCCCTGGCTCTCCCTACTCTGCTCCCATCTGCTGCCTTTTCTGCCTCTGATTATAAACTTTAAAGGAGGGTTTAATTTGTGCTNGTGGGGGGGGGAAAAAAAACCTTATTTAAAAAAAAAAAAAAAAAAAAAAAAAAAAAAATCCAGCTTCTGGAAGTGGTAGAATCATCAAATCATTGAGTGTCTTGAGTTGGAAGGGATGTATAAGGAGCATGGAGTCCAACTCCCCAGCAGAAAAAGGAAAAAGAGGTAGAAAAAGGAAAAGGGGTAGAAAAAGGAAAGGGAAAAAGAGGTAGAAAAAGGAAAAGGAAAAAGAGGTAGAAAAAGGAAAAGGGGTCAAAAAAAGAAAAGCAAAAAGAGGTAG
>VXBC01004060.1:186717-201940 GCA_013399945.1 Ploceus nigricollis | reverse complement strand
TGTCTGGCCTTGTGTAAACACAAATCAGCCTGCAGACTGTAAAGTAAATACAAACAAAATTCCTTTCCTCCCTCTCAGGAGGAAGAAGAGAAAGGAAGAAGGGTTGAACAGGAAGAAGACAAATGGAGAAGGGTTGGACAGGTTTTTTTTCCCTGCTCTGGTTGAAGCACCCTCTGGAGCTTGCAGTGTGTTATTAGCACCTATTTCCACTAAACCCTGAGCCTGTGCTAACAGATCTTCTTTTCCTTCAGAGAAATATTACACCCCTGCTGCTATCCCCTGCAATTCTTCCTGCTGCTCTGGGGGATCTCTGCTGGTGTTTCAATCCAGGAATTGTGCAGGAATTGTGCTCCCAGTGCTCCATTAGTGCAGGGACACCATCAGCCCTGGCTCTCCCTACTCTGCTCCCATCTGCTGCCTTTTCTGCCTCTGATTATAAACTTTAAAGGAGGGTTTAATTTGTGCTTTGCAGCCTGGTGTAATGCTGATGAGGTTTGTGGTTGAAGATTAGAGCTAGGCAAATAACACACCTAATATTCAAACCTCTAATAGATCATTCCTTTTGCATTTGCAGAAATTTAAAAAAAAAAAAAAAAAGAAAAAACAGAGCAAAAAGTTTTGCTTGTGTGTGTTTTGTAAAACCTTAAGAAAACAACCTTACATGGCCCCAACCAAGCTGAATACTATTCTTTAAAAAAGAAAACAGTCCTAAATTAAGAGTGAAATTTTAGCTTCAACTTTGAATTTCTTGGCTTTTGTTGGTTTCTTATATACTCTCATTATTTCAGTAGTGTGTTGTTTTTGGTCTGACTAATATTTAGAAATTGTTCCATCCAACCTTTAGATGTCTACTGTTTGAGAGTGATTCATTTCTCTTTGACTTCATGAGCAAAATTTGCACAGTGGGACCTTTTCCTGCCCTCAGTGTGTCTCTCCCTGCTCCAGAATTCCCTGTGTTCTACCCCAATAACCTGTGGGGTTGCCTCACAGCTGTGGAGCAGAGTCCATTTCAAATGGGGAGCTGCAGCTGTGCAGGGATGTGGTTGAGGGAGTCATTTTGCCAGGATGAACAACCTGGATGCAAAGCACCAGCACTCAGAGTGCTGGCAGCAATTCTGAACTCAGCAATTCTGAGCTATTCCAGTGGGGTTTGAATAAATATTGGACAGAAGAAGTTAAAAAAAATGGTGAAAATAAAATTTCAACATCTCTTTATGAGGTATTTCTTTTTAAATGATCAAATATTTTGTCAGAGGTGTTCCATAGGTTTGCACAATGATAATTGTGCAGTGGCAGCAGTGATGTGAGCTCCCAGGCCCACTGGGGAGGCTGCCACCAGTGCTAGGAAAACAGCTATCACTTCCCAGTATAATTGTCCTGAACCAACAAGGAATAGCCAAACACCCTGTTCTTTGGCAGTAAATGATGGATAATCCTCTAATTTTGGATGGTGAGTGCCAGGGATCACGTAGTGCTCAGCAGCAGAAGGTTCATAGTGTGCCAAGGGGTGCAGTGATATTTAATATCTCCATTAATGGCACAGACAAAGGCACTGGGGGCACCCTCAGTGAATTTGCAACGACTCCAAGAGGTCACAGAGGTGCTGTTGACACACCTGAGGGGTGGGATGCCATCCTGAGGGACCTGGACAAGCTCCAGAAGTGGGACCTTGGAATCTCATGAGGTTTAACAGGACCAAGAGCTGGTGCTGTACCTGGGTCAGGGCAAACCCTGGTGTCAATCCAGGCTGGGGGGTGAAAAGATGGGAAGCAGATGTGGGGAGAAAGACAGAAATTATCTAGATCCACTAAAAAAACCTCCATTAAATAGATGCTGTTTGCTTTGAGTGATGCAGAAAAACAAATCAAAGAGTGGGACATAAGAAAAAAACAGAAGAGAAATAAAGGCAATGAAATATGACCACTGCTGATGCAGAAATTTCCATGTTTTTCACTTCAAAAGATCCATTTCTAAGTTTCTAAAATAGAGAGAGGAACAAATTTTTATTTGGTGCAATTTGTTTTGCAGTGATATATTTCCAAAATCTTTCAGCATGTCTGATATTATGTTCTGAGCCACAATCTTCAAATGTCACATGGAAAAAGAATTTACTGCTGGTTAGGCATGGGATTTCCTCTGGCATAGCATAATATCAAGTCTTGTGATCTACTTTTAAAACCAGTAAAATTAATGAATGAACCAACACAGAGGGCCCTTGTCTGTTTGCAGGGTTTCTGAGCTGATTTTCTTATTTAATTTTTTTATGGCTGCAAGTGTTCAATTTTAACTCGGATTTAGTTTTCAGCAATGCAAATTTTTCTTAATACTAACAACAGCTGTTAGCAATATACCCACATCCAAGAACACGTTTATATGTGACCAAACTCGGTGTAATTGCCACATCATCTGCTAAATTGGCATTACAAACAAGTCTCAGGGGAAGAAACACGACTCCCTCTGTATGTCATCACTTTTGAAATTTCCACAGTAAAGAATCAGCGCTCAAAGCTCTTCTTTCTGTGCTGACAACTCAGATAAGGGAGATTGTAGCTGGAGCTTGCTACTTCCCAAGGACTTGGTAGAGCCTTGTTTTACTGCTACAAGGGCCCTTTCACGTGGGACAAGCATTTGTGTCATGTTGCCTTGCAAAAACACCTCCCTATCTGCCTTTCATGCAGCTGAGTGTGCTCTACCATGAATTAAATAGTGGCAGGTTGCAGAGAAGTAACAGTACAGAACTCAACTTTTTTATCACCTAATTAGTCCCAACATAAAAGTTCTGTATTTTGATGGTAGCTGTTAGAGCTCTCCTATCACTGTGGTTATTGCCCAGGCCACTCCAGGCTGGAAATGTTAAACAGGGATAGTACTTTGAGTTTCTCTGGCTGACACAGCCCATCAAATTGCCTCTCTCTGCCACAGATGCTATTCCAAGTTATTATATTACAACTAAATGTGTTTGGAAGGATGTCTGGCTATCAGCATTTTGTCATTAGAAGAGAGAAAGGAAGACCAACAGTAGACAGATATTGCTATCTGGACTGTAATGAGTCCCTGAGGGAAAATTAAGGGGTAATTGTAACAAGCCTCTGGATGGACCAAAAAAATATTAGTCAAATCTCATCTGTTCTCCAACTTCCTTCTTTCTTTAAACTGTCAACGCTTTCCGTGCGTTTTGGCTCAAAATGCCTGTCTTCATCTCAGCTAAGCCCCATACAGCTTTTTACTTCCTTGCAAAGTTTTCAAAGAGCTTAAGAGGCTGCTAAAAGTGTCGTTTTGTATGTGGTAGGAAATCCAGTTGAACTGGATGCACTGGTGGCTTTGTCAGAGTGTTTACATGGAGCAGCTGTGGGGGGAAGGTTCTCCCCGTAGTGTGAGCATCTCTGACCTGGGAGGATCTGCCAAAACCCAGAGCTTGGTGTCTCTACCTGACTGCTCACACCAGAGATGGGCCCTTTCTTTGAGGCAATGGATATTGAAGTGGAAAAGGGATTAAATCCATGATTTCATCATGGACAGTTTTACTTCTTATTTTTCTTCAGGAAAATTGAAGCTCTTCATTTTCATGGCTATATAAATAACTCTGCCTCCAGTCCCAATTTTTTTTTCCAGTTCAAAGAGTCAGTGGAATAAAGATCTCTCCCTTAGATGGAACAAAGGTGGTTTCCTGTCATGGGTGTGTTCTTCTTCTAGGTGCCTGCTAGGACACCTAAGGCCAAGTTTCTAGACCTGACTTGGAAAATGGGAAATTGAGACAGCCAAATAAATGTCTGGTTGTTTCCCATGTTGTTTGGTGTCCTTGTGTTACTCTCAGCACTTAAATAAAGACATAGGGAGACAAGGTAGTATTAGGAACATCAGAATATTGGATATTAAAATGCAAATCTAAACCAGTTAAAAGGTATTGCCTGAGATGATGGCAGGAGATGTATAGTGGGGAACAGAGTGATGAAATTCAGAAAAGATGTGACATAAACCCAATTCTTGGTGTGTTCACAGATAGTCTGGAGGGCCTGTTATAAAGTTGTGGTCCTGATTAAGCTTCTTGGCTAAGTAGTTACATTTTTTGTCCCCTGGAAATAATATTCTGAATGTGAGTTACCCACCAGTTGTGGTGCCTGTCCAAGGAAGGTATCAGCTCTTTGTGATTACTGGAGTTCACGACTGACTTTACATGACACAGAAGAAATGAATTCTCAGGGAATTATTGGATCCTGCACCATTTTTCCTAGAGCAGCTCAGACCTGCTGAACACTGCTGAGCAAACCCACCTGTGGGATAGGGTGGAAAATCTTGCAAAGGCCTCAGCATTCCAAGCCAGCAGAGAAAGAAGCCAAGTCACTGTCAATATTTATATTTAGACCTAGAGATGCATATTTTAATTTTACCTTATTTCTCTTTGAGGGTGGGCCAGCCTGGAAGAATCAAAAACCTGTTGAGCTTAGGACAAAACCAGCACATTACTCTGCATTTTCTTTTCCTTCCCTCACAGTTTCCTCCACTGACTTTGGTTCAGCTCTCACCGGACCAACAAGCTCTGAGAACTCCTATAAAACTCTAAAGTGAAAAAGAGTGTGCCTGCCAGGTGGGATTTTTTTTTCCCCAAGTGCTCACAGATCTAATTTTCACCACATGTGAACAAGTGTTCGCAGTTTTAAAGATGTGTTGAGTAATTGCACATGCGAGACATCTTCCCTTTAATGCTCCCAGTGTGTTCAAAGCTTTTTTTGTGAGAACACCCCTGTTAACAACGGAGCTGTGGCCTTTAGCTTACACTTAAGTGGGTACTGCTTTGTGCTGAAATATAATTGGTAGCACTTGCCTATTCTTATTCCCTCAGCTTAGCTAATGAAAGACACTGCCATCATCTCCTTCTCTTAGGATCAGGGCTTGAGCCTGGGAAATCTCTGCTAGAAGGAGCTGGAGAGGCACCTGCCACTGCCATTGCTCTGGGTACCATTGCTTTTTGGGCCAAAATAGGAAAGAAGGGGGTGTTTTCTGCCTTCTCTTTTGGGTGAGGATGTAAAGTGATGTGCTGCTTTTACACACCAATAAAAGGAATGATCTCCTATGGAAAAGGGAGTTGTGACTGACGAAATGTGCAGGGTGCCTGGCCACCTTCCCTGTGACACCATAGCAGATCTTCAGTGGTGACTGAACAGTTTTCAAGAGAGCTGAGGAGGGAGACATTTACCAGCAGCCCTGGTTGCCCTCCTCCCATGCACCCAACCAGGAGAGGGATGATTTAGGCAACAAAATTCAATTCATCACCATCCAAAGCCCCTGTCCTTAGGGGAATATCTCATTGCCTGACCAAATGTCCTGTAGGACTGAGTCTGACACCACTGGCATGAGATAAACCAAAGGGGAACGGGGCTGAAGGGCTGAGAAAGCTGTGGGATAAAATTAAATACAAACTGTAGAAAGTGAGATTTGAATCAGTTGTGGGAACAAATGCAAATTCTGTGAGATAGGACTCAAACAACAACTGTGTTTTCTTGGTTTCTCTAAGTCACTCTCCTGGCCAGTAAATCTGTGAGAAAGTGGTAATGAAATGTTAGTTACCTCCAAAATTATCTGCCTCTAGTTATTGCTAGAAATGGCATTGAAAACAACAAAATGTTGAACCTCATGGTGAGAAAAAGATGACTTTTTTCTTTTGCTCCATTGTTCTGAAAATGTTGTATAATATGGAGGGGTTTTTTTTAAATAGCACACGGTAAAAAGCCTCATAAATGTTTTTAAATTTCAGGAACTATAACTAAAAGTCATTTACTCCTGGTTATTTCTGGAAGGGGGCTGACCATAGCCTGTCTGGGGGGAACACTGAGTCACCCACCTCTCCTGACTGTGTTTGGAGGAACACAGAGGTGCCTACAACAAAGCCATGGGTTTCAAATCCAAGCAAACGAGCTGCAAGCAACACTTACATTAATGTTTTTGTAGTGATCAAAGGTTTTGGCCAAGTCCAACACTCCACTGGTGTGGAAGAAGAAATTCTTGTCCCATGAAACGTGGCTGACCTGAATCAGAGACAAAATAGAAGCTGTGGATCTGTGGCTGAGCAGCCAAACCTCAGAACCACAGAATCAGTTCAGTCAGAAAAGACCTTTAAGATCATCACATCCAACCTTAAACCCAGCACTGCCCAGCACTAAACCAGGCCTCTAAGAGCCACATCTTCATGCCTTAAATCCCTCCAGGGATAGTGACTCCACCACTTTGCTGGAAGCTGTTCCAGCCCAACTTGGGGCACCCCTCAGCACCAAACCTCTCCAGGGTCACGCCCTGGAGCATGTGAGAGTGCTTTCCCTGTGAGCTGACACAGCTGCTCCACGGGCTGTGAACAGAAACACTCCTCCTTTCCAGGTCCAGGGGTCTGTCTCTGGTGCAGCCTCCCCAGATAAACTCTCTGGAGATGTACTTACACTTACAGCATCATCCAAGACAGGAAAAACAAGTGAGGGCTTTTAGATGATCAACACCTTCAGAAAGAAATGTGTTCATCAGAGTTCTGACAGCCCCAGTGATTCATTAGTGGGAAGGAGGTTATTATGCATTTGTAGATATAAACCAGAGCTGATGTGAACAGACTGAGTTCCCTTAATAGGAGCTTATTACCAAAGAATTAAAGGTTGCAGTGGGATCTGCATCTAAAATTGGAGGAAACTTCTCAGCCAGCAATGCTTTGGTGCTCTTACTGTTTTTAACTTGAATTGCTCTTTTCCCTTGTTGGTATTTGCTCTGTGATGTATGTGTGGAGAGCAACTGTAACACTTCTCCAGAACAGTATAAACTTGTCATATTAAACTTCACTTGGAAATTAAAAGGTTTCTAATCAGCAGAGTGGTGAAGCTCTGGAACAGCTTTCCAGGAAAAATGGAGGCCAATAAATTTAACCATAATGAAGCCTGAACAGTTTATAAAAGGGTTTATGTGACATACTCCTTAGAATATTAGGGGACTGAAACTGAATATCTCTGTGTCTCATCTTCCAAGCTCTGTTCCTATGTCTGGATGTTTCTCTCACAACACATTTTTGCAGATAATTCTGTGATCACTGCTGCATGAAGAACACCAGACAGTCAGTCCCAGGGTACCAGTGCCCCAAGTTTACAGCTGCTAAACTTCAGTTTAAAAATATCTGCCATGTCAAATTATTTTAGTGTTGCCTCCTCATGCAGGCAGTGGAGGTGGTTGTTACAGGACTGAAGGGAATCCAACATTACACAGGTACAGCTGTGGCAGGTGAGAGGCCCAGTTAACCCAGTACTTTTTCTCCAAGTGTGGCTGAGAGAAAATGAGCAGAGAAAGATTGTGTTAGTTATTCCTAGAAGTCCTTTCCTAACCTCCAGCAATTTAATGCCCAGGGACCTCACAGAAATCAGATCTAGCTCCTCTGGGCTTCCTAAGCCTTCCTCTCTGATTTTTCTTCTCTGAATTAAAGCAGCCACTTTTCTAACACTCAAAGACTTTTGACACTGGTGCAAAGGCTTCCACAGCAGATCTGCACTGCATGGAGAAGGTTTTCCTTCTGATGCTTGCTTGCCTAATTTCATGAACAGAGACCAAGAGTGAGTATCCAGGAAACTCAGGTGTATTCTCTCATACTGCCTTTCATCCACCCCTTTCCATCCTGAGCCATCCTGACCTGCCTGTGTAGAATCCAGCATTAACTTGGTTATCCTTCCTACATGGATACAGAGGTTTTTCTCTTTTCTTTTCTTTTCTTTTCTTTTCTTTTCTTTTCTTTTCTTTTCTTTTCTTTTCTTTTCTTTTCTTTTCTTTTCTTTTCTTTTCTTTTCTTTTCTTTTCTTTTCTTTTCTTTTCTTTTCTTTTCTTTTCTTTTCTTTTCTTTTCTTTTCTTTTCTTTTCTTTTCTTTTCTTTTCTTTTCTTTTCTTTTCTTTTCTTTTCTTTTCTTTTCTTTTCTTTTCTTTTCTTTTCTTTTCTTTTCTTTTCTTTTCTTTTCTTTTCTTTTCTTTTCTTTTCTTTTCTTTTCTTTTCTTTTCTTTTCTTTTCTTTTCTTTTCTTTTCTTTTCTTTTCTTTTCTTTTCTTTTCTTTTCTTTTCTTTTCTTTTCTTTTCTTTTCTTTTCTTTTCTTTTCTTTTCTTTTCTTTTCTTTTCTTTTCTTTTCTTTTCTTTTCTTTTCTTTTCTTTTCTTTTCTTTTCTTTTCTTTTCTTTTCTTTTCTTTTCTTTTCTTTTCTTTTCTTTTCTTTTCTTTTCTTTTCTTTTCTTTTCTTTTCTTTTCTTTTCTTTTCTTTTCTTTTCTTTTCTTTTCTTTTCTTTTCTTTTCTTTTCTTTTCTTTTCTTTTCTTTTCTTTTCTTTTCTTTTCTTTTCTTTTCTTTTCTTTTCTTTTCTTTTCTTTTCTTTTCTTTTCTTTTCTTTTCTTTTCTTTTCTTTTCTTTTCTTTTCTTTTTTCTTTTCTTTCCTTTTCTTTTCCTTTTCTTTTCCTTTTCTTTTTTTCTTTTCTTCTCTTTTCTTCTTTTTTTTCTCTTTTCTTTCACAGACACTAAAACTGCAGATAGCATTCAGCATTCAAGATTCATTCATACCACAGATGAATAAGTTGACATAAAGATGTTCTCTCTTGTTTTGTTCTCTATTTCTTTCCTAACCTCCCAACATTCGGTTTTCTTTTTTTCATTAGCTGCTGAGTACTGAGATATTTTCATGGAACTTTATATTCTGATCACCAAATTTCATCCTTGAGCAGCTCCAAGCCCAGTTTCCAGCATGTCTTATCATTAATTGGAGCTGCTCTTGAAAATGAGAATACTTTTCTTTCCTCCATTCAGAGAGAGAATCAGTCCTAACTCAGCCTCTGATTCCCTAGTTGGAATTCCCTAGCCTCTGACCCCTAGTGGGGGTTGACCATCTTGGCTTCCAGTTTATTCCTGTGCCAGTTTTCCATTAAAAAATAAGATACAGTCTGTTTCTGCCTACAATTTCTGGTTGCCTCTGTGCAGCACAGAAGGTTTTGTTACTTGTTGGAGCTGCAGCTCATCCTTCCAGCTGTGGAGATTATCTTTCCTAACATCATGTGAAACTTGGGATGTTATCAGGACTCCTTGTTTAGAGACCAGCTCTGAAATTAAAATTTTGCTTCAGAAAAAAAAAAATTAGGTTAAATAATTCACAGCCTTTGCAAAAGGAATTAAAAATTGAGTTATATTTGGGGCCTTTTCTTAGCTGCTGTGATCCTCATAGAAACAATGCATTTCAGGGCTTGCTCTCTGTATTATTTAGGCTACAGAGAGTGCATTTATAAGCAAATGCAGGAGTTTCCCACCAGCACTGGAGTGTGTGGGAAATATCAGCAGTAGTCCAGAGTGTCAGCACATTTCCTTCTCCTTAGCTTTATTTAGTCTTTACCACTAATTGCCATTCATTTTTGGCTGCTAATGTTAATTTTTGCTGGTTTTTTCCCCTCTAATCTGCTAATTCCCTAAGAGATTGTTTTGTGCAGTCAGATCAGTAGTTTACACACTTTATCTAGAAACTCATGGTGTTCTTGTCTTATCCTAAACAGCTAGTGAAGCAAAATGGGAACTGGAGCAGGCACTTCCCCAAAAAACAGGCTCCACTGATATTCTGCTTTGCTAGTGGGTAAATCACAACGAGCTGGCAAACTGCAAGTCTTGAGTTTTTATTCTTATTTATTGTATGACCCTACAAAGTTCATGCAACACATCCACAGAAGGAGCTAATTAATAGGGTGTCAGAAGGTCTGAGCAGTGCTTTTTATAGCTCCTTTAACCCTTGTGGGAAGCTGTTGTTCAAGGCAATTTTGGCTGCTGGCTGACATTTCTGTGTGCAGGACAATGGTGACATTTTTTCCAGGGATTTTCCAATTATGGCAATTGGAGGTTAAGTATTCCTGGATGAATACAGTTTAATGTTATTAATCACAAAGGACAGTATAAAAAAGGGTAGCTTTTTTCAGCAGTGTGTAAAACATGATCCTGCACACTGTCTATGGGGAATTTGTAAGGTTTTTTAGAACAAGAAGACTGAATGCTATGAATCACATGGGAGTTTAGTTGCATCACTCAGCTAATATTTCATTTTATCTGATAGTTCCTGATTAAGTTTATCTTTTAGATGCCTCCACCTCCTGTGGATATTCAGTCTTTCCCCTCCCTGTTTAAAATGACATGCAGAATACCAAACACAGCCAAAACCATTTTACCCTGTGCAAAATGCTCAGCTCCAAATGGATCAAAGAAAATTGTTGTGCATGAAAGCAGGTGTCAGCAAACAGTTAAAAGGTAAAAACAAAAAAAAAATCCAAACAAAAGCCACCCCCAAAACAGCAGCATGCACACAAGCTCTATGACTGCACTTATATAAATATGTGGGACACATCCTGTGGGAAGTAAAACACCCAAATCAATATTTGAGAGACACTTTTGAAAAATTCCCTCTGGAAAGCCAAAATTTTGACTGAACTTTTAGGAACTTTACTTTTTTGTGCTGCTGGGACAAACAGTGCAGCTCTTTGTTTGGTGCATGCTGAGGGAGAGAAGCACAGATGCTTTTTCCTAGAGGATTTTCTATCTCTCAACCTTGTTATTTAACAGCAGTGATAAATAAATGATAACATTTTGCACTTCTGCAGTCGCTTGAATCTAAAGAGCACCAAATGTGCTCAAAAAGAATCTTCTAGAAACTGGGTAAAACTGCAAACCTCTTAAATCATCCCGAAACCAAACGCGAGGAAAAGCAGTGTCAGAAATGTGGCCTTAGTGATGGAATTACTGACAGAGCAGATAAAAACAGAAAGGAAACCCTGCTTTATCTTGAAGTCTATTTCTCATATTTATTATGGGATAAAGCTCCAGAAGGAGGAGGAATGTTTGCAGTTCAGTAGGATTTCTAGCAGCTTGGGAAATGGGCACACTCTTCAGCCCTGAAGGTTAATGTAGGGGTGGATCTTCCAATGAAAATGAGAAATTGGCCTGTAAAATGCTTGGGACAGAACTGATATTTTTGTGTGTTGGTCAGCTGTATCACAGCAATTTGTTCTCCTTTGGGTGCCCCCTGCATCACCTCATGAGAATAAATAACAGGAATAATCAAGGAGAACAGCGAGTGCTTTGCTTGTGATATTTGGTGTTGGGGAAATAAATACCCCAAACAATTCTAAAAAGGCCCTGCACTCAAAGGGACCTTGTAAGAAACCACTCCAAGTGTTGCACAGGGCTGCAGCTCCTCCCTGCCATCAGCTGTGACCCTTCTCACAGCCATTTTCCTTGCCCTTGAGGTTTCCATCAGCATTCATGTGCCTATCTGCCCTTTATTACAGGGAGATTTTAGGGAGGGGACTCCAAGTGTTGGAATGTGGGTATTTAGTGTGTGTGACTGTATTTTGGCAAGCCCCTTACAGCATTTATACCAGAATTATTCATAGAGCTCCTTGATCTGGATTCTCAGTTTCCTTTGTGGGAACAGTGGAACTGGACAGGCAGTGAGAGTCTCAGGTTTTCCTTTTTATTGCCTCAATTTCTACACAGTGCAGTTGGGGAAAAGATAGGTGAGTCCTTGGTGTAGCTTTGGTTTTAATATTCCTTCTGGTTATGGAGTGGCTCACTATTTATGAGTACATGGTTTTCAGTTTTATCTTCAAAGCCTGGTTCGTGTTGATGTTACCTGTGTAAAAAATTGAAATAGTGGATGTGCACTGAAAATATGACCAAGTTCTCTCACTGTAGCAGCCTTGATTAAAATGAAAATAAATATACAGGCAAAAAAATGTGACCTAAGATTTTGCATTATTCAAAGGAATCCTTTTATTTTTTTTCAAATGAGGCTTTAATAGGATTATATATGTATGTTTTATTATATTGAAACTGGCATACCATTCAAACCTAAAAACCCCTTTTCATAGTTGCATTTAATGATTCCTGCTTCTTTGAAGCTTAACATATTTTCACCATATGGCAAGCATTTAATTTTTCCTATTTTTCTAGTGGAGATTAAATTAAAATGGTTATTTGGTTTAGCAGAACCCTTCAACCTATATGTGCTGCAGGTCTAGGATTTTGTAGGCTTATTCCTCACTGCCATCCCATACTTTTCTCAACAGTTTGTTCCAAAACCTGATGAAGTCAACCAAGATATTCCCACCTACACCAGAATTCCATGCTAAAATTAGGAAGCAGTATTTCTTTTCATGCACCAAACTGTCCTGAATTGAGTAACCCTGTCCTGAGTACAACATAAACTCTGATGTTTGTGGATTCCACATTCAGGCCTGAAAGAAACCCAAAAATTGCTACAGGCAAAGAACCACGCAGCAGGGAGAGAGGAGCTTTGGATTCCATCTCTGGATAAATATTTGTATAAGAAAATTTAACCCAGTTCCCTAAAAATCATGTTTTGTAGCCCAGTGTCATAGGATCACAGAATGGCCTGAGCTGATCAAAGAACCTTCCACTGTCCCAGGCTGCTCCAAAGCTCCATCCAGTCTGGCCTTGGACACTTCCAGGGATCCAGGGGCAGCCACAGCTGCTCTGGGCACCCTGTGCCAGGGCCTGCCCACCCTCACAGGGAGGAATTTCTTCCCAATATCTAGTTTAAACCTTTTAGTGTGAAGCCATTTTAAAGAAACAATTTTTTTTAAGATTTTTTTTTCAATTATAATAAGTGTTTCTGTTGTTACAGTACGAAAGCCTGACACAGTGAAATTGACTTTCCCTTTAATGCCGTGGGAGTTTCAGCACAGGCTGGCCAGCATTTTTTGACATCCCACCTTCCTGAATACAAAGTGCAGCTGTGAATCCATCTGTTGCTTTGTTTTGTTTTGATTTGTTTCCCATTTTGTGTTGCTTGGTTTGGCTGTCAGGCAGAGGGAGAGCTCGGGGTAGGAAGTTGTAGCTGTATCTGTCATCTCACCTGAAGCAGTTCTGGAGATTTCTATAAACTGTATATTCTTTGGCTCCTCTACAAAAATGTGAGAATATTCAGATAGAGCTGTAACTGATGCTACATCCGCTTCTTGGAAAAAAAATATTTAATGTAAAGATAAATCAAGAGTACAAAAGACCTTTCTTCACTTTCATTTATTCATTGCATATTCAGTTTGCTTTCTATCACTCTTTGAGCAAAAAATACCCTACACACAACTACATTTCTGTAAGAATGAACCCTTCCATTTCAGTTGTGTTATCTGTGCAGAATTCCAACCATTTGCTTGGGACATGGAGAACTAAGCAGTGTTAAAACATAAAATGATACTCTTCTTTTTAAAAATCATAACATCCAATCAAACAAAAAACCCAAACACAGTTTATTTTTGTCCCAGGAAATCAATTTATGTATTTTTATTTGCATGGTTCTTTTTTTTTTTTTTTAAAGAAGGTTTATTTCTCTTTCCCTCTGTCTAATATGATAAGTTATTTCTCATTAAAATGTAGTTTTCATTCTTCCTTGGGCTATTAGATGTCACTGACTCGAACAAAGGAATCTTCACATAAGTCATTCTACTTCCAGTCTTTCATTTTCCTATCAAAATCCTAAGAGCATGAATTTTTGTCCTGAAAGACACAAATTGTCTTTAATTCTATTAATGTTAATCATATTTTATGGCACTCTGGACCTTGTGGGATGAAGCTCCTCGCTGTACTTAAATAAAGATATTCCTTCTAACTATTATTTTCCCCTACACACATTTTACCACCTGATCTCTGGTGGTGGTGCTTGTTCTGTCCTGTGCTCATGGATTGCATGGATTTGCCTTTTAAAACGTTATTTTCCTTTTCCAGGTGCAGCTGGCTGGGTGCCTGTGTGCAGTACATCCAATTTGTTTTTCCAGCAGCCACCACTGCTGTGGGAGCTGAGCTGAGCTGAGCTGGGCTGAGCTGGAGGAGACAACCCTCCCTAAGCCTGCTCCCCAAATCCAGCCCAAGCAATATTTATAGCAGTTTCAGCTGGAAACACCAGTGCCAAGCACTGACTATTTTGTTTTCATGTTTTACCTTTGTATTGCTCAGTCAAAACAAGTTAATTTTAAATGGAATGTTTTCATTCTAAGGGGAAAAAAAAAAAGAGAAAAAAAGAAAACAGAGCGGCTCTTTGTGAGGTGTTATTTTTAGTTTTACCATTCCAAAACGACTGATAGAGTTCTGATTTCTGTTGTCTATAAAACTTTTAAGTTTCGACCTTGCAGCTTTATTTATTGTTGCATAAACTTTTGTATTACTTTTTAAACCTCTCTAGTCAAGGATTTACTCCTGGATGAGCACCCACAGTCACCCCATGATACAGCAGAGCAGAAGCCAGTGCAGACAGATCCTCATTTCTTGAAGCATAAAATCCCTCACAGCAGCATGGAAAAGGCTTCTGTTGGACAGAAAACCTCTTAGATTTTGTCCCACTGGGTTTTGTCTTTTCTCACTGTTTTTTGGAGGTTTTTTGTCCTCATTGTTGTATTATTTTTCTTACCTTATGCAGCATGGAAAGAGGATTGAGCCTTGCCTTCAAGAATTCACCAGGATGAACAGCATCTTGCACAGCCTGTGAAGGGAATAACATAATTTTAAATTTATGAGTGCCATCCATATTCTCTCAAGCTTCACAGCAGCCATTTCTGCTTTTCCTGCTGCCCCCAAGAAGTGTGGGTAGGAGGGGAGGAGGAACAGAAACTGCTCCTGAATTGCTGGCCCAAAAAAATGCCATTCTGCAGGAGATATGATCAGTGTCAAAAATTACATTTATTTTATATTCTTCATATTTGTTCTGTCAGGATGTTGCTAGATTGGATATTTTAGTGCAGAGGTACTTGAGTGAGCTAATTTCTCACCAACCTGTACATTAAAAATAATCTTATAAATAATAAATATAAATAATAAACTTATCCATGCAGCTTTGCCTTGAGTAATTGGTCCAGGTACACTTATTTCTAAGAACGTACAGGTATTTTTATAAATCAGAAAAATCCCCAAGACACAGAGAGTAATAACAGGAAAATTAAAACTGTGTAATTCTGCTTATGTTGTCTCTTTCCAGGTTTGCCAGCCTGAGTATATTCTAAGGTGATGAATAACTTGGTGAGTTCTGTAACAGCAAGACTTTGTGTCAATTCAGTGTCTTTCAATGAGCCAGATACAGATTATTTTGGTTTTGTTTTAGAACAATGTGAAACTCATAGAGTGGTTTGATTTCACTATGAACATGGGTGAGACTTGTCAATTTTGTCTCAATTTTGCCTTGAAAGCTGATG
>VXBC01004060.1:173337-184394 GCA_013399945.1 Ploceus nigricollis | reverse complement strand
ATTCAGCCTTCTGATCTGGAGTCAGACAACATCATTTCTTCCCATCCTGGGTTCACCTGCATTTTTACAATGCCCGTTGGAGATTTTCAGCATGGAAAATATTTCCTCAGAGCTGCCCAAGCACAGGAATCATTTGTCTTTTATCTCCTGCTTGTCCTGTGGAATAAATATCAAAATCACCCACTCTTGGGTGGCAGCCCAGAGATTTTTGGTTTGTTTCCCTCTCAGGAACCCCAGTGTTGTCACAGCTGAGTTACAGCAGTCTGGGGAATTGGTGCCATCGGGAGGGACTGGGGGCTGAAAGCTCTGCACCACTGCTCTTGCTGTCAATGGGGAACAGGAGACAGCTCTGCCAGGACTTTTGGGGCAGAACTGGGAAAAAGGAGGTTTTTTGAAGAGCCATAGCATGGATGCAAGGAGGAGAAGAGCTGCAGGAGGTGCTGCAGGAGCCCTGGGGCTGCAGTGTCCCATGCACGACTGCAGCCCACGGCAAGAAGCAGTTCTGGAGGGCACAGGATCCTCCAGAGCTCCCACTCCATGCAAAGTCCTGTGAAAGGTCCCTGACCCTTCAGTGGAGCCCTGGCTCCACGTCCCCTGGGGGCTGTGTGAGGATGGGAGCAGAGGAGCACACCTGGCTGGGACCTGCCTGATGGCCACCAGACCTGCCAGCCACACACACTGAACCTGGGCTTGGTTTCAGATTGTAAAACCATGTCCCTGTTTCCTTGTTTTAGGCAATTTGCTGTCTGTGCCACCTGCCACTCAGACAAGGGCACGTTCTGGGGACACCCAGCCCCACTGCTTCAGAAGCTTGTCCATGCATTTTGTGGAATACAAAAGCAAACAATTCCACAATCAGCACTCCTCAAAAACACAGACTGGCCTTTCAGTTCCTTTCCCAAACTTCCCTTTTGAGTTAATTTACAACCAAGTGGGATCTACCCTTCATCACTAACAGGGCTCATTTTTCTCCTCTGAGGCTGAATATCCCCCGAGACTGACAGGCTCATTGCTGCTGTTTTAATTTCATGGTAAGACAGAGATGTTTCCCTAATATGATTTCTCTAGATCAGATCTGATTTCACTAAAATACATAACTTCACTAGGTGGATAACTAAGGACACATGTCTAAAAGGCAGCTGAATTAGGAGGAGTTACATCAAGGATTCTTCTCTCATAGGCAAGAAGAGTAATACCACAGAAGGGGACAAAGAAAATCATAAGAAAGCACCAGCTCTGGTCATGAATTTATTTCTGTAATGAACATGCGCCAGATTTTGTGCTCATTTTTTCCAGTTGTGGTTTAAAATTCTGAAAATTTGCTGCATAAATGTAGGTTTTCTGATTTGGAAACTTAAGAGTTAATTTATACTCCCATCTTTTTAAAAATTTTTTTGCTGTAAAATAAGGTTTGTGAAACCCCCTAAGTGGTTAGGGGGAAACTTAACTATGGACATTAACTTTCATCTCCTACAATCCAAAGGAAGGAAAATATATAGAGTGGGATCTGACCCAAGAAAAAATGCTTTTCTTTCTGAAGTACAAAAAATGCATAATTTAAACCCATACTCTCAATCTAGTCCAGCCAGATGGTGGTCCTGCATCTCTTATCAATGGCAAAATATTCTATTTATCTTTCCAGTATTTGTCTTTTAAACTACTCTGGAAGGTATGTGCATGAAACAGATCTTCATAAAAATTGCATCTTTGAAATCAGAGCTTCAATTTGACCATAACACTGATATTAAAAAAATTGTCCCTGAAGAGCTGCTTTTTTGACACATTAAAATCAAAACCATAGTTGAGAAACACTACTGAGCCTCAACCAGAGACAGAAAAAACATGGAATCTAGCTCTGTTTGCATCTCACTGATTTTATACTGATCTATCCAGTGGCAGAATGATGGATGTCATTTGTTTTTGACTCATGCCATTTTAGCTCCAGGAATAACAAAACAAAAATCTTCTATGTTTTAGGTTGGCTTCGTTATGCTACCAGCACTGTTTCCCTTCTGGCCAAAGAAGTGTCAGTATTAAAAATAATTACAAGTGTAAAAGAAACTCCATAAGCTAAATTAGTGGATGCACTGTGTTATCTGCAGAAAGAACTGGGTGTGTTATGTACTGTGCTCAAGGCTAACTAAATTCCTTAGCTTTAAATACTCTGGCATTAATTACCTGTAATTATTTTTGTCCTTTCATTGAGATTTACGTTGGTCTGAATCATCACTAAAAACCTAATTAAATCAGCTATTTCCTTTTCTTTTAGTCCTGTTCAATGATGAGCTTATTCACATTTTGTTCATATTTGGACATTAATCTTCTCAATGTTTGTGAAAATCTCTGGAGAAGAGGGATTCATGTGAAACACAGGGAGGAGAATGGAGGCACCTCAGTGATCTCTGAGAGATTTTATGCACTCAGGTGACAAGATTTTCCAAAATATTTACAATATTTACAAAAGTGATGGCTATTGTCAGTCCAGGGTTATCTGTCACGGTTGTAAAGGGAATTTTGATGTCACAACAAAAGATTCTCTCTTCCTTTCTGTGATTTTTTCCCCCCATGCCTTTATATGTATACATATAAAAACACACTTTAAATTCATTCCTGTGCTTCACTCTCACAAAGAAGACTTGCTGTCTGTCAGTTCCTGTTGAAGCTCTGTCTTCAAAGCTCCAGAGTATTTATTCACTTCCTCTGCCAATGAATATGTAGAAACTCCATCAAAACCCAAGGAGTCACACCTGTGTAAAACTGGTTCCAACATTGCACCTATTGTGTTTAGAAGTCAAATGTACACATTTTCAGAATCCCAAGGAAGTGAAATATTTGCTTTAAATGGATGCAAGAGAGGTCATGGCAATGTCTGTGAGATCCTGAGTTTTTCACTGCTCTTTTTAACTCCTTTGAAATAATCAGTGAAAATCAGGATGTAACAAGAACTCTTTTAGCCACAAACAGGGAAAAAGGCTTTGTAAAACAAGAGCCAAGAGTGATGTTTGGAATCCACATCTTAGTCTTATTAAAAAGGACAGGAGGGCCACAGGTGGACAGAAAATGGTAATGCCTTCAGGTGGGAGTGTGGGAATTGTCTCCTAAATTAAAGTCTTCCTCACAATCATGAAATGCTTTAGTAATTTTTAAGGCCCACTGCTTAAACTTACTAATTAACTTACTAATAAACTGAGGCACCCCTTGCACCAGAATTGTGTGGTGCCTGCAAATTACAGATCCTTGCAGCTCTGGTGCCTCATTCCCACAAAAATGCCACGTGCTTTCCCACCCCTGCTCCATGCATATGCAAAATCTGCTTTAATTCCAATCAACCCCTCAGCAAATGCCATTTTAGTCCTGAATTCTGCCCAAAGGAATGAGGGGATGTGCTCTGCAGAGCTGTGTGCAGGCAGGGCTAGAGACAAACCCTGCAGTGCTGCTGCAGCATCACCAGGCACGTGGAACCCAGCAGGAACACGCATGGAATAGATATATGTGTTTTTCATCCACACAGTGGAGAAAAAGTGGGTTATTTAACAGAAAAAAACCAACCCCACAAAGCAGTTTTGTGGAAGAAAGCAGGCAGTCTCCAATTTAAAAGCATTTGCAATTCTGGTAGCTGTCTTACATATGTAGGTGGGGGAGCATGAAACATTTACTGGATTTTTCTGATCATTTCCCCTGCTAATATCTAAGGAAAAACAAAGTGAATTTTAGCATCTCACGCTGCATCTTTTAAAAGCTCTTCACAGATGTATTCCTTAACGGTACAAAAACACTTTATCAATTCTCTTAATTGCTTGGAATTGTTGTCTGTGGAAGTAATTGGTGAGTAAATTGTTTTAGCTGGAAATCAATGTCATGCACCCAAACCAACAGACTGTAGGGGCAAATAACAAAATTCAATTCAAACAAGCAGGAATAAGAGGTTTTGTGCTGCTCATGTATTTTTGATTAAAAGAAACTACTTGATGATGCATGGGAAAGGAGTGTGGGTTTACAGAGGATGATAGGAAAATATCTGTTCTAGCCCCAACCCTCCATCTACTCTAAAGTCTGAACTTTTCCAAATCTCCAGTCCTGTTTAACTTGTGTGTTTCATGCTACAGAGGGATGGAGTGAGCAGTGAACACTCATAAGGACAAGAGTGTCTGTTTTATCAGAACTACTTCCAAAATTCCCTGTTTCCTTTTAAAAATACCCCAAAACATGCAATAGAGTTGTTTCCCTTTTTGGTGGTGATTAACAGTGCACTTCACACTGAACAGAAAGAGAAGAGATCTCTGCACTGGCAGCTGAAACCTGAACTGATGGAAATCAATATTCAGCAGAGCAACATCTGTTTGCATCAGCTGAGGATTGGGAGCTGTAAACTGAATAGTGCATGCTGAATATTAAATGAGATTTCTGCCTGTACTGGGGCTGGGCAGAGCACAGGGATGGTTTCCCACTGCTAACTCTGCTGCATTTGTTCTTCTCTCCAGATCTGACTGACTGAGGCAGTGGGGTGAGCTCAGCCCCCTGTACAACCCTGTAATACAATTTCCTGTGTAACTGCCAATGTATAATCTTATGGGTAATTATAGTTTAAGAGCATTTTACTTAAGGAAACCATAATTAGTGCTGTGATGTTTAAATAAGGTTTGAAGGCTTTATTCACAGATAGTAGCTGATGATCAGTACAACCTCTAGAAGTCACAGGGATCTGAAGCATGGATAGATTCATTTTTCCTGGTCCATGTCCAAACAAGAGGAAAAGAAAACAATATATATATATGTATAATTCAAGCTCTGACACTGATGGGAGAAGGAGGGGAGGGAGGCAATTGCAAATTCACCTCAGGAAAGTGTCCTGTTGTTGGATTGCCTAGAGGACAAAAATAAAAAAGCTCATTCATGTCTAGTTAGGGCTTCCTTTAATTGGCTCAGGCCCTGGTCTGCAGGAAGACCATCTTCCCAAACCAGGTGTGTGCATCTGCAGTTTTATCACTCATTAGAGACATTCCCAGCCTACTTCCTACCTTTTAAAAAGTGGATATATATTATCTTAGACTGCATCATTATCTAAAGATCAAGAAACCTCCTTTCCAATGACACATTAGATGTGATTCATTGCACCAACTTTCAATTAATTTAATGTTAAACTAAGCCTGTCTCAGCCTATGCCAATCCCTCAGCTGCTTTATATGACAGGCAAAAGGGCAAAGGCACTTCCAGAGAGCCATTTCCTGCATTTCTCTTAGAACCCAGTGACTGCAACCATCAGGTCATTTTGGAGGCCTACCTATTTTTTGCTAGCTTATTTTTGCTACCACAGCAAAAATCAGGCTTTAGTCCAAAAGTAGATTTGGTGAAGTGGAAATAGGAGGAAATTATAAACAACAGAGTTGAGGGCCAGGGCAAAGTGGAAGGCCTCCTAAACACAGCTCCAAAGCTCAGGGGATGGTTGGGGTGAGATTTCTTTTACCCAGACAACCTCTCAAGAACTAAGCTTTTCTCTCCCTCTATCAGATGGATATTTGTACTGTGGGTCCATATTAACAATGCAACCAACTGCTTCTCCAGGTGAAGTTATTGAAAAAAATGACTTTACCTTCCTTCCTACATGCCAACACATGAGTTGAAGGATTCAGGCTTTGTTTTTCCTGTCACAAGTGAAGACATCACTAAAGGAAGCAAGTCATTTCTTCTGCCTCAGCATTCAGCAGTTCTTGCCTTGCAAACAAAGCAAACTGAACCTGGGTCTTGGGTGGGTGAAAAGCTCCCATCAAAAAAGACATTCACAGAGGTATAGGAATGGGTCAGGCATTTATTGATTTTATCATCCTGTTCCTGCAGAAGCACAGCAGCTGCTTCAGAGGAAAGGACAGGAAGCCTTACAGAAGGCAATTATGGAATAACTTGCTGACAGGAAAGAATTCTTACTAGCCCCCATTAATTAGAGGTTATCTTATGTCCTGGGAGCATGAAGACTTACATCCTTTCCAAAAGATTGTCATGCTATTTATCATTTCTGATATTCACTAGCTTGTAAACTGCACATATTTCTTAAACCACATATTTCTTGATTCAGCTTGATGGCACAAAATGAACAGTGTTTATTTACAATGAAGACATAAACTCTTTTGTATAAATCATAGCAAAATTTCATTATATCACAAATTATTGCTAAGGATAACAAAACTGACTCATCTGGCACTAAAAAATAAACAGAGGTTTGAGGATTTCCCTCATAAATTCAGCAGAAAATAGTCCCATTTTATAACAATGAATTATAACAAACAAGATGATTTTTCCTACTTTAAAAGTCTGCTATTAATAATTAACTGGATCAAGCTTCTCTCCACTTATCTGACCTGGTGACAAAGGCATTTGGGAAATTTCCATCTCTGTATTTATGCCTGTCCCTCTCTGACATACAATGCTGGGACACTTACTTAGCTCATGTCTGACAAGCAGAAATACAAACTAGAGGACTGCAACCCTGAAGCTGGAGGCTGCAGATGTGTAACAGTGGTGAGAAGCACCCAGCCAGCGTCCCTTAAAATTTAAATTTAAATACAACCAAATGTCACCCAGGGCAATTAAACCCAAAGCTTGCTGCCTCCACTGCTAAAGCTCCTGCTGTTTGTACCAGGGGTGTTTAGGGCAGCACTGAACTGCCCAGGACTGGGCATGGACAGCCCCAGATCCAGGCCATGCAGGGGCTTCCAGAACAATTCTGTGCTTGCCTTTGGCCATCCTGCTTTCAGGTAAAGGGGGTTTGGGCAAGGAGAGAGGCATAGAGAACTAACCACACTGTGCATCTCCCTTCATCTCTCCCTGCTTCCCAGGGGGCTGTGTGTCAGCTGGTTTATTCCCATTTTTTGGCTGGTGACTCACAGATCCTGCAGCCTCTGGATTCAGCTGTGGCTGGAGGAGCCCTGGTCTGCCCTAAGGTGGAAGGAGCTCCTGCCTTGGCTAAGAAGCCACCAACAAGACTTGGTGTCACTTAGGAAACCCCTTATATCAAAAGAGGAGCTGATTCAGCCTCAAACACTTTGAGAGCAGTCAACCTGTGTCTCAAATCAAAGATCCTTTTCACATCTCCTGTCGTGCCCGTCAGTGGCCGCCCTTCCAAAGTGTGCAAACATTGCCTTTGTTCCTGTGACAGACACAGTCCTGCCCACACCTCCCAGCGCTCCTGGGGGGGTTTCTCTGATTTTTTTTTTTTTTTTTAATTCCACTGGAGCTTCCTGCCACATCTGTAACTAAACAGAAACCCAAAGGGAGCTCAGCTTTCACCTGTCAGCTGCCATGTGCATACAACCTCCCCTTTTCTGTCATTTGCCTTCCATCATTTCCAGGGCTTTTTTCACAGTTACATTTTCATCTATCTGCTCCCTTGGGAAGTGCCATTTTCCTTCATAACTGCAGCCATGTTTAGGGCATCAAGCCAATGCATAACTCTGGCTACTGTTTGTCCTTGGGAAGTGCATCCTTTGGCCTCAGGAATCTCCCCATCTGTGTTCCTTTCCTACAAGAAGGATGCCTTTGGCATCACTGCCTTTTGTGCAACAGCTGTTGGGCTCACAGGGCTCAGCCATGTCCTCCACCTACTGACCCAGTGATGGAAAACAGCTCTAGCTTGGGAAAAAAACAGGTAGATGGAGTGGAGAGATAGGAGCTTTTATTATGTGACACCAAAGTCCCAGAATTCAAGCAGGTTTGGCAGATACTGGGTACTCTGCAGCAAGAAAAATCCCAAAATGCATTGGCAGGGAATATCAGATGGAAGAAGCTCAAGCAAAAATGGAGTCCACACTCAACTCAATTGTTGCACAGCTGTTGTCCCAAATTACACAGCTTAGATTTGCACACTCCCCAAAACTTCCCAGTGCAAATAAACAGCAGGACAGCACTGCTTGTGAGCATAAAAATGCACAGCACTTAAAAATAGCCAGAGTGACTACCACAGATACACAAGGAATTAAGTAACAGCAAATAATCAGAGAGCAACAGCCACTGTGGAAAATCAATATTATTTGAGGATAGGAATCATTCTAATGTGGTTCTTCTCAAACTCACATCAGATTGCTCTTGCTGTTACCAGAGCCCAGTGAAGTAATTTCTAATTTCATATCTAAAAGCACAGGAAGAAATCCTTCCCCCACAGAACCTAACCCAGGATTGGCCATTGCCTTCCATAGAATTAAATATTCACCCATAGGATTTTCTTTCCTGTTCTGGCCTCCTCTGCAGTTCAGGTCTTAATGAAATTCAGAGAGGCTCAGAAAACAGTCCCTCTATCTTTGCTGTCAATAAGGGGTCAGTCTTGTGGGAATCTGGAGGTTTAAGATTACTGGGGATAGAGAAGTTTCAGGGGACTGCCCTCAAACTGCTCACAGCAGCACTGCACTACTTCTGCAGAAACTCTGTTCTTTGGAGGTTTTTGAAAGTGTGTCTTCATACTAAATGCACTGTTAGGTACTTTCCAGAGAAATATTAATGTTCATGAGCTGACTTGGAAAGGAGTCCAAGCAAGGTTGGTTTCCATGAGGCCCTGCCTGGCTCACTTTGGTTTCCATGAAACACAAAGAGCTCGGGACTGGCCAGGGTGATTCAGATCCTCATCTGGTGCTAGATGCCAGCAGTGTCCTGGCACTCCATCCTCCCATCCAACCACATAAACACATATCCTCTTAAGCACAAAATCCTGAATTTTTCTGATTTGTTCAATTTTCAGCATGTGCAAGCCATGGTTGTTACCTCCTACATGATACATTATGATAGTGAACATAATCTGGGTGTTGTTCTCCTTTCTTCGTTGTTTTCTTTCTGGCTGAAACCTGTGCCTCTTTAAATTCAACTATTATTTTCTTCATATAAATAACAAGATTTGGCCCAATTAACATTCTTTGTCTTATCCAGAAGTTAGGGATCCAGTATAATTTCCCATATTTCCATGCACTAGTTACAGGTTTTAACATCAGCATTTAACAGCGTCAGCTAGGAGCTGTTTTGTGAGGACAAAAAAAAGAACTTTTGATTGTTTTAGCAATCATTTCAGTGCTTGCTTTTATTTGACCATTATCAGCTTCCATCCAGAATGTTTATTTCTGTGTTGTTAAATACACAAACATGCACCCACACACTTATCTCTGTACTCATGCACATCCACACAAATAAACGTTTCCAGCTATTTCTGAGTGGTGATGAACTCCTGTCTCTGAGAAAGAGGCGTGTGGAGCTCCACATGCTCATCAGAGAAATTATGAGCCAGCAAAAGCAATGGCATTGATCATCAGACACTGGGTACCAGGAGAGGGAACAGCAATACAGAGCTGAGAGGATTTGCAGGGTGTTGGTCATGACTTAGAATGAGGAAATTCAGTCTTAGTCCCATCTAGCATGAACAGAAAAGCTCTAATGATCTATTTTTAAAAATATCTTACTTTTTTTTCTCTCTGAATAATTTTTGAAAAGCAGAGGCAGCCCCCATGCTTTTTTATAATGTATAACAGTGTCCTAGACATCATCTGGGAATGTTCCTTCCTGGGGGAAGGTGGGGAGAGGGGACCTTTGGGGACTCAGTGGAGTGGGTGACGTGCCAGGCTGCTTGGCAGGGTCAGGGCTGAGGCCATTCTAGGTTTGCAGGAAGCCTCAAAACCAGGGGAAGCTTCAAAGCCTGGAAGTGACAGCCACATGTAGCTGAGAGGTTTCTGAGGTGAGGCCATAAATGATTGGTGGTTTCCATGATCTCACCTTTTGACTTGGCTGCCCTGTTCAGCCTCTGTGACTGTTTACATGGAGCTGGCCCTTGGAAACCCAGCCAGTGTGAGGCCAGAAGTGTGTGCCCTGAATAAAACCTGGGGCTTGTGGATTTTTTAATGTTTTTGAAGTTCTAACTGGACTTGCTCTCCTCTGTTTCATCCAGTAGACTACAGCTGGAAAAAGTAAAGCCACCAGTTATGATGGCTAAAAAGGGAAGGCTATTTGCCCTTCACCAGCTCACTCTATGGTTTTTAGAGATGTCTCTTTACTGACTAAAGACAGAGGTTTATTCATTAGAAAAACTCTTCTAACCAATGAATAAGAAGCATTAATATTTTTTTTCTATTTTTGCTAAAACTCCCAAGTATATATTTGGAATATTCCATACTCAAAATGTTGGTGGAATAAACCATGAATCTGAATTTTTCAAGTCTCACATAGGTGCATTTACCAGCAGACTAGTGCTGATTTCCACATCTAAAGTCTGGCCCCTCAAAATCAAATAAATGTTTCCACTTATCTAATTTTTCTAGGTATTTGGTTCCTGCCAGTGAAGTTTTCAAAGCACCTCCATCCCTGCTTCTGCACAGAAACTGAGCCTTAACAGCATTAGGACTGGTTCCTGAATCAGCCCTAAGCCTATTTGGCTTCATAGGATTCCCTGCCTGTCAGTTCCAGGTAGATTTGCTCAAAACTTATCCCTTTTTACAGAATTCAAAAGGCTTCCTTTCATGTGCAATCAGATCTAAAAATAGGACAAATGAAAGCAGTTGACTGTCNGTTCACCTGCATTTTTACAATGCTGCAGTGCAAGGAATAATTCTTTTTTCCTTTGGTTGAGGCGAGTCAGCCCTTACCTCCCACAGATGTGCTCTAAACTCCAGCCACTGAAATGTGTGCTGGGNATTAGGACTGGTTCCTGTCTCAGCCCTAAGCCTATTTGGCTTCATAGGATTCCCTGCCTGTCAGTTCCAGGTAGATTTGCTCAAAACTTATCCCTTTTTACAGAATTCAAAAGGCTTCCTTTCATGTGCAATCAGATCTAAAAATAGGACAAATGAAAGCAGTTGACTGTCACTCTGCCATTCCAAGTGAAAATGCTGGCACTTTCCTCAGGCATGCAGTGATTCAAGTCCCCACATAACACAAGACCAAATAAATAATGACAATAGAAAACCCAGGACAGCTAAATTCCAAAGCAGTGCTCCAAAACTTGTATTTAAATCATTGCCCATAGACCACCAAGTAAAGTTCTTACCTGCAGTGTGGCATGCACATTCCTCTCTCTCTCAGGATTTTTTCATAGA
>VXBC01004060.1:149058-173286 GCA_013399945.1 Ploceus nigricollis | reverse complement strand
AGCCAGCCCTTACCTCCCACAGATGTGCTCTAAACTCCAGCCACTGAAATGTGTGCTGGGAGATTTCTCATTGCATGGAACAACCAAATAACCCTTGGACAAGTGAGAGTATCTGAAAATTAGGCTTTAGCCTGTGTTTAGGGATATTAACCTTCCTCAGAGGGAGATGGGCTGTCCCAGACAGCACAGTCTGGCAGGCAGGCTGCAGAGGAAGGTGCTTTTCTATTTATTGCCACAAGCAATACTGGGCTTTTTAATTGACTGGTTAGGAAAAGCTGCTAGGAGAAAGTTGGGAGTGAGTGAGCTGCCCCAGCCAGCTTGTCTGAAGAGGAGAGCTGGCTCTGGCTGCTGGGAGCTGACCCCAGCCCTCCTGCTGGACACTGCTGCTCCTCAGCCCCGAGGTTCCAGGGCTTCCTGCCAACCACCATCATTTTGGCTCTGCTTTGAGGCCACCAGCTGTGTCCCATTCCTCCTGCAGCCTGGTTCCATCCCCTTGTGTGGTCCTTCCATCAGAGCTCTGGTCACCTCTGATGCCATCCTGGCGTGAAAGCATCCCACAGCTGCACATGCAGGCAGCTGTCGAGCTAGGTCTCATCTGTACTCCTGTGACAACAGCCTCACCTTGCACATGTGAGGGTCTGTGTCCCTTTACAGACCCCTGAGTTGTCCTTTGGGCTGCTGGGGAGGCCTGGCTGTGCTGCCATGCAATGATGATCTCTTCTTTTGGGGAAGAAAGCTGCCGTGACTGCCAGACTCAGTGTGGAGTTTAAATGTCTGAAGCTAACCAGTCACATTAGCAGAGTGGGAGAGCTCTCACTTTCTGAACCTCGGATGGATTGGGGGGTACAGATGTGCTCTGTTTGCTGTGTTCAGCCTTAGGGCACACAAGGAGTGTGAACCAGGCAAAATCAACTCAGAGCTCAGTGGTGCATTACACCTGCATCACACCTTTATCACTTTCTTTTTCCCCCTGTGAATGATTCTTGACAAATTAAGGCTCCCCAGTTTACTTTCAGGCTCTTTAGTCAAATGTTGATTCTGCTCTCACGCCTGACTTTGAATGCCATGGTAATGCTAAAGATTGAACTAAAAATCAGATGTTTAAACGAGGACCTTGAGTTTTCCCAAGCACATTTGTGCTGTGTCCACCAGCCTGACTGATAATAATTATCAAAGACTTTGACCAACCCACCCCTCTGATTGCCTGTTTTCCTCAAGGATTTTAAACCACCCTTGTTCTTAACACACTTTGTTCCTAAAGCCCTGTGGGAACCCCACAATATCACTGTCAGGGCAGCACTGCTGAAGGCAAAGCTCATCTAAAGCTTCTCTTTTTAACTTTTCTGGCCTGAGCTCATCCACGCAGTTGCCCACACATTTGCTAATGTGAGCAGCTGCTTTGCAAATATCTTTGAGAGGAAGGCTAGTCCTGTATTTCAAAAGTTCACAAATCAAGCTGCACTGAAAGGCCTCTTTAACCTCAGCCTTAAGCATCCTCAGCATATCATTAGGAAGATTAGCAGAGCCTTTAGCACCCCACTGAATTTCCTCATGTATGGAAAGGCCTGGCAGATCAAAGGAAACGTTACTTCAAATAGCTCGTGACTTATCTTGTGCTTACCCTAGCACCGCTGGCCTCTCAATCATCATATTTTCTTCCAGTAGGGATTGCTTTTAAAGACAACAGTTTATCCTCCAAGATCCTTGTTTTGACCCTTTCATCTTTCCTCACTGAGATGTGCAATTAACAGAAGTAACAAACCAAAGAGTTGGTAGATAAAAATGTGTTCAAATTAAGAAAATAGTTGTGACTCGTAATTACTACTTGGTTCTGCTAATGAAGTGACTAAGAATCTGAGTAAAATCGTGTTTATTCTTTATAGATTTGCCTGGAACTTGGCAGAAACTCTTCACAAACACTGAGGTCGATGGTATTTGGCCTTCTTTGGCACTTTCCAAGTAGGATGTGAATGACTGCAGAGCGCTAAGGGGTCAGTCCCAGTCCTGCAGCCACATGTGGGTGTGTTTGGACCTTTCCACCCACACAGAGACCCCAGCTCAGGGTGTTCCAGCTGCAGAGCCCACCCACATGGACTGACTGCAAGCAGAGGTGTCTGATTCATTAGCACACCTCCTATAAAAACCGTATTATTCATCAGTTTAAGGTATTAATCACTTTCTATTTAAATTTCCTTCAGGGGCTTGTTATTTGTTCTGTAGGTGTGTTTTAGCATGTTGTAATATGAAATCCACTTTCATTTAATCAGCTTAAAATATTTCCAGGTTTATTACTTACATGTAAATCTGAATTGAGATATATATGCAATAACCAAGGAACATGGATTTGCAAATAAGATGCTTGACCTTTACCTTTTTTCAAAATTACAGGACTGGTAACTCCTGTGTAAATGAGTCATCTGAAGAATTAAAAATCAGGTACATAACTGTTACTCCAACATATCTGTTTCAGTTAAGCATCAGCTGCTATTTCCATTCTAAATCCCATTTTCATGGGTATATAATTTGATGTTTTCAATTATATGGGGCTTAAAGTTCCTTTAGTATTCTTAACTTCACAATTAAGCATGGCAATTCGAAGTTAAATGACTGTGCTTCAAAAAGTGTCATTTACCAATAAAAGGATAAGATTTGTGTTCTAAGGCTTGGGTGCAAATGGTGAAAAGGGACCTTATAAAACTATGGTTTAGATTGGTTCATTATGGATTTAACCACTGTGGCATTGAACAGCATTTTAAACTGAATTTCTTGTTACATCCATTCCACTTCTTTTCAAATGAACTTTCAAACACTGCGCACTTTAAACAGCTGGGAAATAAATCATCTAACAGATATCATCAATCTCCCATCCTCAGACAAACAGGATATGTAAACAACCTAATGCCAGTTATCTGCAATTAAAATCAGTATCAGACAAGGAAACATGGAGTTTTCATAGAGTGATCCAGAATACTTCGAGTCAGAACCAGAGATATTTTTAAAAATTATGAGCACTGTGGTCATAAATTTTATGTCACTTAACTCAGAGATAGCTGCCTTCTAGCCCTGATGGGCAGAGAAATGTGCCCTTCACATTCTGCTGTCATGTAGATATTAAATTTGTCAAAACTCCAGTGTCATACCAAAAACTAGAAAGAAAATCATTGGGCCCTATTGTTTCCAAGAAGAAAAAATCCAGTTATTAGATTTTATTTGTCGTCCTTGGTGTCTAAGGTAAAGGTCTTGCTATAATAAAATTGGCAAATTTTCTCACCAGTTCTCCTGCTGTATTTTGTAATCTGTTGGCATCACTTTGCCTACAAATAAGGGAGATAAACTAGAAAGATTTGCTGTCTTGGATCCAGTACTCATCCCTTTTCAGGCCAGACCTCAGTGGTCTGGGATCTCTGGATATGGTGACAGGTTTTCTGGCTGGAGTGAAACAAGAATGATTAGATCCCCTTTACTCAACTGTATTTAGTGCTGAGCCCCTCTCCTAAGGATTGCCTCTATTTGTTTGATGTATTTGGGGTGGAGGGGGCAATTTCTGTCCCAAAAGTCTCCGAAGTTAATCCTGAGCAGACACTGGGACTTTCTCCAACCCCCGTGGTGCAGAGTGGGGAACGAGACGAGCGCTGCTGGCACACAGCTCTGAGCCCTCCTCTGCAGTGGAGGCAAAAGATCCATGTGGTGGGCTCCAATCATATATCATTAGCATTCACAAACCTCATTTCCTGCCACTCAGCACTGAGAAATCATAATTTCACAGTGGATTGCCATGCATGTTGAAATAAATCCCCGAGGCAGAGCATGGCATGCTCTGTCCTGAGGCACGGCAGGCAGCCCCCAGGAAGTCTGCTAAAGGAGATTCTGAGCACTCTGCCTTTAGTGGCCTCTTTTTACACACATAAATTCTTTTTTTTAATCTATTTTTATGTGTGTCTCTATGTAAATATGTGTATATGAGAAGTAGAAATGTGCCTTGGGAATAGAATTCCCTACGAATGATAGCTATTATTAGACAGAAATATGAGCCTCTGTTCCACCTCTGTACCATCTGTGTTAAAAAGCAGCTTCAAGGCTCTAGCAGCACTAAAAAAGCTGGCAGTGCACTTTTCTTATCTCTGCTGCCTGCAAAGAGAAAATTAGTAAAGGCTCCCTGATACTGAGCAATTGAATGTGTTTACCAAAAGGAACCATCAGTGACACAGAATTCTGCTCTGGACTCTGTAAAAAGATTGTATAAACATCTGCCTTATCATTTACAGTACATCTTTCCCATGCACTTATTTTTTATAAGTATCTTAAAATACCCAGCATGTTCTTGCCATTGTATTTTTAAGAGTATTTTGAGCAGATAAGCTGTTTCCTTACTGATGTCTATATTCTGCTGAGTCAAATATTTGCACTCAATTCAAAAGTAATGATGAAAGTTTGACGTTTTAGGTTTTCACTTTTCTTCCAGACTCACAAAACAAGAAGTAGTTTCCCCAAATAAATCTTTTCTACAAGGTGTCTTTGGTCAGAGAGCTTTGTAAACACGACTTGTGGAGTGAAGCAGCACAGGGCTGAGTTCAAGGCTTCCAAATCCACAATAAAATTAAATAGTTAATTGGGAAGACGGATGCATTTCAGAAGATGTAAGAGCCAAGAATGCCTTCTTCCCTCACTGAAACTGGTAATGCATGTTTTTCCTTGTAGCCCAACACAGAACCAAACAGAAGAAAATACTCTCACAAAATAATTTGGTATTAGAATGATGAGATTCTGATTGTTATTGATGGATGTGAGACCAGCTTTTCATCCCACTGCAAATTATTCTTTGAAACCAGCATTCAATCACACATTCAGAGTCAAAGTCCTCTCACTCAGCTCTGGGCTGGTAAGATTTGTTTCCACTCCATAGATATTCCATGTATTTAAATGCAGCTGTAACACTGCAGAGCTGATCTCACCAAACTCTGCGTGTCCTAATTCATCTTTGTGGTGATTCTCTCCTTTAGATCATAGTGAGAGGCACATTTTGGTGTGTAACTGTGGCTGAAAGCCAAGGTTGGACATGAAACTTTTTTTTTAACACTCTGGTGGTAACAGCTATGAATTGCTCAGTGTGTGCTGCTCTTCCAAAGCCATGGTACTTTATTTTGTCCTTTAAATAGTCACAATTTTTGCTTGTACAATGTGTGTTTTTCCACCTACATCTCCACATCTCCATGATGAAATTGATGACAATAATACTAAGGTATAAACCTGGGTGCTTTCTTGGGCTTGCCAGGCTGTGAGCACAGGGAGGGCACAAATTACCAGAGTGAAAACAGAGGTGTGAGTTTGCTCTGCAAAAGTGGCAGGTGCATTGCAGGACTACAAAGGGGACCTGCTCCTTTTGGGAACCTGCCATAAACACAACAGCTGAGGCAGGAAGGGCTACAGTGAGCTCATGTTTATTTTAATATTGTTTGTTGCTCTGCTGAAACAACTCCCTGGATTATTTTGACCTCAAGTGCTCACTCCAAAAAAGCGTTTGTGTGTAAACACCACCTGCATGGTGGAGCACACCACGAGCCACTGCTGCCACTGTGTTTCTTTCTTATCATTCATAATGTGGAAATGGGGCTGCCAGGCTCTGCAGATGGCAGAAACGTGTGCACAACATCCACATTTTATAGCTCTGATCAATAAAATGAAGGCTTTCCCACCTCTGATGCTGTCCTAGTGAAAATCGTCTCTCTTTAGTTACTGGTTAATCTCTGTCCCTGTAATTTCCAGATGATACTGTCTTTAAATATTTGCATTTAATTTTGGCATTGTTGAGCAGTTGGCCTACGTATTAGATTTTCCTAGAGCCAACATTTTCTTGGTGTTATCTAGAGTTTTAATTTATTAGCTCCCCTCCTTAGCGAAGAATTAACTTTGATCTTCTCTTATCTGCTCTTGTGTTTGTGGTGAAAGTATCTTCTCCAATGTAATTCCTTATTTTCTGGCTTTATGGGAGAGCTCAGAGGTTAAAATCAGCCCTTCTCCTCAGCCTGTGGTACCCCATGGGTGCAGAGCCACCTCACCTGAGCTGGGCACCTCTGGAGGTGGGAGCAGGAGCAAACCTGCATTTCACACCGTGCCTTGGGCTTGGGGTCACTGTGTGGGGTTTCAGCTGCTTTATCGTCTGAACATTCCTGCATCTGCAGTGACTGGATTATCACAAAACCATTTTCTTATTGTCCTAGTTCTGAAATGGTTGAACCTCTTCAGGGGTTAAAGTAGGAGAAATATGAAACCTTTCAGACAGCAAAATAGGCAAAGCTCAGTCCTGTTTTGTTTGAACAGGCTAACTTGTATTTTCTATCAAATATTTTCAAATATTTCTTATCTATTTTGGCTCTTGAAAAACAGTTCCCATAAAATTGCAACTTCAGGCATTATAAACAAAGTCTGTTCCTATTTACTTATTTGTTCAAACATCTATTCAGGTGTCAAATACAGAACAGGGGCTTTTTACATCACTTGCTGTCCAGAGGTGTCATACCAATTATGCAGACTCCAAGAGATGGCAGTTTCTGCAGGTTTAGTTAAATAAAAATGTGAAGGAAGAGATCCCACTGAAGGTCTGTGTCACGCTTTGACATGAAATGAACCACACGCACTCAGTGAGATGGAAAGAGCAAAAAGAAGCAAGGTTTCTTTTCAGATCTCCTATATAAATATTCCTGAAGGTGACCATGGATTGGAGGATGAAGTTACCACCTCTCCAAACGCACTGGTTAAATCAGCAGTCCATCAATTCTCTCCTCCTACAGAGAAGGAATGAAAAACAATCTATATTTACATGAAAGTGTGTGAGAAACTCCATTACAAATATGTAAACATGAGAGGGCTTTAGAAGAACTTTAAAAGAGAACTTAAATCTTTTAAAAGAGCAGGGTGACAGGTCTGCCTTCCTCAGCCCACTGTCTCTGGTGGCATGCCAAGGCCAAGAGCAGGAACAGAACAGGCACAGACCATTCCCCCACTCTGACTCTCCCAGCTTCTGACCACCCCCATATGGCAGCAGCTCTCTGGCCACAGAGAGCAGGCACAGACTTTCCCAGGCATTTTCGTGGGGCAGGCTGTGAGAGAAACAAAGAGAATCAAAACAATTCTTACCTCATTTGCTGTTCCTGTGTTTGTGCCCATGTGGAACGTGTTTGCAGATTGTTCACCCAAGGTGATTGCTTGATTGGACACTGGTGAGAGTTGTTTGGATTCATTGACCAATTGGATCCACGTGTGTGTCTGGACTCAGGAGAGAGTCACGGGTTTTTCTAGTTAGCTAGTGAGTGATAGTTCTTGTTAGTGTGACATAGTGCAATATAGTTATCGTATAATATGATATAGGATGATATAATAAAGAAATTGGTCAGCCTTCTGCAATCATGGAGTCAATGCTAATTATTCCCTGAGTGGGGGCCTGCGGCAACACTCTCAGCCTCAGATGTGCTTCCCATGATCTAACAACCCTCAGTGGATCTCCATTCCATGAACTTGTCCTATTTCCCCTGAGACCTTCAGCATCCACAATCCCATCACTGATGGCTTCACAGACCTTGTCACTGCCCTTGTCAGCTGCTCTCTCCTGGGACAGTCCTCCTGACACTCTGTCACTCTTCAAGTCATTGCCCATTTCATAAAGGACAGATGTCACAGGTGACCACAGCAGAAGATCAGACAGCAATTTTCCCATGGGAATTGCACTGTGCTGGGAATGGGATGTATATGTCCATTTTACATGGGTATGATCAACCCATGAAAATCCCAAAGCAACGTTTTATCACATTTTCTAGCTCCTTCATGAGAGGATGATTAGACTGTAAGTTTTGGATCTTAAACTGCCACCACATGAATGCCTCAGCCATCAGAGGAATGGCACATTTTAGTAGGTACAGTGTTTACAGGGTTGAGAATAGTTCTGGAAAATTGTTTTTTGCAATGCAAATGTTTTCAGGGCTTTATGGTTATTGGATCTAATAAAAAAAAAATCAGGAGTCATTTCCAGAGAATATTTTCTTACTGTAGCTCTATAAAAGCTTGTAAAGAGCATCACCAGTAGAAGTGCATGCAGGAACAAATAAATTAATTATAGTGTGAGTTGTTGGAGGAGATAATGGTTCTCTCTCCTTGACCACATGCCATTCTGGAGAGATATGGAGCATCTGACTGCCCAAGTGCTCATTTACACTTCACAGGACCATTATTTACACATTTAAATGGTATTTTTACAGTCTTATTGAGCACTTTGAATATCATAATTCTACTCCCTGGTTTAAAGATGGAATTAAAATAAAATTTCCATTTTGTGATTAGGTCCTTTTACATTAAACTAAAATAAAAAATGGACGAATTGAGGTGCCTGATCACAATTAATTCTTTTGCTCTCTGCAAGCAACATTTTCTATTTAAAAAGTAAACACAATAAAGAAAATAAAGTCAGGAGGAAGGAAATGTGTAAATCTTTGTCAGCTTTGCATTGCCACAGTAAATGCAATGTGATATTTCCAGCATCCACTAGAACAGCATCCTTTTGCTGCTGACAGTGTGATTACTCTTTTTTTTATGGCAGGAAAACAGGAGCTTTTCCCTGTGTTAAGATCTCATTTTCTTAATCTCATTCACTGGCTGGTACCAGACTGCTCAAATTGGACATTTTTCCTCTCAAGCCATGCATGGATGTACATTCTGATCCTACTGTTAAACTTCATGGAAAAAAAAAAATTTGACCCGACCATGTCAGCACATTTTTATGAGTAAAACCCCAGAGTCTCTTATTCGAACTCTTGGTAGCTTATGGGTTTATGTGCAGCTTTGGTAAGAGCTTTTATATAAGTGAATGTATTTTAAAGCAGCATTTGTCAGAATTCTATATTATTACATTTTTCCAATTCTGTTGATTTATGTGTAATCTTCTCATTTCCTCCCTCAGCCCTGTAAAAATGATCCTCACTGCTGTGCTGCTCATACAGCAAAGACTGGCCAACTTTGCTTCAGTTGCCTGTTTGACTCTATCCTGACAGTGTCCACATGCCAAAAATTCTCTCAATAATTATTTCTGTCTCCTAAATCTTCTTTCCCTGCTTTTCCCACTCCATGGAAACTCTTTCTTGACCTATATATGTGCCCTGTTTTAACAGTTTGTTGCTGTACTGTGGCTGCTCTCAACCTTGTATACATTTTCTTTTCTTCTGTATAACAAACTGCAAGTAACAAATACAAAGTCCTGTTAAAATTATTCCAGACAGTCAACCCTCATTCATTTTTTTGGTGGGAAAATTCAAATGGAGGTCTCCATCCCCTAAGAAATCACTGCCTTAAATCTGTTGCACAGTTTGAGTCTATGAAACTAACTTGTGGCAATAAATTAATAGCTTAATAAGTATTTTTAAATGAAAGTGCATTTTTGTGTCAAAATTTAAATTCTGCAGTTTTTTTAAACCTATTCTTTCTAAGTTTTTTTTTTCCTGAGTTTGGCCCCACAAGTTACAAATTCTTTATTTGAATTATAATCATAGAATCATAAAATGGTTTGAGTTGGAAAGGACCTTAAAAATCTTCTTGTTTCAACACCACTGCCGTGGGAAGGGTAGCCTTACAAAATATATTCATTTGTTTTTTAAAGGCTCCAAGTTTCATTGCATTTTTCCAGTTTTCTCATTTCAAAACAAAAAATCCTTACCAAAGTAGCTCCCAAATCCAATAGGTGTTAGTTAAACAACATAACTCTTCCAAGTATGAACAATGAATTTTTAAAATAATTGTGTTTTTCTTCTACAGCTCTGTTTATTACATTTATTATAATAAAATACATTTATTTTATCTTTATACACTTCTGTTTCCCATATTTATTTGAATCCTTTCACTCCAGTTCTTTCCCAGGAGCAGAATTCTACATTCCCAGGGAACATGAGCAGTGAATGCTCCCTGTGTAAGTCCTTAGGTCACCCTGGCCCCTGCCCCAAAGGGCTCAAAATGAATAACAGTGCAATATTTAACCCCAGTGCCATATTTTGGTGTATTCATGATCCCAAACATGCAACCCCAAGGGGTGAGGTGACCTCCACTGGCTGAGGGACATCTTCCAAGGCACTGAGGTGTCACTGAGCACTGGTTTGGCAGCTCCTCTGTGGGCAGGGTCTTCATCTGCTCATTCCACATCCATCTGGGGCCCTGGAGAGCAGAACTTTATTCACACCCCTGGGACTCTCTTGAGTCACAATCTGCTCCTGCAACACAACCTCTTCTTCNTTCCCAAACTGAGGGGCCAGAGCTGGACACAGCACTCAAAGTGCTCTTACCTGGCTGTGTTGTGGCTTTTCCTCTGGTTGTCACTTTGCAGCTTGGCTGAAAAAGGGCCTAGAACCCCTTAATGAACTTGGTTTGGGCTTCCTGTCTCCTCTGTCACCGAATGACTAATTACTAATTTCCAGCTATGAATAATTTACATTACATCCTCCTTCTTAACCTCAGGGGTATTTTCTTGGATTTATGTGCTTTAGATTTCTGCAGACATCTTCATGCTGCTGCAAGGGCTTCGTTGAACACCTGCCTGAAATATAGAGCAATTTTCCAAGCAATATTTTTAAATATTTTACATCTGTCATGAAAATTAGGAAGTTTATTTCTGAGTTCTCTGCTAAATCTAACATGTCAGATTGTTCTTATTCTTACATAGGAGTCTTTAAAATTCTGGTTTTCTAAAACTACAGCAGCTACAGAGCTGCACTTCCCTACACACTTGTTCTTGCGTTGTCCTTCAGTATTCCCCCAAAAATCTCTTTGTAGAGCCTGGCTTATGATTATTGCAGCAGATTTCTGGCTGCTACCAGCCAACATGGTTCTTCTGCTTTTTATCACAATCCTTTCTGGTAATCTGGGCTGCTTACAAGTGCCCAAGGGGATGTTTTCCCCAAACATGTGATTATCCTCCATTGCCACTTCCTCTGCCAGGACCAAACCCCTGGCCAGTCTTTGATTAGTCAAATTTAGAGCCCATGGCTCTGTGCTGTTGATCCCTCTCCCCTGCCTGACCTAAATTCCATTGTACACCTGCCATGCTGCATTTGCTTAAACCTGGAACAAATTCTGGTTCTTGATGTACTGCCAGTCTCAGGTTTTAATTCAGGGAGCTGACTGGGCACGGGGATTTGTCTCTGCACTGACTTGTGGACCTGCCACAGGACTGCTGTGCACATGCCTCTGACTCAAAAAGTCAGAAAAACCCCAAAAACTGGCACTCCAGGGATGGAGGGCACATCCTGAGGTGCAGCCTCTGCCCAGAGCCCCTCACTCCTCCTGCTGCTCCCAGCGTGGCTGCTCCTGCTTTGGGCTGGCACTCCCTGCCCAGGAAAGTCTGAGTGCATAAAACCCAGTCAGTTGTGGATGAAAAAAAAAAATAAATAAACCAACACCATGGAACAAACACCTTCTGTAGAAGTCATATTTCAAAAAGTGTAGCTCAAAGTAGAATGAAGTTTCTTGGAGAAATGTGGTCACTGGCTCTATGTTCACTTCCCTTCTGGAAGGGATTTATATATTTATATCCTTATTTTTTTTTAACACATGATGTAATCCATGTTTTTCTCTTACAAATAATAACATAAACATCATTCTATAACATACAAATAATAACACAATCATTAATCTGTAGTTGGGGCTATGAAATAGGGTGCCACAGTTCTTGCCACCTTCAGATGAATATTTACTTTTATTTTATAATTTAAACTGATCTATCCTTATGGAAATTATTCAGAAACCTGATATATATCCAAAATTAGTGCACACTAGAACATTTTGATCCAAAGACTTGGTCAGAGCCATAGCTGAAATATGACTGGAAAAGTCCACAGTGTCCACCAGTCCCATCCAGGTCAGCATGACACTGTTTTCCTCCAGAACAGGATCTTCTGGCCTGGCCTTGGAGCTGTACCTCAGCTGACCATGGAGCAGCACTCCCAAACAAGGCAGAGCTCTACTCTGCATTTTCACTAAACCTCAGGACCAAAATAATGAGCCACTTGATAAAGTGTAAATAATTCTCCACACCTGGACACCCATGCGAAAGGTGGAGCATCCTACTCTTGGAAATAGGCCCCTAAATTATGCCAAAATCTCATTTGGGAGTCTAAATCCTGCAGTGGATCTGACCAAGGTGATATGATCCATCTGAGAGATCTAGCATTTAAAGCCTTCTACTCTTGGAATACCTAAACCCCATCAATTTCCCCCTTTTTGGTAAAAGAATATCCAGATTCTCTCCTATATGAGATTTTATTTTGATAAAATCTACTGAAAGGTGCAAAGTGGAACAGTTTAATTAAAATCAGGACAATGGGAAGAGTTTCCAAGTAACCAGAAACTTTCATGGCTCAAACTACATGAAACACATATTAATTATCACTGCAACATATGTTCAAACAATGGTGCAGCCAGAAAGGAAAGATATTTATATCCTAATTGAGAAGAGAGTAAATGGGTAAAATTGGGACGGAGAGTAAAATGAATTATTTGTGTCAGTGTGCCACCAGTAGTTTTTCAGGTGACTATGACTCTAAAATGCTTCCCTGTGTTTTGTGAGGGTTGCATTATATTCAAAAGTACTTCTTGATAGTGCAGGTGGCACTGGAGACTGGAATTCAATCTTCAGTGTCTCCATTTGAAATTTTCACTGCTGTCAAAAATGAAGAGACAAGGAAGTGAATTCTTTTCAGTTGTTTGCTATTTGGGCAGGGAATTTGCCTTTGACATGTGTGCACAGTGCAAAGCTCCCTTGGGGTGTGACTGTCCTGTTAATGCTACCATTAATAATAATGTAAGTAAGCTGTCAGCTCAATTCTTAAGTAATTCTGCCCTAAATCTTAGCTTTGATCTCTTCACATTTCAAAGGCAATACATTAATAAGACATTTTAAATGGTCTCATTTAGCTTATACCATCTGACCTTTCAGCAGGTGAAGTGTTGGAGGTGTCTGGATCCCATCTTCTTTCCACAAAATCACAGACATTGGGGTAAAGCACAGAGAAGAGAGGAACTTCTGGGATTAAACTGAGATGGTGAAATGGTTGGTATTAGGAAATAGGGCTGAAAATTGCCCCATTGTTAGATTTACTCTGGTAAATAATATGGGTTTAAATTGTTTGACTACTATTTTGATACTCAGCCATGAGGCTGCTTAGATTGATACTTTCTTTAGGGTCTGATTTACTTTCTTGTCCCTTGTCTTCATGACCAAGCCAGGAGTGGTATTGGTTAGTCTGGTACCTTTTACCATTAACAAAATCTCCACTCTGAGCTAAACACGGCTTTTTTTCAGAAAAAAATTCTCAAAAACTTGGTTTTCATCCTGAAAATTTGAAAGTTTCAAAACAGCTTTAAAGTCCAGAAAAAAATCATCAGCTAAATTACTATAACATTTTAAAACTCCACCTAGGGCACAAAGTCTAAACTGGATAGAAGATCTGGCCCAATTATTTGGTTAATTCTAGTACAATTTAAATAATTACAGCTCTTCCATTTGAGACTGTGTTTTTCAGAGCAGCACTGCACATTCCTGCTGATGGCTGTGAGCAGAGTTTTACAACGTCCAAGTCTCCCTGTTCCCCCAGCCCAGGAGCACAGCAGGACTCATGGACAGCACCATGGCTTGGAACCAGAGCTCTGCCATGGTCTAAAGGTCTTTTAGACCTTTACAATGGGTCCTGAAGCACTTCTGGCAGGATCTCCAGGAGATGATGCACCTGAGGATCTCCAGGAGATCCATCCAGGAGGTGGATGCACGTGCTGAGGTTTGCAAAGGGGTGAAGGGATGACAGATACCTCATGGGCAGCTGGTGCTTGCAGCCCTGTATTTTTTCCTTTGGAAATCCCAGAAAAACTGATTTCTGCTGACTGACAAGGAGAAGCAGGGCCTCCACATTGCTGGTGTCTTTCCAGTCAAGTACCCAACTCCTCCAGGGCTTTTTAGTGCTGTAGCCTTGGAGACAACCAGAAAAAATCAATTACTGAGTCAATGCCAAGTGGGAAAATGAGACAAAGAGCCTTCCAAGAGCACAAAAAACTGAGATGAGACTGAAAAAAACAAACAAGAAGAATGGTAGGCCTACCTCATTCTGAAGTGGAGCTCACATAAAATAAATGTTGATGGGTTTGCTTTCCAAGTGGAACATGGGAGAGAGTGAGCGAGGGAGATTGCGAAAGGAAAATCATTTGTGCGTTAGATATCTGGAGGGAACACTTTCAGCCATGCTGGAGACTCCAATTTTTCCAAAGCATCCTGCAGCAGACTGCACAAATGCCTAGGAAAGAGGAAAGGTGTCTTGGATCAGGCAGCACCCAATATGTTTATGCGGCCCTGATGGGAAGAGACATGTTTATTCAAGCTGCTTGCCAAAATTATATGTGCTGGAGGCTGCTAAGGAAGGGAAAGAATTTATTATTTGTAACAGTACAATGTTATATATGTATAAGAAAACCCACCTAAGTAAAATGGATTCCTAGTAATTTCAAGCCAGGCTTAAACAAACTGGAGAAGGAACAAGGGAGAGGAAAAACAGGGTGGGGGACAGGAAAATGCTTTGAGTTGGATTCTTACCTCACAGAGCCCCACAGTGAGTCAGTGTGAGCAGGAATTGGGCACCAGAGTGTGTTGTCCTCCACAGAGGGGCCACCACTGTCCCATCCTCCCTCCCTTCCCAGCACCACCAGTACCTCCATCCTTAAATGCCTGTGGGGTAATAGGGGCCAGCAAGCCAGCCTAGCTGAACTCCAAGTATTTTTTCTTGGGGTGAATTAATTCCCTGAATCAACAAACCAGCAAGTTTGTAGGCATTATGGAAAATAATATCTACATTATTCCATTCCTCCATGGAATAATATCTATATAATGCCATTACTCTGATATTGTGGCGTCTCATCACTAAGCTGAAAAAATAAATAACCAAAAACACCATGACCTTGGATATTTGAAAAATTGCAGAGCAATCCTTCTAGATCCTGCAGTGATTCTGAAAAGCACATTTTCCAGCCAAAGCCTACTTGCTCTAAACTTTGGAGCAGTATCTCTTTGCTAGATTGAGCTGGATCTCACTATTGAAATGTAACTCATGTGCAAGAGCCTTGTATAATCTGCCTCAAGGAATTATTACTGCACTTAAAGCAAATTGTTTTGCAAGCACTGGGTTTCTGTTTTGTAATAAATCTAAACTTTCTTTGTCTTGCTTTATTTTGCTTCAGTGAACAACATCCACTCATTGTCTTTTCTTCCCGAGATGTTTGAATAATTATTGTTTTCAAAGCAAGAGGTTTTGTTTGATCAAGTATAAATAGCTGTATAAATCTGCATACCTCAAAACACACACAAAGAAAGACAGGGAGGTGAGACAACAAAGAGAAAATGAGGAGAGCAAATTAAAGGAGAAAAAGAGAGAAAATTTAATCTTTCTGCTTGAGTCACTGCAGCTCTTTGACTTGCATTTGTGATATTTTCAAGGAGCTTGAGATCTTGGTTCTCAAGAAGAACTTGGAAAGACCCAGTTATGTAGCAGATGATTTTGTGGACACACGTCCTGCATCCCTCTGTCTCCCTCACTTGGCTACAGCCAGAGGCAAGCACAGAAGCAGGGTCCTGCAGAGTCAGCTGAGTCTGTCTTGTTTTTTAATTAAATGTGGGAAATCCCTTAGCTATTGTTTTAACATTAAAAAAAAATCAAAATTTTAACAGGAGCATTTCTGCCAATTTCTTATCAAGCCAAACAACAAAGTGGGGAGTGGGGTGAAGAAATTTACCTCTATCCCAGCCAACACAAGGACAGGGTTTGGCCACTTTTGTTTTGCCCCTTTCCTAGAAATTCTCTCACAGGGTGATCCTAAAACTCTCTGCCCACACCCCAGGGACTGGATCCTCACCAGCCCCATCCACCTGCATGGGAAAGCAGCAACCAGGAAGGCAAAGGAGCTTTGGCTGATCTTCCCTGGGGGGAGGCTGTGAGTGCCATGGAAATGGCCATGCAGCAGGGATCAGCAGGGTGAAGGAGAAAGGATTTTGATGCAGGCTGTGGCCAGATGTGCAGTGTGGGGAATACCTTGCTTCACACAGCACAGTTTGCACTTTTATCGTGTGGAAGCTGAATTCTTTGGGGTTTTTCTTAGGCAAACAATTGCTGTGCTATTCTTGAACCAGCACTTCCTCCCTCTGGAAAAGCCCAGGAACCTCAGCTTCCATTCTTGAGATCCAAATCTTGGCTCCCCCGCTCAAGCAATGCATTTGTCTGATACTGTACCTCAGGAAAAATATAAAATGCAATGAAATCTTCAAAATACTTAATAGATGGATCTTGAAGTTTTATAAGCAGAGATCTTGGGTGCCCTTTACCCTGTAACTTCACTGAAATACTTTGTAACTGAAGAAATTTAAAAACAAATCTATCAAAGGATTTAATTTTCCATTATTTAAGCACAGTTTTAAAGAACTGCTTTCACTTATTGGCTTTGTGCTTTGTGTAAATGCATTAGCTGTTGCCAATATTTTTTAATCTGTATCTGCATTAACTTGTATTTACCATCTGTTCCTTAAATGGAGCCCCTGTAATAGGTTATGTTTAACATTAGATTAATGAAGAAAAATGGGCCTGCAATCACATTTTGTAGTAAACTGTTGTCTCAGCTCTACCTTTAGTGTCATTTGCAGCAGGTGGGCAGTGGCAAGGGATTTTGTGATGGTGCCTCAGCAAAGTGGGCCATGGCCAGGCCCTGTGGAAGGTCACCCTCTGAGCCTGTCAGGATTATCTGCTGGGAAAAACTGGTGCTCTTTCCAGCATGAGGAAAATTCAGCAGAATAGGGCATATTGGAATAAGGAATGATTGTCCTGCAAGGGACAATTCTATTGGGAAGTCACTGTTTTCAGGCAAGGTGTTTATTAAGATTTCTCAGTTTGAAATAGCTGTCTTGGGGAGGTTTTAGCAAAGTCAATGTGTCATCTGGCAACCCAAGACATTTGTATCAAACAGGACACCCCAAACTCACAACCTCTGAATCTGTGGCTGCTTCCAAGGAGTTCTGCCTTAGGAGCACAGTCCCAAGTGCACAGATGAGAGTCCTTTGAGGACTAAAATGTCACGTTCAAAAGGAAAGGCTTGGTTTTTACACTGTTTGGAAATGTCTTCCGTGCCTCCTAGAGAACATACAAACAAAAGAAAGTAAAAACATACAAAAGAATATTCCAAGAAAATGTTGCAATGAAAAGAAAATGACAGAGAACTTCCTCTGTTTGGATCAGTAAATACAAAGAAAATCTCTACAAACAAACTTCTTTCAGTAGGGATACGAGTGAAGTTCACAGCACAGGTCATGAGATCCTGGGCTGTAACTTCCATTTTGGGGGGAATTACTGGAAGAAATTCCTCCCAGCCCTGGTGGAGGCTGTGTGTGTTGTATGGCCAGGTCTCCAGCTGGCTGTGGGACTAACACACACCCCCCCTGAGCCTGCTGGCTGCAGCTCCTTCAGCAGAAAACAAGCTCAGCGTAGAAGCTGCAACTCTTCAGAGATAAATAAGAAAGATCTGCTGGTTTTCAGGCAACAGGGACACTGCCATGTGCAGGTCACCACTCAAACCCTGACACCAGAGCATCAGCTGGGCCTGGTGGTCACTGTGCAGTCAGCTGAGGGTCACTGCCCTGTGTCCAGCAGCCTCAGCAGGAGGCTCAGCACAGCTGCAGAGGGCCAGTCCATCTGGGAGCTCTTGCTTTATGCCCACGGTGTTTTCCCCTGTGTTTAATATCCTCTAGCTCACTGATTTAATTGTGGAGCTCTGGCCAAGATGACATAATTATTAAACTCTCTGTTCTTGAATTCCTTGTAGTGGAATCTAGCAAAAAAAAAAAAGAGTTTTCTCCTGACCTTTTATCAGTGATTTTTCTATGAATGATGTATGTGAGAAAGTGTCTGTGCCCACAGTGCAGGCTGTGTGCTGTCTGAATGATCACAGCCCTTAAAATGCAGAGATTTCCTCCCTGAAATACCTGCAGAGAAAGGTATTCTGTATTTACTGGTTCAGCTGAAAAATGCAAAATAGACGCTTAAACCCAATTTTAACAAAAAGGACACAAGCAGCATCTCTCTGTGCCTTCTGTGTAAGCTTGTGAGCATTTTCAATACAAAGGTGTCTGAACAATTATTTGATTTCTTTGAATGTTTAGCTGGAAGTGCTTTGCTTTTTTCAGCCATTTTTTGAGTCACGGAGCTGTGACCACACCAATGTCCTATTTCTTCACCAAGGCTGGTGTTTCACTGTGGTTCTCTGAAACAGAAGACTGAAAATCAAGGAGCATACAGCAAACGTTAAAAGAGGAAATTAACCTGCTAAAAATGCCCAGAACTGCTTCTTTTAATTTCTCTCTCTCTTTCTTTTATTTTTTAAAGTCATTTAGGGAAGATCCAAACCCCAACCCTATTGACAGGATGATACAAAGGGCTCTTTGAACCTGGAACTTTTAAAATCTTCATATTTTATTATATAAAATGAAATGCCTGAGTGTTTACTTTCTTACCTTTTTGGGCTTTGCCTGCTTATTTTTAAATTTTTTTTTTTAAATCACAATTGTCAGTGTGATCCTTCCCTTCGGATTCCAGGGAGGAATACCACAGGCATTGTGAGGTCTTGTTCCTGAACAAAAGAAATGAAAATAATAAACTTGGTAAAAAGTGAAAATAATAAACTTTTTATAAAGTTTGGGAACTCTTTCTAATGGTTAGCTTCAACTCCTGGGCCTGCTAGCCAAGAACATGGAGGTTTTTTTAGTTCAGTGGAAATATCTAATTTTAACAGATGAAATAAATGGAACTAGGCATGTAATAAGGGCACTATTCTGTATAAATGCAGCAGAGATGGTCCAACAGAGATTACCTCATGAGTATCAGCCTGGCTGCTCTAGTTACAGACTGAAAACAAACAGCTCCCAACATTCTGCATGAGTAACAGGCCCTCAGGAAATGCCCAAACCCAAAATTTCAAGCATCAATCTCCAGTGCAGAAAATTTAATCTTTTATTGACTAGCACTGCTGCTGCTCAGGACTCCTTGTATGAGCATCCAGGAATCAGCCAGCCTCGTTTTTCACTGTCCTGAAAGCAAGCGAGGATGGCCACGAGAGCACTTCCAGATGTTAAATGAACCCTCCACATTTCACAGATTCAGGGATTTCTTTTTGAGACCATTTATAGAAGTTTGGAACGAGCACAGGGTATCATGTTATTAAAATTCAGGGAGGAGTGTTTTACTTTTACAAAAAATTGAAGACATTACTTAGCTTTTCTTTGCAATCACTATTGACATCTGAGCTCCAAAAAGGAAGTAGCTCTAAGTACCTATAACTAAATACATCCTTACCATTATATTAATGATTTTGCACCAAAGAATGTGTCCCAGATTTGGCTATAGCAAGGCATCCAAACACTCAGCTGAGTCTGATGCTACTGAGAAGGTCACAGAATTTATAACTTTTTAGGCTGCTAGGTTCAGTACAACAAACTGTGATTGCTTTAAGGATTAATTGCCAAAAAAAAATCAAACTGGGATTGCTTTAAGGATTAATTGCCAAAAAAATCAAATTGTGATTGCTTTAAGGATTAATTGCCAAAGAGCAACAAGAATTACAGAATGAGTTCTCAGAAGCCCTGCAGAAAAGGGATGCCTGTGCAGTTTTAGGGGAACTCGCTGAGGTCACACACCCAGCCTGGAGCAGCAGCCAGGATGTTTTGTTGGGCTGCTTCATCCAGCATTTCTGTCTCATGGGGAATGGAGGAGGACACACAAGTGCTAAAAGGGAGAGAGGAGTACTAGGAATACCCACACATTAAACAGGAGTATCTCCATTTAAGGTGGAGCTGAATTACTTCCTTTACTCTGAAGTTAGATTTAGTTTGATGAGGATTTGGAAAGAATGACCAGTATATTTAACAATTAACATGGCCTGCATTTTGCATTAACAGGCTGTCAATAAGCCAAGTCAGCTTGGTAGCTTGGAGCTTGCCTAGCTCTGATTAACTTCTCTCTTTAATGCAAACATTAACTCACTCCTGGCATGCTCTGCTCTTGCTGCCAGGGCACAGATTAGATGAAAGTAGAAAAGATTTAGCATATCAGGTTCTACAGAAGATCATAGGTGTGCAGGCAGCAAAAAAGTGCTTGCCAAAGGCTACAAAAGAGGGAAAATATAGAAAAAAACCCCTCATCTGCTTAGCTCCCCAGAACCAGGGTCCTACCAGGGACAAAGGGCTTCTATGGCAATGGGCAAGTGACCAGGAGCTGCAATGGTCCCTCTGTGAGATGGTTCCATGCCATGAGCATGGCTATTCCAAGCAGCTTCTGCCTCATGGAGCTGGTGACTGCACTATAAAGCCACCTACAGGTCCTGAGCCATAAATTATTCTCATTATATGTGAAAGCAGCTGTGTTTTTTATGCACATCTCAGTTCTGCTCAACAGGAGTAAAGGTTACTGTGGGTGCTCACAATGAGATCAGTAAATCAGAGAGATCAGTAAATCATAGCCTCACATGCAGCAGGTTGAGGATGCTGAAGCAGAGTTTTATTCTCTTATTTTTCTCTTTTTTACCCATGAAAACCTCAATAAAATATCCTTCTGTTATCCCATCTGGGTCCAAGTCCAGTTTCACAGCTTCAGCAGTTGCACAGCCTTTGTGGAAGAAGCAGGAGCCTCTCCTGAAACTTCAGATAATTTGTGACCTTTTGGAAACTCTGAAGCAAACCAGAACACAAGGATGGAAATCAAATCTACCATTCTAGTTATTAATAACTCTGAAAAAAAAATTAAATTGTGCTGAAGAAAAATGACAACACCTGTTCTTACCTTCCAGGTGCTTGGAACAACGTTGTTGCTGAGCTTCAGGGATGAAGGGGAGAAATTTTCTGCCTGATGCAGTTAGATACAGAGTCTCCAGGGATTACAAAAGCTGCACAAAAACATGAAAAGGAGAGAAAATAAATAATTTTTAAGGAAATAAAATTGGACAAGCCACCTTTATCCTTTCCCACTCAAACAAGAGAGCATACATGTAAGCCCAGTTGGTTTTTTCACACAGAATATTATAGGTGGAAGTGATTTTTCAGCCAAGTATTAATCTTGTTTGGGAGACAGAAATCAACATTATGTACAGGATACAGCCTGTGAACCTTTTCTTTATAGATTTTGATGTGTAGAAGGGCAGCTGGTACTGGGGAGGGCACTGCAGCACCCAAAGGAATCCCTCAGACCTTCTCAAAAGTTGCAAAGTCAAGCCAATCAGGTTGATTATAAAGAAAGGAATTTTATCACCTATTTTTATGCTGTTCAACTGTGACAGCAGACATGAAAACAGTCTCTGACCTGTAAAGTTTTTACCTAGTGTGAGTGAAATCCTTCAGCTGAGACACAAGAGCCCTTTTTGAAGAGGAGAGGTTACAGTCTCATCAGCGTGGTGGGAATTTGGCATCCTACTCCCCTGGACAACATGAAAAATCTCAACCTGAGACTCACTCAGATATAAATCTAACAGCACCCAAAGTATTTCCCATGATGGAAAGCCTTGGAGATCCCAGCAAGGACAGCAGCAGATGAAGCAGAAGGGCCATCACTGTAACCAGTCAACAACATGAGCACAAAAGTTAATTAATACAGTGCTTTAATCAAGGGAAGCTTTAGACCACAAAGGGTGTACAAAGAAAGGCTGTGAGCTTTCCTTCTGCAAAGGGAAAACAGCTCTGGAATTAAATAGATAGGCTCAGGCTCCTTGCCACAGTAAATCTCTCCTAAATCCTTTCACCCCACTCCAAGGGTGGGAGTGGGAGGTGCAGGACAGGGGAGGGTGAGCCAAGACTTCCACTGCTCCTGGGGGAACTGGGGTTGCTACAGCTGCTAAAACGAGGAGCAGGATTTATGCTGCATGTTTGGAATTGCACTCATGTTAAGCAATATATACTTCTTGAATTATATGTTTTTTCTACTCCAGTGCATATGGCATGGCTATACCATTTCTGGAGTGAGAAAAAACCAAACCAAGCTTTAGCTGCTTCAGATAAATTCACACAAAGTTTCTGCACCGTGTCCCACTGAATTTACAGTGTTAGTTGTGTCTGAGGTTTCTGGCTGATCTCTTGTTTACCCTTTTGATAACAATGCCAAGCACTTCCTAAAGTTGCACTGCATCCAGCAAGGAGTCGATGGGAATTTGCTGATTTACACCAGCTGTGACTTCATGCAGGATTTTAGTAGAAACATTACGTGTTCCTTGTAGTGGAAAAAATAATCTCAGTGCTGAAGATGCTTTATTATTCAGTAGCCTGTCTGTATATAGAAAACATGATGTCCTGTTGCTCTTTACTCTTTTAAGAAACTACAGGTGACTTAAGGGGCAAAAAGTTCCTCAGTCCCTCCAAGAAAAGCCATGGGAGTCAGCTAGTATGTTCTCCACATAAATGTTTTTAAAATAATGGATTAAGTGATACAGAATCCATAGGTGAATTTAAGTTATAGCTGTCTTTATGTAATTCAGGTTATTTATACCAAGTTTAATATAGCCACAGTTTCAATCACTGTTATTTTAACATATTTATTTATTTAAAAATTAAAGAATGTCTTAGGTTGCCTGCCAGCTGTATCACAGCCACATCAGTTATCGTGCAAGAGGAGATCAGTCATTCAAACTCAGTGCATGACAGAGTGTAGGGAAAAGAAATATTCCCACAAATGCAAACATTATGAGGAAAGTGCTTTATATGTTGTGAGCCACGGAGTCAGCTGGCTGTTTTAACTGAGACACTCACTGCTCTCCCCATGTTTATAAATAGCATCATGAAGGGTGAGTTACATGTTCTAAACTACCCCAAGAACACAATTTTAATATTCCAGAATTCACATGTTCATTTACACATCCTGAGAGAATACAATGCTAACGTTCAGATTTGGAAGCCTGTAAAATCCCACATTGTCTCGATGGGAACAATTATGGTGAAAGCAAAGCAGGAGCAAAAGTGACTCCCAAAGTCATGGGTGACAGCAGAAGTCTCAGAGCTCCACCACCCACCAGAGCATGAGCTCCCTCCTGGCTCACCCAACTTTTTCAGGAAGGGCATGTGGGTAAAAACTTTGTTTCTGTGACAGGTCAGCTTGGTTTTAGTGCAATGCTGCTGGGGGTTTGCCCTTCAGGCTGATGGGGGAGACAGGAATAACCAGTGAGGGAGAATAAGGAGACACAATCCTATTAGTCAGGCGGGAGGTGATGTCAAAGCCAAGTTTCAATTACAGCAGGATAATTACCAGTGATGGTGTCAGCCTGAGATAAACACACTCAGCCCAGCACCAGACATGCAAATGCTCTCAGTCTGCCTCTAGACATGCTGATTTCAGGTGAGGATCACTGTGAGGAAGTGTTGGGCACACCATGCCCAGAGGAAGCAGTCAGAGCCCTCGCTGGGACTGGGGCACTCCCAGTGCAGAGCATGGCAAAGCCAGCACGATGTCCCTGGCTCAGCAGCCCTGAGGGCATCACCCAAGGGGTGAGCCAGGAGCTGAGCAGCCCTTTTTAGCCTGGGAATGGTCTCTGTGCATAAATCAGGGGAGGAGGCACAAGGCTATGGTCTGTCTAGAAATAGAATCACAGGATGGTTTGGGCTGGAAGGGACCTTAAATCCCACCCAGTGCCACCCAGGGACACCTTCCACTGTCCCAGGGTGCTTCAAACCCTGTCCAGCCTGGTCTTGGACACTCCCAGGGATCCAGGGGCAGCCACAGCTGCTCTGGGCACCCTGTGCCAGGGCCTGCCCACCCTCCCAGGGGAAACTTTCAGTCACACCAAACCCAAGTTTGGACTAAAGGAATACAGAAAGCTGAGCACACTCCCAACTACTGCATCCACTGGTATAAGCTGTGGGTATCTATTGCTCTCATTGCTCCCTGAAGGTTATTTATCCTCCATTTGACAACATTTAATCAACTGACTAAATCACCATCAACCAAACACCTAAATATTCTAAGAAGACTTCATGATTCTCCTTTTTGGCTGATCTCTAAGAATTCCATTTCTGCTGCACAGGACTTGAACATAGAAGACTGTAATTCTTGGTGTTTTCCATAAATAATTATCACAAAAAAAAAATCCCAACTTCCCCTCCAAAAAAAAAGCAACAACAAAAATAACAACAGCAACCAAAACCAAAAC
>VXBC01004060.1:122647-148978 GCA_013399945.1 Ploceus nigricollis | reverse complement strand
AAAAAAAAAAAAAAAAAAAAAAAAAACCACCAAAAAGAAAACCCAGAGCATTAGAGGCTCTTTTAGAAACACTGTGTATTTGAAAGACATAAATTTATGCAGAGTAATAAGGTTCCATTCATGTGTAATGCAGATATTGTTGTACAAAATTACCTAAATATAAAACCAGTCGAAGGCCTAATGAACTTACATAACCAGCTTTGGTCAACTGGTGTTGGAAAAGACATTTGTGAGACAGAGACAACATTAAAAAAAAAAAAAAAAAGGTTGAGATCATTCAACTGAAAAATGTCATTCGGATCCTGTCTAAAATGTAGGAACTTTATGGATTAGGAAGACAGAAAAAAAATCTACACCTAACTAGAAAAGCCCAACTGAACAACAATCTAAAATCAGTGTAATGATTGCATAAAAGCCACACTTCTGGTAGTTTAATTTCTGTCCTTTGGGGATCCTTTGTGGAGGGATGTTATTCTGCTATTTTCAGTTCCATCTCTCCCAACAACACTGTGGATTCAGCTGCCTATCCTAAGATTGCAGGAAAATCCAGAGAATTCTTTAAGTAATATCTTTAATTCAGTCAATGGTATGGGTTGGAGAGCTAGAACTGATAGCTGATTCTGTCTTGTTTTGTCAATAAATGATGCAGCTTTTTTTTCTGAAGGCATATTATTTTTAATTAAAAAAATCTAATAACACAGAGGTGTTCTTGATGATGTCATCTATTTGTTGGGAGTTTTAGTCTTTGTATTTTTTATGCAATACTAAAAAAAAAAAAAAGAAAAAAAAAAACAAAAAACCAAGAATCTGTTCCCAGGTTCCATTTTCTCTTCAAAAAACAACCTAAGACAAAGTGAATCCTTTCTTCCTTACACAATTTCTCATGAATGTCATCTCCTCAGAGCAGACAAAGGGGATTCTTTCCAGTTCTGCTAAACAGAGGTTCTCTTTGTTTCAGGGATGTCTCTGTTTTACTATTTATATCTATTTTAGAGTTCTAAACAAATATCAGCACGCCACATAAATTAAGAAGATTAAATAGGGGCAGCACTAAAAAAAGCAAGCCAGGCTTAACCCCAGTGTAAAGGATGAATTAAGCACAATGACATCAAACAGGAGCAGGAAACTTGGAGAAGCAGCAGGTGATTACTGCCTCTTAATTTATGAGGAGGATTAGAGTGTAAAGGCTTGAAGAGGCACACAGAATAGCAAAGGTGCTTTTCTCTGCAGACTGGTTATGCAATGTAAGACCAGAGCATCCTCTGCCTGCCCATCCCACTGCAAACCTCAGCCCTGGCCATAGGAAACCTAAAAATTCTGGTGCTCTAAAAGCCTTTTTCTCCATTACATATTAATGAGAAATTCAGCCCTCCCAATAAATCACATCAAGCTGCCCCTTTTGCTCTGTTCCCTTGTTGCTCTCTTTAATATTAACTCCATCTCCACAGGACTTTACCCCATGGAACATCAAGGACCACAGCCTGTGCTCCACCACCCCAGAGCCCACGGAGATGCAGTAAAGCTGGGCCTGGCTCATTTTCCTCTGGGCTGTTGGAGCTGTGAGCAGTGATGGATGAGATCCTACCTGACCTCCCAACCTGTCACCCTGTTCTTTTAAAAGTTTTAATGTTCTTTTAAAATTCTTCTAAGCCTTCTGATGTTTACATTTTTGTAATGGAGTTTCTCACGCCCTGTTCATATAAAAATAGATTGTTTTCATTCATTTATGGAAGAAGAGAGAATTAATGGAGTACTGATCTAACCAGTGTGGTTGGAGAGGTGGTAACTTCATCCTCCAATCCATGGTCACCTTCAGAAATCTTTATATAGGAGATCTGAAAAGAAACCTTGCTTCTTTTTGCTCTTTCCATCCCACTGAGTGCGTGTGGTTCATTTCATGTCAAAGTGTGACACCTCTCCTAGCAGCTCCCCTCTTGCTCAGGCCCCTCTGACATTTCTGGGTTTCAATACATATTGTGCAGCTAGAGGGTTTTCTCTTTCCTCTCCCAAAAAAGATCACAGCATGAATGAGGGGAGAGTGATTGCTTAAAGGCAGGGCATATCTCTGATGGTTTGAGACCCACCAGAGCACCAGGAATTTGAGATCATCATACAGACACTTCTAGAGCCAAGGGTTTCAAAAGAACCCACCATGAAGCCACAGCTCTATCACTGAGAAGACCTGTGCACATCTTTTATTAAATCTATTTTTTTTGCCATTAAATATTCCCTTTTGAGGCAAAAGTTGTCTCTTGAATCTTTCAGATCTAGTAGGTCCTGAACTAAACCTTCTGCTAGCACAAAGTTCCAAAGGCAGAAGGTGCAATATTTTGGCATCTCTGTGGCTGTAGCTGGCCCCAAACTAAACTTTCTCATGTGAGAAAATGAAAAGTGTCACACAAATCCTTTGCCATGATCCAAAAAATGATGATAGCTGCTTTACTTCTCTTCTGGCAATGTGTTCTGTTGTATTAAAACCACATTTCAACCTATTAATTGCAAAGGACATTATTTTATTTTGTTTTTCTTTCTTTTGGATTGCCCTTATTGAAGCTTCTGGGAGTGCTTCAAGAAACAAAGGAAAATTGATTTTTCCATTTATTCGTATAATTCTCCAGTTTTCAACAACACATTCAGACCAGTAACTGAAATGTTTTGTTTGACCACACCAAATTCATGCATTCTGATTAACTTCTGCACATATCTTATTCTTGTCTCAGCATGCCTGGAACAGTATATGTAAAAATATCCTTAAGAGAGGGGAAAGTCACAGCAAGAGGGGAAAAAAAAGGGGGAAGACAGAAGTGACATATTAGAAATGAAAAATGCTACTAAAAAGAAATATATCTTTTTTTGGCACAAATAAGAGGCTTCATTTTCATTGCCAAAGTCAAGTCAGATTACTTTTCAGAGTTATGCAAACCTCAAAGTTTTGCCTGGAGGAGATCCTGAGAGAGAATTTGAGGAAGGCTCATTTCAATTCCTGCTATTTGATCCACAAAGGAGAAACACTGCTGGCATTAGCTCAGCACACCCTGGGATGCTCTTGGCCTGGGAAAGACAAGAAGAATTGCTGCTGGTGAAGAGGCAAGTGGTCCCCACACAGGGCTCCCAGTGAGCCCAGACACAGCACCAGCCTCCACCAGCAGGATTCAGAACCCACTGTGAAGTTAGCTGGCTATTTTTGCATCAGTGTTGCTGTCATATTCTGTATTTCTTTTTTATTGTTCCATCTCTCATTACTAATCAGGATCCTTTCATGCATTTGATAACAAACATTATCAGTTTAACATAACAAACCCACCAGATTCTGTGCAAAAAGGTAAAAGTGACCTTTTCTTTCCTGACTCCACGTTCTAGTGCCAGCAGGACAGGATTTTGACTGCAGTGGGATGTGTTTTGTTTGTTTGACATTCCAGCAGTTGACTGTGTGACACGGGGAAGATGGAAACGATGCTTTTGGCACTTGCATACCTGGATCATGCTACAGCTTGTCAGGAGAAAAGGAACAAAACCTGAGCCTGCAGGGACATCCTGCAGTAATGGCCCATTTATCCAAACAGAGCAATCACTTACCTGTCAGACTGAAAGAATTTAGACAACATTTCAAATAGCTTCTCTGCTTGTCTGTAGCATAATGAGCACAAATCTGCCATTTTCTAGTCTCCTAAACCAAGAGAGCACGAGAGCAGCCCCTGCACCCTGAGGATTGTGCTAATACAACTTTGGTGCTCTTTAAGCAAAGCAGATTTCCCCAGAGCACGTCCCCTGAAACATTTTCTCCTCCCTGACAGAGCAGATCTTTACCATGTCACTCCTTGAGAACAATTTGCAGAGTCTAAAGAGACAAAGGAATTGTTTAATCTGCATGGTTCTAAGAGGAGGGGGACATGTTGGAGTGCAAGCCTCTCTGAGTTCCTCAGAGAGAGAGATGAATGCAGGGGTTGAATTAAAGCCTTTAGAGAAATTAAGATATATTAAGCCACATAGATGTAAAGTAGAAGTGTAGATTTAAGTTTTAAGTAGAAATACATTTTAAGTGCCTTAAGAAACAGTGTTAGCTAGTAAAGGCCCTAAGGCCTAGTTTAAGTTCAGTAACTTAGCTCCAGACAGCCTTACTTATTTTTTATTATGTTTTTAGAATTGTTATTCTTTTCTGATTTGCCTTTGCTGTGGTGTACAGCACCAGCTGGAACATTGCCCATGGTCACACCATCCCAGGAGCAGCAGCAGGACAAGAATAATGTCCCATTACTGCTGGGACATTTAATTTGCCTTTGCCAGCTGAAAGGTTAGCCCTTGGACTGAGAATTCCAAGAATTCCATGTTTTGCAGGATGTAGACACACAGCTCTGCACACCTTTCTGCAGCATAACAGGAGGGGAGAGGCCACCTGAGAGAGCCAACCTTGGGCAGAAAGATTCTCTGACTCCTGTAGGGCACTGAAAATACTTGAGCAGATCACAAAAGGTGGCCTGAACCCATGTCCCAGAGACAGACATTAACCCTGCCTTTTCTTTCTGACAATGAAATATCAATATACACCTACAAAAGCCATTTTCTCAAGTCCAAAGAAAACTTCAAATGATTAAACATTTGATCTATTTTTTGAACCTATCAAAATCCCAGGGTTTGTAAACATCTCCTCAGCTTCAGATCATCTCTTTAGGCTTTTTAATTTTGGATTTTTGACATTATTCAAATAAAGGGAGTTTTGTTTTTTGGGTTTTTTTTTTTCTGAGAAAACAGAGGAAAAATAGTAGAAGCTCGATGATGTGTGTTTGGTGTTCTTCTGTGAAAAGCAAACTTGTAAAAATTGCATCCTGGGATAACTTATTAATTACCCTGCAATTATTATTCAATTCTTCTTATCCAGTTCAGCACTGAAAGGATGAAAGGTTTGCTCCTGATTGCCACTGAAAGCTCAACAAAGGTAAAACCTGATATTTTCTGGGTCATGCTTTCTGAAAAGATCTTCTAAAGAGAATGTTGAAAAGTCTCAGTATGAGAGCCAGAGCCCCATTTACCTTCCACTTCTACAGGGCTGAAAAAAAACCCCTAAAGAGAACCAGTGGGTTATTTAAAGACCAAAGGAAAAGATGTAGGAAGACTAAAGGAAATGTATCTAGTAGATACAGGAAACAGGTTAAAATGTCTCTTGAGTGTGCCAGGGGAGATTTAGGCTGGGTGTTAGGAAAAAAATCTCTTCATGGGAAGGGCTGTCCAGCCCTGGCACAGCTGGAATCACCACCTGTGGAGTGGCCCTTGGGGACATGGTTGTGTGGTAGCTTTGGCAGTTCTCCTACAGATATTTCCCACTCTTCCCACCAGGTGTTTGTTTAAGCCTGTAAAGATTCAGGTCAGCTTCAGCCAGCTCAGGGCAGGGATGTGTCTTTGTATATCCCAGGAAATTTGTTGTTGGGGCCATGACTGCACAGCGTGTTTGTGGGCAGATATAACCCAGCACCACACCTACCCCAGAACCTCTGCAGTTGTGTTTTCCCTCAGAATTACTCCCACACCAATCATGGCTACACAGCCTCCAGTTTGCTCAGATCAGGGGGAAAGAGAGGCTGGGTAAAAAAATTACTCAAATACGTGCTGGATCCTGCAGGCAGAGTCCAGGGAAAGCTTTCTGACAAAACCAACACCCTCTGTGGTCTGAGACCGCCACAGCTCCGAGCTGTACTCCTGCCACCACTGCAGAGCACAGCTGGGATGGGTTTTACAGGGATACAGAGACATTAACAACCAGCACTGTACATAACCATGGCCTTTTCCAAAGCTGTTACAGACGTAGAGGAATAAAATCAAACCTTCTCCTAGCACTGAACCCCCTCTGTGGGCACAGGGCTCCCTCAGTGTGAGGCTATTTATTCTAATTTACTGTGCTCTTGGCTGTGTTCATGAGTGGTAGGACACCCAGGGAGAAGGGGCTGTTTTCCTTTCATTTCTCCCACAGCCTTGGGCTGCAGCAGGAGCTCCCCTGCCTCGCCAAGTGTGCTGCTCCTCATGGCAGCTCATCAGCTGGGAAGGTGTCAACCATGCCACAACCCAGCAGCAAGTTTATAAAGAAATGTAGAGGGAATAAGAAATTAAAAGACCTAATCTGGAAGAAATGTGTGTATTACTCCTGTTACTGAAACACTGGAGACAGGCCAAAACACAGATGAAAGGATAATACGACCTCTAGAAAATTCTGAATAACTGTAGAAGCTAGATCTATTTAAAATTCCAAAGGTGACCTGCCACTATTTTGACCCTAATATAAAGTGAAATGTAAAAAAAAAAAAAAATTATACTAGAAGATTTTTAAAATAAAACATTTTAAACAAAGACAGACTGAAAGACTGGAAGCTGAAGCCACATAAATTCAAAGTGGAAAATGGGTGATGATGACTTTTCCTCGGTAGCAGTCAGTCACTGCAAGAACTTCTCGTGCATGGTTTCCCCATCACTAAAAATTTTTAAACAAAAGCGGATGTCTTTCTAAAACATATCCTTTTGAGGAATAATGCAGCCTGCCCTGGATTACATAGGAAGTCAAACATTCCCTTCTGGCCTTAATCTAGGATGGTTATGGTCTTGTTCTATAAAGTTACTTGTTCCATAGGAACAAGTTTGTTTCCTCCCCACTCGAGGTGATATTTTCAAGACATCAAATGAAACTAGACAAGGTGTGTTTGACAAAAATATCCTGTCAGCCTGACATCTGTGAATCACAGCTGGACTACAGGGTTCTCAGCAAGTCCATCTTGAGACAGAGGTCTTAGAGCAGCCCAGGTACACAGCCAGGGCTGTGTCACACCCATGGGTGCAGGTGTGCCATCCTGGGCTGCTCTGGAGGGGACAGTCACCACCTTTGGCCCTTTTCCTAGCCCTTGTGCTGCCCAGTGATGATGGGGAGGTGATTTTCCCTCACACCACAGTGACTGACGTGTGCCCATCTCGTTTGCAACATCACCAATAAATAAATAGGGGCATTTCTTTCCTGCCTTACAGATGTTGTTGCAACAGCTTCACAGAGAACTTGCAGGTGGGTTTTGGACTCCTGTTGGGTCCCATGCAACAAAGCCTTGCAGGTGTTTCCCACATCTTTGTGGTCACTCCTTTGGAAGCACATCTTGCCCACTGCTTCAGAAAACACAACCTGGCGCTGCTGGGTGTTTGCCTTCGCTTTAACTGCCCACCCACACGGAGGCAGAGGGTGTTTTATGGTGTTTTATGGTGTTTAGAAAGGCTGTGGGTACAATGTGAGGCTCTGAACAGCGAGGCTGTTCCCCTCCAGAGCAGGAGGCACAGCGAGGAAAGGTGACCCAGGGATGTGGTCACGTTTTTCACCTGGACCTCCCTCTCCAGGAGCTCTGCTGTGATGGTTGGCACTGGCTGCTCTCCCACCTGCGTCCCCTCAGCCTCCCAGCAGACAACTGCACAAACCCCAGCCTGTCTCAGCTAACTGCCCTTGGAAAGCAGAGGTCATCCCAGCATTACACATCTTGTTAAGCACCTCATGATACCTAAAATTAAGAGAAATGAAAGCAAATTTCCTAAAACACTTCTGCAGTCACAGGCTGTGTAGTTGACATGAGTTTGGTAAGCTTTCCTAGGCTATGAGTCTATACTTCCTATAACCTTTTGGAAAAGCTTTGATTTATTTTCATTTTGCTTCCATAGTAATTACCAATACCCCACAAAGCAGTCAAAAGAAAAGAAGCAATGAAAGCAGGGCATAGGAAATCAGACCCAAATACTTCCAGCCTAATGTAGATGAAGGCTGCACACAATTTTCTTCTGAATTCTTACTGTGAACTAACAGCTAAGTTGGACTTTCAAAATATTCTGGAAGTCAGAGGATTATATTAGACAGTGCTAATCTACTTTCGTTAAAACTAATTTTAATTTAATATTGATTAATTTTATTATAGGAGCAGCATAAGTTTGGGGGTTTTTTCTTCAAGATATGGTTTAGACACCACTGGGAGTTATTTGGATGCTGCTTTCCAGACTCTGGGCTTTTGCTTTTAAATATCGTCATTCACTGGGTAGGCCAGCACTTGCCAAATTCGAGCCCATTCCTTTAGAAGCAGAGCCCAAACCAGACAGGGCCTCACTCACACCTAATTGCTCTTGGAAAATAAACATTTTACTTCATGTTTCCAACGCTCTGCCTCACAACATGGTAGGTCCTGTGCTCCTCCTGCGTGGAGAGAGATTGAGGAGGGCTCGAGAACCCACCAGACCCATCAGACACCAGCCACAAATGGGTGGGGAGAGCTGCTACCTGCTGCTAACTCTTTGTCTAAACCAGGCAAAGAGTTTGGCAGAGGATCCCAGCTTTTAAACAGTTAGTGTCTCATGCAATAAACCCAACCTCTGCTGTGAAGCTTAAAAAGTTCTTTTTCAGGGAAAAGTTTTGCACTGGGAGCAGCACCAGTAACTGCAGAGGTACCAGGGTGCTCCTGACCTCCAGCAGTTCTACAGTTTCCATAGGACAGCAATCTGCACATTTGCTTTCCTGCTTGTCTGCTAGGAAAAAAAAATCTTTATATTTTTGGTACAATAGATGCCTTGACGTGAACATCTTTACAGCCAAATGCTCTGTAGAGCAGGTTCCTGCTCTTCTGTGCAGAACTTGTGGGTCATTCCCTTCCAGTTGGGTTAATTCTAAGCAGCATTGGGATCTCAGAATGAGGACTTTTAATGCACTGATGTGTGATGCACAGGAGCCCTCAGTTTCCTGGTTTTTTATGATTCCCAGTATTGTACTGGTGGCAATAGAAGTTTCAGAAGAGCAGCTCTAAGCAGATAAAATCCTTCCAGTCAGAATGGATTGGTCAAGGCAGCTACCACAGACTGATGAGTCTAGTCCACAGTCCTTATATTTCCTTAATTACATTATTTATCTGAAAGGCAAAGTTCTTATGTATTTTAGTATTTTGTGTCTCCCCAGATGATATCCTGCTTAATTTTTCTTAATGAATTTCCCACCCCCCCAAAAAATGCATGCAGATAGATTAATGAATAACTATTAATGAATAACACTATTTTCCATTCTCTCTTGTTCATCTTTTCCTCCTGGATACCTTGGTCTTATACCACAGGAACTCAGACAGCTTTCATCTTTCTTACATTTTCATTTCTTTTTACCACAGGCATAGTAGGTGTTTTAATGATAAGATACACTGACCTAGCCCCTCATTTAGAAGTCTGAAAAATGCATTTTCACCCACAAAGCACAGGTCAACTGCATTTGAAATAATTGCCTTTAAACAAACCCGGCACATTGCAATTTGTTTTGCATCCCTGTTAATGAAATTCTGGATGGGAAGGGAGAAGTGTTGAGCTAGGAACAGGAGATCTGTACTGAAGAAAGTGAGAGATGGAAAAGGAATGAAGCAAAAATGTAGGAACATTAGGGGTTTGCAGTAAAATTACAGTAGATAAGGGGGAGGAGAATACAAGAAACTCCTTCAATATGTTAAAATATATCAAAATATTTATATAAAAACATACAGAGCCATCGGATGGCTCATAAGTCAGCAACTATGTTCAAATTTTGGTAAAAACTGTATTACACTTAAATAATAGAGAAACTATATTCTCTAATACTAATGTAAGCATCCCAGATGAAACTTCATGTTCAGGACTGAGAAACTCTGATTGTGGTTATATAGACATAAAGAACAACAAAACTGAAATGTGGGTTTGTGTTTATCACTACTAGAGAGTAACATCATTTGGAAGTTGTTAGCTTGAAATAAATTTATTCCATGTAATGTCACCCCAGACAACTTTTTTCTTTTTAGATTTGGCTTGAATTTCACTGAAGTCTTTGGTATAGACACCACATTTGGCTCTCAAATGCTAAACTCATAAGTGAAATACTTTCAAAATAAGTTTTTGAAACAGTTGGGACAGAAAAAGATGACCTGTACTCAGTACAAAACCACATAGAATTGCTTTCACGGGTGGAATCCTTTCTCTTTTCCCAGAGTGGTTTTAATTTGTTCTCTCTATAGCATTACTGCCTGGTCACTGAAATAATGTCATCATTGAAAACCAAATAATTAATAAACCCACACCCACTGGTCTTTCAAAGCCCTTTCACTTCTGAATACATTTCCCACTAAGTCCTCTGCAGAATGATGTTGCACTTAAGTTTCATTGGAATTAGAGCAACACTTTGCATTTTCCCCATTTCCCAGCTTCAGGAAAATACTGGCAGGGTCTGCAGCCTCTCACCCTCCCACAAGCTCTGGCCCCCTCTGCAAATTCTTGCTGCTGTCTTGTCTTCAGGGAAAGCCTTAGATGTGCAGGCTTATCTCAGTGATTTAGACTCAGCTACCTAAGGATGTGATGGATTTCCTTTGCTTGCAGCCTCCCAGTCAGGAGCTGATGGATATCTCAGGGACATGTTACAGCTCAGACAGAGAGAGGTGCCTGATGCAGGAATTACAGGGTCAGACTCCCAGACCTGCCTTATGTGGGAGGTCAGGCAAGGTGAGCTGGCACTTCAAACCAGTGCATCTGCACTGTAAATCTCAAAGATGTCTGCAGAAGTATGACAGGCACAAGGAATTAAATGGAAAGCACTTACTTTTTCTTTTTGTCTGAGCTGTAACCCAAGGCTTTGCCTTCCCACCACATCATTTTGAAAGGAAATTGATTTCCCTGCTCACTAGTTTAACTGAAATTATTTAAAGCAATTTTTCAGCTACCACTTAGTGGAGCACAAAAACTTCCTTAAGGCCAAAAGCTCTCTCATTTCAACACTTCCCTCCAAAAGGAGTTCCACCTGAAACAAAATTAATTTCTCTACCTTTCATCTCAGGACTCCCTATTTAGCTTTAACTGTAAGTCTAGGGAAGAGGCTTTCCCTCTCCTTTTTCTTCATATTTCTTGTGCCTTGCTTCTTATATCCCAAATCTTCTGAGCACCAGGCAAGAGCAGCCTGTGCACATTTAACTTCTGTAAAAGATTCTGTGGAGGAAGAGTAGGCACAGAGGAGGTTGAGCCTTGCTGTGGGGTCATTGCTGGGCTTGGGGAAGCTCAAAAAGAGAAGGAAACAACTCTAGAAAAACAAGTCTCCAGGTTTGTAACAAAACAAGCCAAGGAAGTGCCAGGTTATCATGACATGGAAACAGCTGAAAAACAGTAAAAGAACTGACACTTGCAGAATGGAGAAAAGAGGTCATTCCAAACAGTGCTGGGGGAAACTGGAGTCCTGTGACTCTAAACAGGAATGGGACCAGGCTGGTTACCTGCAAAAACACAGCTTGGACAGCTGAGAGAGCCTCAGTGGGGTGGCAGCAGCTGCCCAGATTTCTGAGCACTGGGCCTTTATGAGCTGAGCTCTTTAATGAGCATGTTTTCTTTAGTGTTTATTTTCACAGAGTCAGACTGATCTCATGTTCCAAGAATGAAACCCTGGCATGGAAGTGGCATATCTGCCAGTTAATGTCAACAGTTGATGTGCAGAGAGCAAACAGGATTTCATGTTGTGGTTAAAGTTGATTTAGTATTTGCTTTAATTCTGCTTTCTTTGTGTCAGATATATTAAGAGTAAATAGTAAAAGAATTTCATTTTTGCTTAAAAAAAAAAAGATGAAAAACACCCTAATAACTCTAATTCTACAAGCTGAAGAAAAATGTTATGACATCTACCTACTAATGAATAGCTTGAAATGTCCTCTGCAAAAGGTGTCATAAGAAAAGACCCTAGTGATCTGCACAGTGCTGAACTGTTAAGGAGGGGAGAACACACTTAACTGTGAATGAAAGAGTGAAAATCCTCCCTGATTTAAACACAGGCAGGGGCAGATTAAGTTGTCACACCGAGCAGGTTCAGCCAGTGTCTCAATCTCACCAGCAATGGGAGCCCTGCCCTGTGCGAGCAGCCCAGCTCACCCCGTGCTGATCACAGGAGATCACGTTTCAAACCATCACGTCCCAGCTTTGGGAAGAGCTGGGCAGCCTGGACTCCCTCTGCTGCGAGGTTGTGGTGCTCAGAACCAGCAGGGCTTGGCCTTAGGCTCAGAAATGCAGTGATTAATGACAGCCACCCCTGGCACAGAACTCCTGACACACCTGTGGCACGTCCCAGCCTGGCAGGGAAATGGAACTGCTGACCTAAGAGCCCTTTCCACCCCCAGCTTCTGGGGTTTTATGAACTGTCAGTCACACCTAGGGGTGATATGGCTGTAAAACCCCAGCCATGCAGGAAAGCTGGCAGGGCAGCTCCGTGGTTTTAGGCTTAGCTGTGTCTCAAAGACTGAAAGGAGGTACAAGACTTCAGGATTGGTGTTGACAGCTGCTTTCAAATACACGCAAAGACAAAATCCAGTTACACAGACAACAAACTCACCTGGAGTTTGGAGGCTGTAGGACAGACGCAATTGGAAAAAAAAAGAAAGAAAAACAATAAAGGAAAATAAACCAAATTCCCTCTAAACACCACCTGTATGGAGAAGAGACTGACACAAAGGTGTTCAAAAGGTTGGCAAAGACTCCTCTGTGTTGCAGGAGGTCCCCAGAACAAGGCAAGGGAGCTCAGGCAGGCTCTGTACCAACTGCTGGCTCTCAATTCAGTGGAAGAAATTGAACATGGGCTATCCACACCACCTACCTGGCCACTGTGACCCTGACCCTGGGGCAGAGCTCCCTCTTTAGTGCTTGTTTCTGCATGGGAAACCCTCTTTGTTTCAAGCACAATAAGTCTAATAAAACAATAAAAATATGTGTGAAACAGAGAGACAGAACTGGTTTAATCTCCCCCTCCAAAATGCTGTAATGGCAGAGGGAAATGCTGGGAAGCAGGTTTTCAAATCTTACACCAATACCCTAAACCTGTCACTGCCCTTCATCTCACTGCATAACCATCAGGCAGGTTTGTGATGTTGGGTTTGTGTGGCATGGCATCTGTATTTGTTTTAAATGCTGCTACAGACAAGGGCCATTCAAACTGCAGAGCTGGCAAGCAGAGCTGCTGAGGCACTTTAAATGAGATTTCAGAGCAGGTCCCTCCTGTTGGGAAGGGGTGTTCAGAGCTGCCATGGCTTTCCCAGGTGTTCCCTACAGGGACAGAGTGTGGAGTGAGCAGTTAATCATGAGTGCATTGGAGTGTCCTGAGGTCCTTGGGTGAAAAGACATTGAAAAAGTGTTTAATAATCAGAGCCCCATGTCCTGAGTGCAGCCTGGGTTCACAGGAGGTCACACACCTCTGAAGAGCTTCAGGCCAAAACATAAGGAGAAGCTGCAGCTCCCAGTACCTTGCTGGGACTCCCTCCCAGGAAAGGCCATGGAAAGTGAGCCCAAAGTGCCCTTTGGGTGCCCCAGGCAATGCTCCTGAGATGCAAAAACATCTCAGAAGGTGCCCAGGGAAACACCCCTACAGGTCACCCCGCAGGGATCTCTGTCCAGGGGCACTCAGCTCCAGATTTTCATTCTGCACATACAAACTTAGGGTTGCTCACAGTTCACAAAAAAAGAAAAAAAAAAAAAAAAGACTTTTTACCACAACTAACTCACTTATAAATAATTATTTTTCAGAATACATGTAACAATCACCCTTATGAGAAATCAGATGAGGGGTCCAACTCTCTGGAAATGCATTGGCAAGTCAAAATGCCTTTTCTGCCTCATTTGCACTGTGCTCTCAAAAAAGGAAACTGGAGATATGAAGGCATTTTTCCACAAGAGGAGGAGGATGAGGAGTTTGTTTTTCCCCTTCTCTCTCTTAATCTGAGGGGGGAACAAATTCAGCAGGTCCTTCTCACAAATACAGATTGGGTTTGGGATGGAAGGGACCTTACAGCCCATCCAGTCCCCTGCCATGGCAGGGACACCTTCCACTGTCCCAGGCTGCTCCAAGCCCTCTCCAGCCTGGCCTTGGGCACTGCCAGGGATCCAGGGGCAGCCACAGCTGCTCTGGGCACCCTGTGCCAGGGCCTTACACCCTCACAGGGGACAATTCCTTCCCAATATCCCATCTAACCTTACTCTCTTTCAGCCTACACCTTCTTTCCAGTCCTGGTCTGCACCCACTGCTCTCTCCTGGTGGGTGGAGGCTCCCTGCTGCCCTAACTCCAACCCCAATCCCCCTCCTCCTCTTTTAAAGGCTGTTGAGTATGAATTGCCTGCATTTTTTTTGAAGTGTATGATGTACTATTGCCCACCTGCTGCACACAGGTTTCATTTCACTTCAGACAGTGCAGAAAACTCCTCCACACCACTGTGAACCAGGCCATGGCTCTGGGCTGGCTGGGGAGGGGTTTCTACATAAACCTATTAAGTATTAAGAGAAGTTAATCATTAGCTGGCTGGTTGTGCATTAAGACAGAATCCCTCCTTTGTCTCTCAGTGTTATTAAATGCCTCCTGCTTTGAAATGCCACATAAAAGTGATAGATGCCCTTTCCCTAAAAGCCAGGCTTCCAGTCAAGCTATGCTTGATGCTAGCTCAGCCACAAAGAGCCCTCCTTGTTTAAATACAGGAGCCTGAGGCAGATAAGGGGCAGCCAGCCTGGCTGCTGTGCCAGCCTGCCCTGATAAGGAGCTGCAGGGGCAGGGGAGTGTTCCCTGTGCACCATCCCCACAGCTCAGCTCTGGCTGGACACCAGTGAGCAGCACAAAAATTACTGAGCTCAGGCCAGAGATGCAAATGGTCAAGTGCATTTGTGATAAGGTGGTGGAAGGCTCTTGGCACTTTGAAGGATGGTTTAGAGTGGAAGCTGCTGCTTAAACCAGCTTCAGAAACAGCAAACTCCACCTGTGTAGACTGAAAAAGGCTCTGTGTGTGTGTGTACCCACATGTGGAGTTTATCTTTCTAGCTGGGTTTAACCTTCCAGCTGGGTTTAACCTTCTGTCCAACATCTGTGCTCACAGGACTGCTGGATCTGTGTCCAGGACTGCTTTCAGAAGCGCTGCCATCTCCTCAAAACACACACACACACAGCCCTAAACAAGAAATGAGTGGACAGGGAGGCAGAAAATCAGGGCTGAGTGAAAGAGCAAGCAAATCCCCTTCCCAAATGGCTAGGAAAAAAAAAAGTTTCTCCCCAGAGGAATGATAAACTATATTTTTGCCTAGCAGCTTTTACAAGGTGGAAGTGTTGCTCAGGAGAATAAATGCCTGCTTTGTGTGGCCCCCCTGGAACCAGGAGGCAGTCAAGTCTGGGCTCAGCTAATGTATAATCTATATTTACATGTCAAAATCCCCCCTTATTTAGGTTCTTGATTTACAGTCCCTCGTTTTCATAAAAGTCAGTCATTCCTAGTGAAAGAATGCAGAGCAGATTTATAGGATCTGCATTATGCCTTAAATCTTAATAGCATTTTTAAAGCATTTTTATGACTCGTCCTAAGTAATGTTTTCCCTCTTTTTTTTCCAAGGCATTACTGTGTAAAACCAAATACAAATCCTTACCTTAAAAACAAGATCATTTTAACCAGCCCTGCTGCAATGCCAAACCTTGCCAGCAATGTCCTTATAAGCCTCTGTTTTAAAGCATTCATAGCTTGAATGTAAAATGTGCTTTTCACTGAGGTTTGCCTGATAAGATCTCAGCCTCCATGAGCAGTGAATTTGTTTTCACCATCATGGTCAAAATAAAATAAACCTCTGAAGGCTGCTGGGAGGTAGATGAAGGTAAAGGACCTGATTCTGTGCCTTCTCCCCCACACCAGGCTGCTCCTTGCTTTGATAAGTCTGCTTGAAATATAGGTCAGCTCAGGTTTAGTCCAGTCTAGAGCAGAAATATCCCAAGTCCATTAATCACAGGCAGAGACACAAAAATGCTGGCTGGGCTCATGTCTTTGCACCCATGGATGGGCCCAGCACTGCAATGTTTTTGGTTCTTAACCAGCTCTCTCAAGAACTCTCAGCCTTTAGACAGAAATTCAAATATTTTCAAAGAAGTCAATAGTTCAGTGGTGTGTCCCAAAGTGGCTTTGTAGGGAATGAGCTTCTCAAGCATTTTTTTAGGGAACCAAGCACCAAGAGTTAATGTGTTTTGGGGGAGACCTTAAAGCCCCTTCCAGTGGCCAAAAGGGCTCCAGGAGAGCTGGAGAGGGACTTTGGACAAGGGATGGAGGGACAGGACAAGGGGAATTGGCTTTAAACTGAAATAGGAGAGGGATGGATGGGATATTGGGAAGGAATTGTTCCTGTGAGGGTGTAAGGTCCTGGCACAGGGTGCCCAGAGCAGCTGTGGCTGCCCCTGGATCCCTGGAAGTGTCCCAGGACAGGTTGGACAGGGCTTGGAGCAGCCTGGGACAGTGGAAGGTGTCCCTGCCATGGCAGGGGTGGCACTGGGGGGGATTTGACGTCCCTCCCAACCCAAACCATTCTGGGATTCTGTGACTTCACCTGACATAACCAACAGTGATGGGGACCAAACAAGTGTCCCCAAATGGCCACAGGCCAAGGATTTCTTTAGAGAATATATTCTAACCTCTGGTTACTTAACATGGAAATGTTCAAAAGAAATGGAAAATATCTGTTATACACTGGGTTATTGCAAGCTAGAGTAAGTATACATCAGATACTATCAATAGAGAAAGAAAAATAAATTGGGAACAGCAAATATTTCCAGTAAATTATAAATATACTTTAGGATATCTTGAATAACATTTCAAAGAACTCAGAATATTCTCCCACTTAATCAAGTATTTACTCTGGATCCAGACTTGCAATCTCCAGTCATAAGAGAGTCTCATTCACAGTAACTGGGTTTTGAAGGTAAAGACCACTCAGTTGAGTACACAGTCTTAAAGCCTGCTGTTATTCCCTTAAATGCTTTAAAATTAAAAATTTCCATTTACAATAGCATTGGATATGAGAAACAGGTTTTAAAACACCAGTCTCCATTCCAAGCTGGTCAAAATTTACAGATAAAAATCAATCATAAATGCAGCCATATATCCTGGTAAATATTTAGATATTTCAACAGACTTTGTTAAAGTGTATGAAATTTTGTATAAACAACAATTAAAATCAGTGTGCACTATGCATAGAAAAAAACACATTAAAATAAACCATCACATTCTAACAATTTATAATAAAAACACCTTCTCCTCAGGGAATTTATTAAATAGCCATAAAGTTTAACCTAATGGCTGGTAGGTACTGAAAAACTAATCATATTTTGGATACCTACATACTACTTTTAAATCCCCCAAAGAGTTCAGCATCAACAAGTAAATAAACCCAGAATTCCTACCTCCTACATTCTCACAGACAAATAAACATTGATATTTGTATACAATCAGTTTATTCTAAGAGAAGCATAAACAAATAAAGAAAAATAAAGCCCTGAGGACTTATCAGCAGAGCTGCTTCCAGAAATGCAGCATCAATAATACACACCTGCTTCAACAGGTATCAACTTGAGATGTGATTATACAATATTCAGAGTTCTTGGCTTTGGTCAGACATGGGTAGAGTGAAACTGGAATATGTGAAAAGTGGAGCTGGAACATCCTGAGACTGTGTGCAAGCCCTGGAGCTCTTCAGGCTGCTCCTCCACACCATCATTTTGCTGCTCTTTTCAGTGATTAAAGATGAAACCTGAGTGCAGTTTCTGTCCTTTGCTGCATCTTTGCAATGGATAGGAAACAAATAGGAAACCTGTCCTGAGTTTCCCCATGCAGGGCAGGCAGTGGGGGCCACACCAGCCAGAATTCCTGGCTGCTGTCTTCCTAAAAGTGTCCAGCCAGCAGACCCTTCCTAGAGATATCCCAGCTGGAACAGCTCCATCAGGACAGGCTGGAGAAATACCCCCCAAAACAGAGCAGGCAAGTGGCAAAGTTCTGCCCCCCCAAACCCAAAGCTGTACATTCCTGCCTCTTCACCACTGGTCGCATTTTCTCCTGATTTCCAGTCTCTGGAGTCCAGTTCCTAACAGGAATCTCTCCCTGGTGAGGTCAGGGGAGCAGGCTGTGAGCCTCCATCCTTGGAGGCTGCCAAGACCAGACCACAGCAAGCCCTGCACAGCCCAGTGTGATCCCAGAGCTGCCCCTCTCAGAGCAGAGGGGTGGACAAGAGCTCTCCTGGGGTCCCTTCCAGCCTGAATTGCCCTGGAGTGCTGAGAAATCATTCTCCCTCTCTCCCCTGCACTCCTTCTGCCCCCAAAATCAAGCCTTCTCCAGGAATATTTTCATTTGTGCCTTAATATTTTCTTCAGGAAGTCTGCTGACACTGAACTGAAAGTTGTGTTTGAGAGGGAATTACACTGTCAGCTATCTCACACTTTCACTGTTATTTCATTACTGTCACAATCCTTCTTCCCCCCAAAGTGAGAGCTGCCAGCTCAGACCATTGTAATGAAACACTTGATTTCCAAATGTTCATTGAAGCAGGAAATATTTTACACCCCCTGAACTTTCCAATAGCTCAGGAGCACACTTTTTCCCTCTTAGCAAAAGTTTCTAAGAGCTCAGATGTGTGATTTGTGCGGAGGAGTTTGTGGCTGAGCACGTTGGGATACCTGAATGCCAATTAAAAAGCAAAGTCTCTTTAGATAAATTAGAGAATTCATTTATACAGGCCATGAAAATATATTTTTCAGAAATAAAACCAGAGTGTAAGAGACCATGAGATGCCAGTCACTCAACCCTTGGACAATCAATCTGTGCTGCTCCCAGAAAATGTGTACCCTGGTTTCTTTAAAAATAAAACTTCTGTGGTATAGATTCCAAAATCTCCCTTAGAATTTTTTAATTCAAGAGGCAGGGACATTATGACATGCTCTGATGCTTTTGGCTGCTGTTGTTATTTGAAATGTGTCGTTTTTTGCTCTATTTTTTGCCTGTGCACTATGCAAGGGGAGCTTGGGCACCAACTGACCTTGTGCTAAATAAATGTGATTCTAACCTACCTCACTGCCTGTACACCTGGGGAAAGCTCTTCCCTGCCAGCCTGGGAGCTGGGCATGGCAGTGCTGAGCCTCTTGACCACTCAGAGCTGAGCGTTCCCTTGGCAGGAGACAATCAGCAGGGACAAGCAGGGGCAGGTAACCAGCCTCAGCCACAGAGAGGCACAGAACCTGTCAGAGCACGAGTTGCTGCTGCCCTGGGACTGCATTAGCTCACACATTCCTCTCCTGAAAGCTTCTTTTTATGAAGTGAACACCGTGGATTCCTCCAGCCAGCACTCCCTTTCTGGCTCCATCCCATTTGGAGTGGGAATAAACCACTTCAGAGGGAGCTTTTCTGGGGTGAGGAGAGAGGAATTGGCTGAAGCCTTGTGCTGCCAACCCTCACCTGCTGGCCCAGGGGATGGGATCTGGCTGTCCCATTGCAGGAGCTCAGCCTGGCACTGCAAAGGTCTCCTGTGAGGTTCTGAGCCTGCAGGGCTCCAACCTGAGTCACCAACCCAGGCACAGAGAGGCTCTGGGAGCCAGCAGGGAGAGATTCTGGGCTGGGAGTGATGAGACAACAGGAATTCATCCTGCAAGAGCTTGGAGAAAACAAAGGTGGTGGATGCAATGGCAAAGCAAATGTTGCTCAGAAATTTAACAGTTTAATTCACTGGGCCAGGGGCTCACAGGGAGCTGCTGAGCTGGCTGTGATCCTCATCAGAGACACAGCAGCTTTAGCTGCAAGGACTCCTTTTGGAATCTGATGGAAAGGAATTTGGAGAAGGAGAGGAAAAAGGAAAGGTGGAGAGGGATTTTCTACAAGAGTATGTAGGGACAGAACAAGGGGAAATGGCTTCAGATTGAAGGTTTAGATTAGATATTAGGAAAAAATTCTTCCCTGTGAGGGTGGTGAGGTCCTGGCACAGGGTGTCCAGAGAAGCTGTGGCTGCCCCTGGATCCCTGGANTGTGTAGGGACAGAACAAGGGGAAATGGCTTCAGACTGAAAGGTTAGAATTTAGGAAAAGATATTAGATAAGATTAGATTAAAAGATTAGATATTAGGAAAAAAAAATTCTTCCCTGTGAGGGTGGTGAGGTCCTGGCACAGGGTGTCCAGAGAAGCTGGGGCTGCCCCTGGATCCCTGGAAGTGTCCAAGGCCAGGTTGGACCAGGCTTGGAGCAATCTAGATTTTAAATTTGGGCTCAAAATGCTACCAGAGGAAATTTATAAGGAGCAACAATCCCCAGTAGAATCAGTTCTATAAAGATCATCCAACTGTAATATGTTCTACTCAATTTTTTTTGTATGAACACAATTCCACAAACAGAGAAAAATGGAACTTAAGAGAGGAAAGCAGGTCCAGTTTAGAACAAGGTGTTTTACTAAATGCAGCCTTTGCATTTAATCAATATTAAAAGAACTGTCACTAACCTGCTGTGCATGCCTGAATTAGTGAAGATGAACAGAATTTAACTGTCTGCATTTAAACAGAAGTCTCAAAGGCTTGAGGGGGATTTATAATCCCTGAACAGCAAATCTGACCCTGATTCAAAACCATATGCACCAAAAAACTCCTCAGGCCCCACTGACCCTTATACTTGAAAGTTTTTTACCAGAAAATCATTCTGCTGCTTATATGCCACAAAATTTTGGTGAACTTTGTGTATTTTTTAGCCAAAGCTGAGCCAGACAAGACTGGAAGGATCAGGACCAGCACAGAGATTAAATGTGTAAGCAGGGGGGTGGCAGGGAAAGGGGCAGGGGCACCTTGGATGTCACACACCCACTGTGTGCCACCATGTGGGAGCAGAAATCTGGGAGCTGGGTGCCCCTGGCAGGGGAAGATCTGTTGGGACCACCCTGCCCAGGGGCCAGAGCTGCTCCCAGCAGGAAAATCCTCAGCTCCACCTCAGGATGGATGGCTACAAGCTAAGCCAGGCCAGCTCCATCTGGAGAGGCAGCACACGGGTTTTTAGCAGAAATTGTGATTTTAAATGAGACTCCAAACCTGGGGAGGGTGTCTGAGAGCTGACCTCCTGCCTGACCAGAGCCAGAGGGGCAGACATGGGATCGTGTGGCACCTTGGGAGACAGGCTGGCTTTTCCACCTCAGGAATTCATGTGTGTCAAATATGAACTTCATTTCTGTCCTCTCCCACTGTCCAGAGATGTCAGAAATCAGTATAATTGCACAGACTGGCAAGACTCCTGGGGAATTATGTGTATTTTCTCTCTCATACAGAATCCATCTTTCCTCTGAATAATTACTGCCAGAGCTGAATCAGAGCCTGCCAACCTTGCAGAAAAGAATCCAACCATTTTCTACAAACTCTCAAAACAAATATGACTTCACTTTGCTGATTTTTCTTAATTCTTTTACATCCACTGTCTTTGATTCTCTTTGAATAACTTGAATGAGTTTAGGGAAGGCCTGGTACACAAGGAATCTTTGGGCAGACCCTCAGCTGGTGCACAATTGCCTTCAGAAAAGCACTGCTCAGTTACATCCTGAAGATGCCTCACAGTGAATTTGAAAAGCTCTCTTGGAGATTATTCACCTCACATGAATGCCACTGCTCCCACCAACTATGTCATTTTAAGGATTTTAGCTGTTAAGTCAGAGGGAGCAGACAATAGGATGGGACAGAGCCCAAGCAATTAACTCTTCACTTGGTTTTATTACTGAATCCTCAACTGGACTCCCACAGGGAACCTGTAACATGTTAGTCAAAGGAAAAAGGGCAAAACTTTAAATAATTAAAAGTTTGGAAGATGAAATTAAACAGCAGCCTATGATTTGCACACAGAAACTTTAAGAAAAACCCAACGAAACAAAATAAAACCCAAAAGACATCAATTGAAACCTTTAATCCCAACAAAGCATTCATCCTGAGATAATTACTGCCATAAAACCCTCTGACACTGACAGGAGAACTGCCTTCAAAAGCTGCAGACGTAAGCAGCTTGGAACTGAGAGGGGAGCTGGCAAGGATGAAACCCTGCAGAGATGAGAAAAGGAGGGAAGAGTTTGGAGGGAACTGTGTTCAGTGTTCAGTCACTCCTCTGTGCAAACATGTTTGCATCTGTCAGAGACTGAAAGAGGAAAAGGATGGGGAAGATTTGCCAGCAGAAAGGCAGCTCCTCCTATAAGTAAGAAAGCAGTAAAAAGAAAATTAGCAGCAACAAACTGGGCCTTGAGAGGCATCTGGGACAAATGTCAGCGATACAAGGTGGTTAAAACTGAAATCACACAATTCCTAACTCATGGTGCACGGAGTGCTGCAATCTCAAAATCTCCTGCTGGTGTTCCTCTGCTCTTCCCAATTACAAACTTTTCTGAGATGCACAGAATTAAGGTTTTCTCTGTCCTTTGCTGCAGTCCTGCTCATTTTGGCACTTCCCCAAAGATGACAGCAACCCTTGGAGCCCAGCAGTGCTCAGTCCCTGCTCCATAATCGTTGGGTTTGGTTTAATTCCTGGGAAATGACACCTGCTTTTAACAGAGACAAGGCTGGCTGATACCTTCAATCACCTTCTCACCCTCTGTGGAGGCTGAGAAGCTTTAGGCTGGCAGATAAACACTCCTGCAACGATTCCAAAGTCTCTTTTCTCTCCAGGAATATTGTTACAAGCCCCCCAAAAGTGGTGTCCATCAGTCCTGCCTCTTGTGCCAAGAGCTGTCCTGGGAAAATGCTCCACTCCATGCTCATGGTTCTTTCCCTACTCATTAATTATTCCTACATAAGTTCAGGTAAAAATGGCTTTGGCATGTTTTTCCTGAATATTCCATATGGCAAAGGGATATGCTCGTATCAACTCATTTTGTTGATGTGTTTTTAAATGTTGTTAAAAGTTGTAGAGTTAAACATCTCTACAACAAATGAAAATTTGAAACAAAACAATTTGGGTATTTTCCCTGTTTTTCTCATCAAGTGTGATTTTGTACTTGAGAAGTCACATCAATAGTTGATATACAGAGGGGTAGAGCTCTAAAAGCTACACTTAGTTACTTTGAAACATATTATTTAGTAAGGCAAAAAATCAGTTTGTTTCCCTTGGCCTTTTGGCCTTTCCAGCAGCCAGGGATGAACCATGGCATTTTTACTTAACTGGGAATAAATCTGCCAAAAGGCACCTTTAGAAATTCTCACCAAGGGAGTGAGAAGCCACGAGAAATACATAGTTTTGAGAAGAAAATGAAATGGACTCTTTCAGAGCAGATATTCATGGTTCATGTGAGGTTAAAGGAAGGACAAACCCCAAACTGTGAGCACAGAGCAGGGGCACTGGCCCAGCTTTGACACTGGGAGGGGGAAATTCATTTCTCTTATAAGAGCACAAACTGCATTACTGAACCCAGAATTGCTTTTGGGAGGGAGCTCCCCTAGCATTGCATGTTTGTTTTTGTGAGGAATTGATGTGCTGTGAGTCTGAGCTGGCTTTGGGCTGAACCTGCAAGCGAGGGAGTCGAGAACACCCAGAACTCAGAGCACCTCACCCCAAACTCCTGGGAGAACAAGGCCAGGAGTTGAGACAAAGCAGCCCCCAAACCCTTGGGATGTTTTTGGGCAGCCTGTTAAAAGTTTTAATAACACATCTCTTGTCCCAGCTACACCGGTGCCTCTGCCCAGTTGTGCTCCCAGTACTTTTTCACTTTCTTAAATATACTAAAATCATATAAAATTCACAGAAAACTTGCTGCTGACCAGAGACACCCACACCAGCAGGTGCTGGGGGTTATACCTTTGAAACCCATCAGAAAGAACTTTTCCTGTCATGACCTTTGTCTGATTCTTTCTTCTTCCTACACAAGCACAAAGGATAAGGTGCTGTGATCTCTGCTGGCACCCAGGAATGCTGCCAGCAGTTCTGGGGGTTATTGGCACAAGCACCCTCTGATGCCCAGGTTAATGCAGAAACAGTTTTCCTTCTGCTTCTCCAACACAAAACACACTTTGCAATCTCTGTGTGTGCATTAGATCTGCTCCCAGCACTCTCCAGGGAGCAAATCTCCCCTTTCCTCTCAGTAATTAAGAGGCAATCCTTNGTCTGAAACATATAAAAGCTAAAACCTGAGGCATCATAACCAGACTTGACCACAGTCAGGTTCTGAAGCAAACCCCACCTTTCCAGCATTAGATGCAAAATAAAACTTTAAATCACACTTATTAATCCATTTTCAAGCATTTCCTTTTTGCCAAATCAGAACAGATTTCAAGTGAGGTGTGACCTTGTGTTTAATGACAACCTGAGCTCCTACTTTTATAAGAAAATTGGACACTCTCAATGCCCTTCTTTCCTTTCTTGTAGCTATTTATAGCTGGTGCTAAAATCCATATCTGAGATCATTCCTGCTTGGTGGTGCCTGGGAGCTGCCACTCCTCCAGGACTGAAAACAGGGAAAGAAAACCCCGGTCCCTTTGGCTGAGGTGATTTTCACTGTGCAGAGAGGCTGTTCCCAACCCTCTCCATTCGCTGATCTCTGCTGCCCTCTCCTGCAGCAGCTGGAAACTCCCAGGATTTCAGTGAAATAATTCGATATTAAAGCTGCTGTGGTGAGGTGTTTAAACTCCGAGGGGATGGGGCAGGAGTTTTAGGAGTAGGGAAAATATAAGCTGAAAAGGGAAAGTATTGAAGCACAGCAAGGGGCAAAATAATGATAATTACAATAATGCTAAAATTATAATAATGATAACTCTAATAGTGATAACAATAATTGTAATAAAAATAATAGGAGCAATGGTAATAAATTAAATAATAAGTTAATCATTAAAGTTGGAAAAGACATCCAAGATTAACAAGTCCAGCTTTTGACTTAATACCACCATGCCCACTAATCCAGATTGTCCCCAAGTGCCACATCCACTTGGTTTTTCAGCACTTTCAGGGATGATGACTCCACCACTTCACTGAGGACCCTGTTCCAGTCCTTAATCACTCTTTCAGAGAAGAAATCTTTCCTAGTATCTGACCTGAATGTCCCCTGGTGTAACTTGAGGCCGTTCCCTCTCCTCCTGTCCCTGTTCCCTGGGAGCAGAGCCCGACCCCCCCGGCTGTCCCCTCCTGTCAGGAGCTGTGCAGAGCCACAAGGGCCCCCCTGAGCCTCCTTTGCCCCCGGCTGAACAACCTCAGCTCCCTCATCCTTCCTGGGATTTATATCCCTGAATTCATTTAAGATGTTATCTCAAAGCGCTGGAGTTCCACAGAAACACAAACATTTTAAAAGTTCATCAAACATGAAAATGTGGAGGAATGGGAAAGAAAAAAATGTGCTTTGCAAATAATCTTGTGGCCAAGGAATTTGCCTGCAAAGCAATCAGAAAGGATAAACAGATGATTTCAGTTCAGTTCAAAGAATGTGCCTTGGCTTTTTGAGGAGGAGGTTGTGGCATAAAATAAGAATAAACTCCCTCCACATTGGCCTAGTCCTACTGGGAGAAAAAGCTGCTACCAGAAAACATCACATCCAGGTGATCTCTGACAAATTCTCTCCCTGCTCTCTTTCCATATTAGCCAGGCTGCTTTTCCTTGCATTAATCTGCCTTTCAGCTGCCTTTTAATCAAAGCCAGGCTTAACTCTCCAGTGGAAAAAGAAAGCAGATGCTGAGGTAAACCACAGAGCAGAACTGGAAGAAACAGTCAGAAAGAAAAGGCTCCTTGGCTTGATAAGGATTTAAGAACTATTTTTCTAGTGGGAAGGGAGAAAGAAAATGCTCCATTTTTTTCCAGCTTGGATAAATGGCTATGCCTGACTTCTTTTCCCAAATGTAGGAAGCATGGGCTGGTTTGTACAGTATTTTGCACGTGCCAGCTCCTATTTGGTTGTGCAACATAAAAAAAGCAAAAAAATTAATGCTGACAATTTGAAAATCAATCTTCAGATTGTGGAAATGAAATTTTTGTGCTGTCAGCAATTAAGAAACAAGCAAACAAGTACTCCAGACAAGCTAACAAGTACTCCAAATCAATCAGCTGTTCTAGGGAGGGATTGCATGCCAACAACCAGAGACTGAGATCCAGTATTGCCGTTACTGTAGGTACCAGTTAAAATTCCAGATGTAAGAAATTATTGAAGTAGAAGATGGTAGGAAAGAAAAGACTCAGATATTTGAGGGGAGGGAGGGGTTTGTGTTGGTTTTTTTGGTTGGTTGGTTTTTGGTGGTTTGCGTTTTTTGGGGGGGAGGGATTATTTTTGGTTTTTTTTTTGGGGCTTCTTTTCTGTTTGTTGGCATTTTTTAAATTTTGTTTTGGGTTTTGTTGTAGAGATCCCCAGATACCTTTCAAACATTAGGTCCATTGCTTCAATAAATGTCCTCCTATTCCCAAGGCAATTTTCTCCTCAAAAGAAAAGTGGTGACCAAACCACTGAGGAAAAAATTCATTTAGGAGCCAGGAAGGTAAGACCAAAAGCTGGTCTTGAAAAAATGACATCTGCAGCAGCAAAAACCTGTTTTTTCCTAGGACAAGCAAATGC
>VXBC01004060.1:83514-122611 GCA_013399945.1 Ploceus nigricollis | reverse complement strand
AAAGAATTACACAGTAAATCCAGACAAGAGACACAGAGCTCTGGAGAAGCTCAAAGCTTTCTGAAATAGCTGGTCCTGCACACTACATAAAACACCAGATGACCTTGCTTTTTATATAAAGAATTACTAGAGACAGAAACCAAAAAGGTAAAAAGAGGTGTGTGCATAAAAGCTCACAAACAATGCTGGAAAAAAGCATTTCCAAAGGGTCACCAAATTACACCATTATTCATGAGCCTGTGGTTGGATTCCAAAAGCAGGGGAAAAAAAGATTTACTCAGTGGGGCCATAAATATGAAACCAGCTTGAAAAAATGACCACACAAAAAAAAAAAAAAAAGGCAGAAAGATGACCTTTTTTTGCAACTGAAATTTGTTGCCTGTAGCTTTTTATTAGTTACAGCAAGTGAAATAAAAGCCAGACAAGTCTAATAGAACTCTATTATCTCCTGCTACACCAGGGTGAAAAGTAACAACACTGCATTTTTTAAAAACCACCCGTTGGCATCTGTTTTGCCCAATGGATAACACAATCACTCAATAAACCTCTGGAAAGCAGCCACTGAAGCAGAGTTTGCCAGGGGAACCCTCCTGACCTGCAGCCACTCTTTGCTAAATGAAGGAGCCGTGACAATGACATGGACAAAAAAAGTATTTTCAACTTGGGGATCTGATTTCCAGAAAGAGAAAACCTTTAAGCTGAGCCAAGAAAGTCACACTGGAGAAGTATTTCACAGCCTTGCCTTCACCACCTGCTGAGCTTGGTCTGACAGGAACTTTGGCTTTCCCTGCAGCATCTGCTCATGAGCTGTTCCCTCCCCATCACCACAACTCCTCCTTTCGATGCTGCACTTGCAGGGAAGGAGGAGAAAACAGGAAGGTGGAGGGGGAAGTTTAACCTATGAAAGGGGACCAACAGCTTCAATGAATAGCTTGGAAACAAACTTAGTATCACCTAATTGTAATTGCTGCTCTGAGATTTTCAAGACTGAAATAAACTTATCACTTACCTTCTGTGGCTGCATTTTAAATGTGCTGCCTCCCTCCTTTGGGGAGCCACACTTTTCCTTTTCTTCCAGACTGTTACAACCAAGCCAGAAAGCCATTTTAAATCTCAAAACAAACAAACAAAAAAAATCCACCCCACACTAATAGCAAGTTAAATACAAAGAAATTTAGAGTTTTTTCTTAAAAACCAACTTTAACAACTAAAATCTAGAGGCTCTATTTCAGCTACATTTGCATGTTTTCTAGTTTTGTTCTGCCAGAGTAGATGGATGAGATGCCAGCTCTAATCCCTCAAAGTGTGCCTATGACTTCCACCTGGATGTTAAATTTTACCCTTTCCAGTATTTCCCCTTTTAATTGGTCATTCCACATCCAACTCATTACAATTTAATTTGTTCAGCTGGGCTGAGGAGACAGGAGAACAAGGGAGAACAGGGCAGAGATCTCTGTTACAGGAGGTTGGGAGCCTTCTTTAGAACAGGCTGTATTTATGCAACTCCAGCCCCTTTGTTACTGTTAAAATTTGTAGGAAATCTCTTAAATTATCAGTTAAGTTGTGAGGATGCACTTTGGTAGGAGGGCTTAATTCACCACGCATAATAAATACTTGTCAGAAACCAGGCATGTTTCAAGAGCTGGATGTTGTATTCTGATTAAAGGAGCAAAATATGAGAGGAAGGAAAGCACTTTGCAGATGGACAGCAAATTTTGACTGCATATTCTGCCAAGCTCTGCCCATCCTTAGGGAAGGCAGGATCCAGATCTGCGAAGTTTGTACTGTCCTTCCACAGAACTTCAATGAGTCCAAATCCACCAGTCTGCTTCTGAAAAATGTAATTTCAGGTTTTTAAGGTGTTTATTTTCCCCTGGAATCAATGAGAATGGACAAAATGCACTTTTCCTGTGAGGTAACTGTGAGATCCCAGCTACACAAAGCAATGACAACACAGCACTAACTCATGCAAGGGGATGTGGAGTTGGAAAAGAATTGGAATCAGCTTGGGAAATGAACAGATATTGACTTTGCAATTTAATCTTTCAGTACTGCAGCCTTTGGAGAGGTGAGAACAGAGCTCTGCTGAGCCCCTCTGTGAATACTCCTGTATTAAAGCTGTCACTTTTTAAGCAAAATGCTTTTGCCTTGAGTATCTGCAAACACCTCAGCAGCATCCACCTCCTGGTTTTGTTTTGCCACTCTCCCATTCCTACAGAAGTCTTTTAAATACTTTTCCCCCATCCTTATCTTTCCTCATTCTTATCTTTCCCCTTCCTTATCTTCAGTGTTTAAGTAGAAACTGAACAATTTACTATGAGAATTCCCAAATCAAAAATATCAGCTGGTCAGTGTCAGCTTCATTAAAGAATTTTATGTCACTGCTTGGATCTATGGGTATAATCTTTTTTACCCTGAACTCATTCATGAATGGTTCACATAAACATCAAAGTTGTGATTAATTATTCTGAGAAAGAAATAAATAATTATAAAAAACCCCAAACCCTACTCTTTTGTAAGCTATTATTATTCTCCTTCTCCCCAGCAATTAAATTTTTAGTTGAACTTTCAGAATACAATTTTGGGCAGCAAGTGATCATCCAAACCAAATCCATTCCCCATTAAAGAATCTGTGATTGTCCTCATTTTCTGTCTCCAGAGTCAGCTGCACCAAAAATGATCTCTCAGATTATTTGCTCAGACACTCAACATCAACACTCTGGGCCAGGTTTCTTGATGGATAATAAATGCCTCTCTCCAGCTGCAGTGTCCCTAAACTAGCAGATTGCATTTTAATGAAAGCAAATGATAAATAATTTGCAATATAGTACTAATAATTTTTACACTGCCATCGAGTATTTTGTGTTGTCATTTTCCCTAATTATTCCCCCTGAATCAATTCTATGTATATGTGTGTATATAAACACATCCACACACCATTAAACTGGATTTTTTGAGCAGTACTTCAGAAACTGACCCAAGTTAGGCAATTTTAGACACTGTTGGTCAATATGTTTAATTTACAGGCTGCCTTTATTGTGAAGCACATCGTGATCCAATTAAAACTCTAATTAGGGCCTGCCTTTACTGAAGCCAAGCTGAAATACCATTTTCTACACTTTTCACCAACATTATAAGTAAATCCATTATCATAAAACTGAAATAATTTGGACTTTTTTTAAGGATCACATCAAGAACTGAAAAGAAATAAGCCCATTTTCAAAATTCAGCCCTGCCAAGAGAGTCCCATGATAATATTCACCGTGAGCTTCCCTCAGGTTGTACAACCACCAGTGCAATGTGAGCACACAGATGGGGAGAGAAACTGCCTGTGGGACTGACTGAGCTCCAGAGAGGTACAAATTTCAGATGCTTCACTGAACTGAAGACAATTTATGCATCCCTGCAGACTCAATTTTAAGCTTTTTTTCGTTTTTGTTGTTCATGGAAGGCCAAAATTATCGATATAAAACAACGAGAGGGGTAACCAGCACTAGTTGTGCTGCAAGATTTTCTCCAACTAGAAGTTCCTCATCTAGACAACCTAAATGCCCAAAAAATTCCTTATTTCCAAAGGTCCTGGCCTTCTGCAAAAGAATCTTTAAACAGTTACTGAATACTCTGCTCTGCTAATCAAACATCCCAGTTAATTAATACAAGGCTGGTGTTCAAAGACAAATGCATGAAGAATCTCTGTGTATTATACAGAATCTCTGTATATTGGCCAGCAAACACAGTTTTACCATTTCCTCATTGCCAAGGATGGTCAAACACAGAGTTATGGCTTGACTGCTGACAGAAGCTTCAAAATGCAAAACTGAGAAAATACAGATTATAAACCTCTGGGGCTACTTGCAGAATTCACAGTGCTTTGAGAAAGGAATTCTCAAAGGGGTTTAAAGGAGTTAAAAATCATATTTATCTAAAAAATTCATTCAGTTCACTTTCTAGGTTGTGAGAACAGAAAGGGAGGGGGTTTCTTTCATTATTTATTCCTGTGCTTTTCAAAACTCAGGATGTGCAGACCGTGTCCTGCTCTAATTTAACCCATACAAATTTTACGTTTGCTGCTAAAGCCTGGGAATTAATACTGCTCAAACACAATGTTTCATTAGAACTAATGTGGAAAATGTGACTCAGATGTACAAAGGATAATCATTTCCTCTATTAAACCCAGCCCTGAGCATTGTTCCTGTCCAGAAGGCAAAATGACAATAGTTGCACAAGCAGCACTCAACTCCAATGATGGGTTTGTATTAAATCAAGACACACAGAGATTTTAAAAATATTTTTATTATTGTAGTGGGACTGCAATATTATCTAAATAAACTTTTCAATCACTATTACACTCTATTTTCCTCATGAAGGTTCCAGTCAGGAATGCCACAAAGTATCCTGCAACCTGCACACTTAAAAGTTTATAGAAACATTCAGTATTAAAAGGCCTTTGCAATATGTTGTTGTTTTTTTTTTTTTAAACCATCAGAGTTATAAATCCAAGTGTATACTGAAGTAGATTTCTTTCAGAGACCCACAGAGACAAACAGCTTCAAGGGCTGTCAAAAAAAAAAGCTTGGGTGTGCTCCCAACTCTGTGGGAGCCTTGTCCACAAGGGCTGCTACAAAAGCAAGAGATTGAGCAAAGCTGTAGCAGTCAGTGTGAGCCAGAATTTAGGCCACTGCTAATTACAGTTAATTTTGATTAATTCTGTTGCTCACGTAATACTTAAGGCAAATTTCCTTGTATACTCATTTTCCCAAGCTAAAGCAACAACACAAGCACAGTTCACAATACACTGAACAAAAGGTATTTTAAGGTTATTTATGTAAGATGTGGCAACAACAAATACAACACATTGCAGTTATAACTCCTACTTTTCTGCTCAGAATGATGAAACTCCCTTTTTCAGTTTGTATTCAAAAAGACTTGAACAGTCTACACTTTCCAATTTTATCAGAAATGCTATTTAAGACTTGAACCAAAAGTTTTCTGGAGCTGGAGATGTCCCAAAGCTGATGGGAATTCTGAACACATATCCACAAATCCTTGAACAAAAGGAGAATCCAATGCACTGTTACTGCAAGTAGACAACACAAAAATTACATTCAAATGAGAGACATTTTATAGGATTCTTTTCATGACAACAAACTCAACTTCAGTAGCTCCAACAAGCTGGGAAAAAGAAGAATTTAGGTTTTTAGCCTAAATGCCACAGTCTTCAGTTTGCAATGGCAGTGTACCATCAGCACCCACTGCTCAGCTGTAAAATTTCTCATCAGTAATACACAGAACAGAGACAGCTGACATCAGAAACAATAACGCAAACAAGTACTGAAACACTGGCAAAAAATCAGAAAAGAGGTTTTTGGTGGCATCCTTGTGTATGTGGACCATCAGATATGTTAGCAGAAATATCTCATGAAAAAGCCATTGTTCTGGCTTTGCACAATGCTGTTTTTACCTTTTGGAAATCAGACATTCAATAACACTGTAGAGACTGGGGACAGCACCAGCAGTGTCCTGACCTTGCTGCTCTGGAGGTAAAACCTTCCCCCACCCTTTGACAGGCAGAATTCACTCCCCAGAGTGTGCAGGGAGTGCACACTTGGAAATAAAATGGGATATAACAATCCCTTAACTGGGAAAAGTGACGTTTCATGGGTTTCTGGAATGTTAGGAGAGCAACATTTGTAAGTGAACCTGTTAGAGATTCCATCCTAGGCAGTTATGGAAATTACAATACAGTGAATTGATTTAAAATAACAGTAATTTTAAACAATAAATTGGACTGAAAAAACCATGATGTTCCAGGAAAGAACTGTGTGCTTTGTGATCTCTATTTATTTTTAAATATATTTATATTTTTACAGTACAGACTAAATCATTTTTACATATAAATACAACAGTATTGAAGTTCTATTAAGATCTGATTTTTAGAAGTAAATGGACCAGACTTTGACACAGGTATGGAAGCCTTTCAGCACATCTTTAAATTTGATTCCTGCTATAATTGAAAATGTGGAAATATTATTGTATAACTTTATCATAAGCTTCTTTCCCCTGTTGTGAAAGTGCAGACAAATTTAACAAAGAGCAACGCTACAGTTCTTAATCCTGACTTCCAACACATTTAACAGTATTTGCTCAAATCCCACAGATCAGTTACAACAGTGATTCAAGAGAAAAGTGTATTTTCACCCAGTGGAATCCCAGTCTGCCAGACATCCTCACAAACACAGAATTCTCATTCCTGTGTCACCTCCTCCTTCGGCTGCTTGAGTTCACTCAGAAGCTCCTTCCCACTTTCTCCTGCTTTTGAGGCAAAGAGAGCAGCTCCCCCCTTAAAGCCCAGGAGCTTCAAGCTTCTGGCATAATCTGCATACACAGCATGGATCAATTTATGTAAATGAAGCATTAAGGAAAACACAAATTAATAGCAAAACAAAAAAAGCTCAGAATCCTTTTTTCCCCCCTTCTTACTCCTTGGCTCTCCCAAGGTAAAAATACTGAACATTGCTACCAATTGTGCTAATCCATTATTTTTCAGCACAAGTAAGAAAAAAAAAGTTGCTTTAAATCCTCCTTTTGAAGTCATAGTAGTATTTATAAAGAAACATGCAGAATGCTGTAAACTAAACCAGACACATTTCAGATATGCTTAAGTACCTACCATGATACAATGTCATAAATTGCAACAGAAATCTTAATGTCACAAAGATTTTTTCATTAATTAGACCTGAGGCTATCTACATGACTTATTAGTGGCATTTTTTATTTACAGGCTGATGACTCCATAGAACAGGATCAGGTATTATTTACATATGCATTAGTTATAGTATATAATACAAAAGTTTGTGCAACTGCTCAGCTTTCCAGAACACCAGGTCAGATGTGAAGATTAAGTGAGCAAAGACAGGATTTCAGAAAAAGGATATTTGTATCATCATTAACTTCAAATGCCCCGTACTTCAGACAAGCTTCTACAAATAAAGCTGCTCTATCAAAGTACCTCATACTGTTAAATAGAGAAAAAAGAGAGAGAATAATTTGTTATTATACAAACCAGAAAAGTATTCCAGGACATCACACCAAAACACTTGCAGAGAGGCTTTCTAGAACTTTTTTATATGTCCCCTTCCTCCTTGCACTCAAGAATTGACATTTGCTATAAAGTTTCCTGAAAGATCAGGGCTGAAGTTATTCAGAAAAAATCATAGATACTATAAATCATTACTGCTTGGTCCATGGCTGCTGGCAATCTTAAAGCCTGTAGTAAAATGAAATGCCAGTGCAGCCCACAGGTTAAAACTAATTAAAGAAAAATGTGCTTGTGGGAAATGGATTTGTAGGGAATTCTCAAAGTTTGACAGAAGGTTCACATAGTATGTATTTGTACATAAACTGTGAGATAAGAAATACTGACTTAGAAATGCTATGGAATAGGATAGACATTGTTGAGAGACAAATGAACTAGAAACAAGTTTTAAAGGATGGTTTTGTAAATAAGACACTTTAGAGAAAAATAACAAGAAACACTTATAATGTATTGTGATTAGGAAATAGTTGGCTTCTGTGATAGCATGAATTATAACATCTGTATTGTCTCACCCTTCTCATGAGACTGAAAATGGAATAAACGTTTTTAAAATGCCTCTCAGTTGCCCCATCTCTGAGTCAGAAAAGGGCTTAGTCCAACACATGTGAAAATAGAAACAGATGTCAGAAATAAGTGTGGACAAGAGAAAACACAGCTTGTGCTGTTTCACCTTTACCTGTGTAACATCTCTGCAACTTTTGTGAAGCAGCCAAGAGACAGGAGGACAAGAATGGCCTTGGATTTCTGGTTGACCTGTGGGGAGCAGAGGTGATCGACCCAGCGCCGCAGCACATCCGCGCACTCCTCCGAGCTGAGCCGCACCTGCGGGACACAGCAGAGCCTGAGTGAGCTCCCAGCTGCCACACACACCCACACTGCTCCTGCTGCACTCTCCTCAGGGCAGCACCCTGGGCAGAAGCATCTGAAGCCATCAGTTTTTAATAAAAAGTATGCATATTGCTTGAGTTTATACAGCATTAAGGAAAATCAGAGATATCTGAGTACAAAAATACTTCATTTGGTTCACTCCATTTTCACCTGTGATTAACATCATTTTTACCACAAGCTGTTCTAAAGTTTTTCTAAATCAAGAAGTTACTTTACTGAAGACTTAAAAAAAAAAATCTTAATTTTTCTGAAAAGCAAAATTTCATTTAGAAAATCTAAGTACAACTTGTTCCATTCCTTCTTCAGGAAATATAACAGAAATGCTACTTTAGAGACACTGAAAAATCCTTACTAACTCCTACCCATTTATAACGTGGAGAATTTATGCTGTGTCTGAGTAGTTTTGCTGTAATTATGGTTGCACACCAAAAGAGAAGGTGATGCCAATTTATGTGGGTGGTGGTAATTTTGAAATCAGCTCACACACTACGTAGAGCTCAGCACAAATTCACTGCCCAGTTACTTATCCACATCCAGGAGTGGGGTTTTGTAGTTTATTACCAACTTTATATTGCTGCAGATATATGGACCTTCCCAAACTGCTGAAAAATTAGGAAATGGAGCATTCCAAGCCTTTTTAGACCCCATTCCTGTAATGTGGGACAACAAGGGGACCTGTGTGGTCAGAAGGCTGAAGAATCTGCCAGCGCTGATTGAATGAACTTGCTTCTTGTAGCTGAATGGTATTTCTAATTGATGTTTCAGTAATTTAGAGAACTTCAGCACCCTCCTCAGCCTTCCAAAGCACAGGTGCTAAGCAGGTGGTTGGTGTTCTCAGCCCAGGAAGTGAGGAATTGCTCACCTTGGCCAGCCACGCTGCACGGTTCCACTCGCCGTAGGTCTGCAGGTAGCGACAGGCGTCTGCAGCTTTGTCGATCAGACACAGCAGCTGCACCCCCTCTGGAACAGAAACATGCACTCAATCAGGAAATCCAGGGAAAAAGAGCTGCTGTCTAAGTGTGGAAAAGGATCCCCATATCCTCAGCACACGAAGATGTCGAGACTGCTCTCCATATAACCTGGGTGCCAGTTATTGCATCTTCGTTCTGGGCTACGGAGGCCACACAAAGCTCTCATTTATCTTTGTTCTGAACACTAATTTAGGGGTGCACAGGACTTCTCTTCATAAAGACATAATGATCTTTGTCAATTAAATAAATAGATTTCATGGGTACTTCTTTATTTTAATTTAATGTTGTCCACAGTGCAATTATTAACAGTCTAGAGATTGGAAAGTAGCTTTTTCCGGGTGAGTACAGACTTTTAACTCTCTCAGCATATTTGAGTATTTCAGTTATATGGTTGTAACTGAAATAATTCAGTTATGTTTCAGCTCTTGCATTAAGCAAAATTAACCTGTACTTGTAAGAAAACACATATTATGAAAAAAAGTTCAGAACTGAAAAGGAGACTAAATAAGTATTTCATGTTTTGTAACAGGGATACCAAATTTTAGTTAATTCTTTAATTAGAAAAGTGGAAAATACATATTATGTGCTCAGCTTCTTTTTGTGCAAACAACTGCTAAAAGATTTACTCCAGAAGTAAGTTTTCCAGTGAAAATAAATCACAGCAAACTGGATTTTATAAATCTGTTACAGATCATTTTTGTGTTAACTACTCTATGCAGTGACTACTACAGCACACCCAACATGTAAGATCCAGCACAGCAGGATTCACTGCTATTTCACTGGCATCCTTAAAAATGATGAGAATTATCAGTTTACAAGCAAAGAGAAAGAGATATTTTACCTGCAAGCTTTCCATTGGCTATCATGTTGGTTGCTACCAGTTTGATGGTGCTTTGAGATGGCCCTGATGAGGTGACAGTTGTGACCAGGCAAGCTTTGAGTGAATCACAGTAATAATGTGCATTCTCTGAACTGGTTTCCAGCAGTAGTTGCACTGCTCTGTCAGTCTGGCAAGAGAAAAAAGTGCAACTTTGACCACAAAATATTAATTTTGTTTAAAAACCTTTCTATTTTTACCCTTTTTAAGACATGGAACAAATAACAATGGAAGTTATTCTAAAACAGGCTACAAAAATATCTCCCCATCTAGTAGTGACTAAGATTCTATTTTAACAGGACTTTTGCAATAAGGACAGCATTGAAAACTCATCATAAATTTAACATAAGAATGCAAAAACTCTGCACTGGGTTCATACAAGTAGGAAATAACAAAGTTAGAAAAAGATTTCCTTGAATAGGCTAAGTACACAAAACAGACAGGGAAGAATAAAAAATTCAAATATTACCCACAAACCTGGCCCAACAGAAGAAGTTGATCAGCACATTTCCTGGTATGATCATATGTTGATCTCTTCACTTCCTGGAGATTTACCCTTTCCAGCTGGAATTTCTGGACAAAGAAGGAAAATATTTTAAGTGCAAGCCTACCATAAGAAATAAAACCAGGCTTTTAAAAGATATTTACATATCTTGCCAGTTTTTGGACCAGCCTCTATTTTTAAGTACAAGGAATGTTTTAATCCAGACTGGTATGTTACTAATAAAAGTGAAATATGTACAGGGAAGTGAGTGTTTATTGTACTGATGGCATTCCGATTAAATTTGGTTTTGAACTCTTTGACATACCTGGAAGTAAGAATTTTCACACAGCACATCATAGCATATATCCAGAGGATTAACCAGCTGCTCTTGAAGGACAGCTGTGTCTGGTTTTGCAGGCTTTTCCTGGCATAAGCTGTGCAAATAGTGGGCAGCAATAGTCCAGAAATGCAGTTCAGATTCGTCCCCATACAGTCTGAGAAGATACAAAACAGGATGTGAAACAGGCTTGTGTTTTTTCATACACCACATAAAACTATGATATATTTCATTTTCTCAAGGACTGTGCATTCCTGTGGACAACACGAGTACTTTGCATTATCAGTAGGACAAACTGAGAGAGGATTATGGAATGACATTGAGCAAGGTAAGTTACAACAGCAATTAAACTCCAGGAATGTTCAGCATAGAAATATGTGGAAATTGATATTTATTATTATTTTGCACTTAGTCACTGATATCCTCTTTTAACCACAAGTTACTAAGTTTGAAAACCATCTCTGAATACAGACAGACTAAAATTAGCTCAGTTTAGGCAGAGGAACCACACAGAACAAATACATAAATAAAATAAACCCCAGGTCCTCCCCTGTTTGTACAGAGCTGTTGTGAAGTTCTAAATGACATTTTGAGGCATGAACAACTAAATGTGGCTGCCAGAACTGCAGTTATAAAAGTGTCACCAAGACTGAGGGAAGATCCTTGTATCCAAAAAGCAAATAAAACTGTTTCAGTGAGGTAACATTTCCATTTTGGTCCTAAAACCATTCTACTAAATGAGTAACAAAGTAGTCTGGGGACTGTGATAAGTTAAAGGACAACTGGGTGAATTCTAAACTTCAGGTCATTCATGTGCATTAATAGCATCAAGATTTTCCTAGGAAACATTTCCTGTATTTATCTGAATCTCTACTACCTGGCAATCAGGAGACATCTCTGTAGGAGAGTAAAATCTGGATCAAGCAGAAGTTTCTTTATGTCACTGCAAAAAGAAAGTGTTAAAGAATCTGTAAAATGCTGGGCAGGATTGTTTGGTTGCTTTTCAACACAAAGAGGATACATCACATACAAACTGAAAAGATCAACCCTCAAAATACACACTTTCTTTTCTGAAATGAAAAAATGCATTTATGAAAACAATTACAATAGGAATTACATACAATTTGAAATACACCTGATCTCCAGGGGCAAATGCAGGGAGTCCATCAGGAACTTTTTATCCTTGCAATATAGGGAATCACCACCAGGGTGTATGCAAAGCTGCCAATTAGTCTGCGGTAATTCTACTAATTACAATATTAATTCAGCTACAAATAATCTTGCAGCTATGTAGTGTCACAGCAGAAGGGATGCACATGCATGAATTTAGGTTTTGCACAGATGTTTCAGACTGGATAAAAATGTTACCTTTGCCATCCTACTAAATGCAAGGACAAAAGGAAAATGGACAAAATTGTCTATTTACTAGCTTTAACTATAATTTTGAAGGTTTAAATTGAATGTCAAAATCTGCTTTCTCTGTAAAAAGAGCAATGTGCATCAACATTACTCTGGAATTATATCTTCAGCAAAGGATTTCTGGAATCATCTTTTTTTCCTCAGAGCTCAAATATCCTAACAGACCTGGGAGTATTTAAGTAGCAGTGTCCAATGCAGTCTGGATCAGCATAAAGAACCCCTAAATCCCTGCGAAGTACTGCTTAAAACATTCCAAATGCTCACAGGTCAGTTGCAAATCATGTACTGACCCTATCAGCACCTTTAAAGCACCAAGTTTAAAATTACATAAAAATTACATAAAAAATAACTTTTTTTTTTAATAAAAACTGTCATTACTCAGGCACATCTTTAGAGAAAAGAATTCTTTCTTCATTAACTGTGAATTGCCACAAACTTCAGATATTTTGCCTTCTCAGAATTCCATAGCTTACACAAGTAATAACAGAAAAATTCTTACTTGGACAATGAATTCAACTGCTCTTGAAGAAGGTTTTTAATATTTTCATTCTCCGGATAATCACTGGATTAAAAAAAAATAGAAGTTTTCTGTGTTACAAAAAGGACAGAATTATCTGAAATGGAAGAGCACTACTTGTAGGAGAAAAACACAGACACATACATGGAAACAATCTTTCACATTCTTTGGGTAAGCCATTCATGCAGGATTCTTTATCCAGCTACCAGTTCCAAAATAGCAGTGAAAGATTTGGTTTGCTTCCATTGAACCTCAGAGTAAATGCCAATATTTCTTTTCCCATTTTTCTACTTCTTCATTAACCATAAAATTAATAAAAATGGCAACGCCTAGAGCATTATTAAGTGACCATGAGCACAGTCCAGGACACAGAAATGTGCTCCTCTGACAATGTGAATGTGGCTCTCCAAGAGTACAGACAGGTCTATCAGGATATCAGAATATCACTTTCATTTACACTGTAGGAACAACTCTGATGGCTGCATTAACTTCTAGAACAAAGAGAACACAGTTTTTCTCAGAAGTAATATAATGCCATAAAAATATTGCCAGGACTGAAAGCAGACTGCAGTTTTTATTAGCCAAGTGCTACTGAAAGCCAGAAGAAATACCTGACCTTAGAGCCTTACCTACATATTACTTTTAGTAATAAATAGTGAACTAATTGTAATTTTGACTGTCCCCAAGAGTGAGGAAACTTATACATCCAAAAGGTATTTGCACAGAAAGACTAATAAAATATGTAGGCTTTAAAAAATAATGTTATATATAAAACTATATTTCTTCTTACATGTCCATAATATCTAGAGAATATTTTTCATCCCAAGGTTGATGCAGCAGGAATGCTTTTAAAGCTAATGAAGCCCTTGGAACAAGCAGATAGGGACACCAGACAGGTTCTGAAACAAAAGGAAAAGATTCATTATCCAGAGAGTCATGTGCAATAATGCTGGGTTCATTGATCAGAAAATGTACCTCCAGAAAATATACCCCAGAAAATGTGTCACAGAAAATGTACCACAGAAAATATCCCACCAGAAAATGTGCCTCCAGAAAATCTATCAAAGAAAACGTACCACAGAAAATGGGCACCAGAAAATGTACCACAGAAATGTCCCAGCTTGCTTGCAAGCACCAGGAAAATAATAAATAGAAGTCTTTTTATACACCCTGCACAGGCTGCTAGACATAAAAGCTTATCACTACACTCAATCAAAAACATTTCATAGAGGGTACAGGGTTATCAACCATGCTCAAATGAGAATTTCAGGATATTCTATAGTGAGTTTAGCCATAGACTCTTGGAATGCATTATACTGGCTTTGGCAGAGCTGTGTACAATGATTATTACTACATGGTGCAAAGTAAGTAAAGCTATACCAAATATATCATAAAGCATGTTTAGTTTTGCTTTGTCTCCCTAATTCCTACAGTACAATACAAGGATCAAACCCCATCATCTGGAAAGGATGGTGGGAAGTTTAATAAGATAGAAATTATACATGAGTGCTGTCACACAAGTGTAAAAGTCAGTAAGTCTGTATCCAGTACAAAGTGTGGGTGACAGGCAGCAAATGCTACCCAGTGACTGAGGAGTAGAACAAGTACCAAAACCAGCTCCATTATTAAACATGCACAACTCCCTGTACTTCGTGTGCACTGAGTGATGTAGGACTCTTGTAAATGTGATTTGGTAATTAAAACATCACCACAGAAGGACAGCTCAATCACAGCAGCCTTACAGCTGGCACAGCCTCATTTCAGTCTGCTTGGCTTTACAACATTCATCTTTATAACCTAATATTACAAAATATTAAGCAATATAAAGCAATATAAATTTTGCTTTGATAGCAAAAATGGCTGTGATAAATGACATGTTTCCTCAAACAAACCCACACCACAGCTCCCCACATCACAGTTTATTGCATATGTCTCAGAATCTACTGGGTTTTAAGGAAATGACTTAAGGAAATTGTATGAGTAAAGGTAGGATTGGCTCAAAAGGCAACAAGAAGAAGAGTTATTTGGAACAGCAGTAATAATAAATACAAAAAATTGTAGCTTAGTTAACTAGTTAAATATTTAAACTCCCTTCTTCGACACATGGTGAAAAAGGCAAACAGCACTAATATTGCTGTTTTAAAGGTCAGTTTGAAGAGAAATGAATTAATCTACAAACACCTGAAAAAAAATCAGAAAACACATTTTCACCCACCAACAAATGTTTCTAAATCATGTAATGAGTATCAGTGATGCAGGTATTGATACCCAGTTGATATGTCAATGCTTTTGAGGTCAATTTGCTATATATCTGTACAAAAAGTTCTTATTGTCTTCATTTATATTTAAATTAAGATATTAAAAAATATGTGCTATTTAGGAGATTAAACTTGTATTAAAAAACCCACGCATATGACCTAAGCATAAAAAAATTACCTGTATCTAAGAAAAGCAGTAGAAAGGCACCAAAATCTCCACATGTGACAACTCCCTGTTCTAACAGAAGTGCTGAGCTCCACTTTCCAAAGGGCAGTGCAGAAGTATCAAGCAGTGGACAGCAAAGAAGACATGAGCATACCTATCAAATCCTGCTCATCCATCCTGAAGCATGAGGGTTTCATGGACAAGTCCAGCACCCTGATGCATCCATCATCTGATGCCAGCACCACTTTGTCTGACGTGCACCAGTCCACGTCCAAGACCCGGAAATTCACATTTCTCCCACTCCTTAAACTGCTCACCATTTGTACCTGCAAAAGTTCAGTTATTTTTTATTTTTAGCAGCCTCTCCATCACCCAGTGTGAGGCTGTGTCACACACCCAGGAGGCACAGCACAAAATTAAGCATGAAAGGTGAAGTTAGCCATAAATCATTTCAATAATGGTCTTTTCTGGAGAGTAGGGAATTTAGAAACCTTGGAGTAGGTCACATGGTTGCCCTGGAACAATACTATTTCCCAACTGAGAAAAAATCCTGAGAAAAAATCCTTTTGAGCATAGTGTACAGATGCCTTTTTGTTATCTTTTCTAACAGGACAGGATTAGATGTATAATAGAACTGAGACTATAAAATATTACTACAGATATTCTGAAAGACTTTTGACTGAAAATGTGAATTTAATTTTAAATGCTTTCATGTAGGAAACTCCTTTATCCTAGAAAAAAAATGAGGGAACAGCTATGAGAGGAGTATCTTGTGGCACCAAAACTATTCAAATGTGCTTCAAGGAGAGACTCATTGGGTAATATCCTACTCTGCTTATGAAATTCACAGTAGCTGTTCATATCTGCTGTCCATTCTTATCATCAGTGGAGTTTCATATTGCACTAATTAAGTGTCTGAGTTTGGAGCTGGTGCTCATTACAAAGTGAACAGGAAAAAAAATCGAAATTTCTCTTTCATACCCTGATACCCTGACCTTATTCCAGGGGCTAAGTTAGAACAGTACAATTATATTTCCTGACCCATGGTACTACAATTCCCTGAGAGACCTAAAAGCAAACCCCAGAAGGTTTATGAACATAACTAGAGAGTTTCTGAGTAAGAAGAGAAGCTAGAGAGTGTTAATGAACAGGTGTCTGGTTTTCTGGTATTCCCTCACAAATTACATCTATTGACCATACACAGAAGAAACCTGCAGTGAAAGCAATCTCCTGTCCACAGATTAAAGTCTCAGACTGGGGACTCCCACTTAAATTTTCAAGGTCTGCCTCAAAACCATTACAAGAGGATGACAAAGAGGATCTCAGACACTGTCAGCTTTAAGAGTGGAAGACTCTTCTCATTGATGGTAGCTCAAAGATGCTTTATAGGGAGTAAAAGTCTTCTGAAAAAGCCAAGTGACTTTATCATACAACTGCCAGCAAGAAATCCTGACTCAGTAAAACTTAATCCCTCACTCATCCTGATTTGCAGAGGTGAGGTGTGGGCTTAGAAGGGAAGTGCCTATCAAACCCACAGCCACTTACCTCTTTTGAATCCCAAATTTCTACCCCATCGTTGTACATTGCAAGAAGTTTTTGATTTCCTTTCCCTGGGGCAAACCGTATTTTTTTCACCCAGCTCCGGTGAGTAGGAATCCCCCTAAGGAAAGACAAGATTTAGGATCCATCATTCTGTACCCAATATTGTAGGAAATGGAATCCTTTCCAGGAACTTTGCAGATCCTGGTACTGCACAGACTGAGGAGGAGAACAATCTCTCTATAGATGCACACACAAATGGATGTCCAGATTATGAATTTATTAAACTAAAATGATGAAATGCTTGGAATAAACACTACAATACATAATGTTTAACCAGAAGCCATTGCAGATTTAATGTAAAAAAAGATACCTAGCTGGTTTTAAAACCTTGATTAAATGTTAATTCTTCTGAAAACACAAGAGATTAAATGTAGAGAACTGTGACACAGTAGACATTTTCTGAATTTTTATTCCAAAACACTAGCAATTTTCCCTACAGGGAAGAACAAAAATGAAGAAGGATGAAAACATTCTACATTCTAATACTCATCATCTCATGTTTGACAGACTTTATTTGCATTCATACCTGGATACTCTAGCTTTCAAATCCCAGAAGTTTAAGTTTCCATCAACATCTCCAAGAACCAGGATATCCCCCTTCCAGGCAATACAAGTAATGCTACCCATACTTCCCTGAAAATAGTTAAGAAACAGAAAAATATTTTGTGATTAATAGATTCAAACATATGAATAAATATTTCAACACTGGTATTCATTAAAAAAAATTATACAACATGATAGGCCAAACTCAGTTAAAACAGGAAAAATTATATATAAAACTGTGAAAACAGAATTGCTATCAGTTTTTAAGTTGGAATTCATGTTTCAGATTTCAAAGTACTACATAACTGACCACTTGCTGCAATAAAGCTTATCCCTGATGTTTTTCAGGCAATCAAAGCTAAGCAAAAAATTAAAGCATCAGTGATATAGAAAAATTGGAACTCACATCTGGAGGAATTCTTGCACTGTCTTTTACTGAGTTTCCCTCTACTGTGAGATGATAAACCTGCCCATCAGCACCTGTAAACACAAAGTGCTCCCTGGCAGAGATGTTCTGGCTCAGCTCTGATTTACTTTCAGCTTCCTGCAACAAGCTTTAAAAAGAACATAATGAGACACAATTATTTCTTTCTTGAAATCAGAATTGCAAGACAAATTCTACCTCATGCACAGAAACAGCACAAAAAAAGAGCATATATCCTTCTAAACACTTTGTGTAACAGTTAATTATTTATTACTTCCACTCTTGTGGAAAGGGCAACTAACTTGTCCAAGGGCAAGTAAGAGTTTTACTTGAAGAACCAGGTAACCAATGGACTGCCACAGACACACCTGAGAGTAACAGGAACATCAAAGTACATCAAAGTCCCCCATATAAAAAGTAAAGGGAGGCCCATAAAGTTGTTTTGCTTGCTATGTACTCAAGAATCAGTTCCAAAATATTCTTTTCATTAGAAGAATAGCACATGGTGGGAAGCCAACAATTGCTGTAGCCCAGGACTCCATCAGGAGGGGGATACCTGATCACAGAGGATTCCACACTGCTGACTTCAGTGTCTGAGGCCACTGTCTGCCGGGCCATGGCCTCCCTGGCTGCCAACTGCTTCTTCCTCAGGCTCTTTAAGTTATGGGAAGGTGACCACTCCTGTGGAAAATGGCCCAGGAAAAATGGAAAAGACAAAGGTTTATTCCCTGAATTTACTGGGGCTTTATAATGATTTCCAAGGAGACTGCTTTCTGCAGTACCTCCCTCCATCACCCAAGGAGCAGAGCAGATTTCTTCACCAGAACCTCCTTTTTTCCTGCCTCCACTTGATGACAGACAAAATGTTAGAGCACTTCTCTGTATATGCTACAGTTATAGTAACACTTGCTGCAAAATTGTTCAAAGATTTTATACTATTTCAATGTATTACATTTATTAAAAGGTAACAGAATTTATTCCTTACCAGAGCAGTGGCTGTAGGGAAGTTTTTAGACATTTCTCTGAGCAGAGTGCAAGTTCTGACATCCCAGATCTCCAGTGGTTTGTCTTTAAATACCACAGCTAGGTACTGCCTGAAACAAATGAGAATTTACTCCAGCAAGAGTCATTTGAGCATTTTACTTCATGTTGTTCACACCAGCACTCTGGAGACCCTCAAAAACTAGTTAGCAGAGCAAATCAAATCCCCCTCTGAAGCTTGTGATTCCCTTGAGTTACTGATGAGCAAAAGAATGTCTGAAAAAGAGTTCTCTTCAAAGCTAACAGAATTTTAAATTTCTGCCAGGTGGTTCTGCACAATTACTGTGGAGCAGACAAGGGGAATAATTCAGAGAGAGCAGCAGCACCTCTGACCTCACCATGTTCAGCCTGAGTTGATGGCACAAAATACCAGAAAAACACACAAGACTGAGGGCTGGACAGAGTTTTTCCCCTCCTGGAGATGCATGCCACTTCCTAATCCCAGGATAAATGAGCATAAAATCATCTCACACTAAAACCACTTGTCAGTCACATCTTCAGACTGCTCATCTGTGGAGCTGGGTGAGTGTAAACACCTTTAATCCACCACTTTTTACATTTAACTTGAAAATACAGAGGCTGTGCAGCAATTTGTCCTCTCAGGCACTGCATTCATCTCTCTGCAAGTGAACCTCCCTTCTTGTCTCACTCAACACTCTCCAGCCTCTTCATCTAAGCCCATGGCTGCTCTTAATTTTTAATTCATTATTAAGAACATTATATGGTTGAAGTCTTCCAGATTCTCTGGAACTCCTACATAGAAAAATACTCCTGTGCAAGCTAGAGATATTTTTTTCTCCACTGTAAATAAAAAGCTTTTAAGATTAAGAGACAATGCCTTATTAAAATCAATACTACTTTAATTTCATTTACACAAGAAAGTGAAGCAATTTTCCAGAGTACTACAATTATTATTTTTACAATGAAGATCAGGGCCTCCTGTCACAGGCCTGAGCTCAAAATAATGAGGACTTGAAAGGAAACAATTTGGTCATTTATCAGCTGACTTTTCAAACAACTGTATCTCATGTCTGGTTTTCCAGCAGACACTTATTACAAATGTGTGAAATACTTACAAAAGCCAAAGAAATATGAATAATCATCCAATCTTCAATGCCAAACTTCCTAGTTTTAAGTAAGGCTTAAGTTATAGAAAAGAGAATTAACTCATAACAGAATCAAAGTTGAAAAAAAAAACAGTTCAGCATTTTATTCTCCTTAACATTATCAAAAAGCCTGTTCAGTAAACACAATTCCTGTAAGAAATAAAATATTAATTACTGATTTTGCAATGTGATTGGATCCTGAAGTGACAAAGTCAACCACAGAAACATTCACAACCTTTTTACTTGGAATTAATATTCTGAAGCGTTTTCCTCTTGATGCTGTTGAATATTTTCCTATACACTCTGAAGTGCTTTTTGTCTTGGAATGTCTATGATGTTCTGAGGATTTTCATGCAGTACAGTGAAATTTATAAACTTCCCAAGGCTGAGGCACTTACTTCAAATGAGACACCTTTATCATTTCGATGGCTGGCTCGTCGTTGCCTCGCTCCCCACGGAATGCAATGCTCCTGCCTGGAGCACAGAACAGGGGGAGAAAAACAGTCAATAAACTAAACACAAAGAGAGAAATTTAAATATAAACTGCTCTGTTTGTAAACAGAACCAGTTTACTAACCAAACTAGAACATCTCCAAATCACCTGTCATCTCTAATGTTACTCTTGTCATTGTCAAAGTTTTACAGCGTTTCATTTTACTGCATTTCAGAGCTCATCATTAAAATCTCAAAGTTTACATTAAATACATTGTAAACTCTACTGTTAAATCTAACTCCTGACTCACTTCCAGAGCACAGCAACTCAAAAGGATGCATCAGGATTACATTAATACAGAGAGAGAGTTCAAAGAGTTACTATTTTCCACTCAAAGTCAATGAGAGATTGTCTCCATTCCCCAAGGTGCAAATTCATTAATCGATTTCAAGTTTGATAAGAGAAATTAACTCTGCCATGAACTAAGTGTGACAGTATTTCATGGTGAGCTACATTCTACACTTACCAGAACCATTCTCTCTTCCTTTCCAGCTAAAATAGTAAATCTTAAGAGTTTATAATCTCATCCCCAACAAAATTTTCATCCACTTGTAGGATGTGTTGCAGAATTATAGGTGTTAGAGATAGGATATTTATCAAAGTAAATAATGACATACAAACAGCATCTTCTATGCAAGTTTCACTCTCCTTAGCTTTCAAGAAAAATTCAAGCTATAAACTTCAGTTCCTCTTCTAGCTCACAGCAAAATTACTGAAGCCAGCTACATGAATAAATCTAGTTATCAAGAACATGAGTTAGAGCTCTCCTGTCAGAGGATACTGAAATTCTTTCTCCTCTCTTTTCAACATCCTAGCAATTTTCTTTCATATTTTTGTTCAGAAATGTATATGTGAATTTTGTCAAAGTAAATCTGAATAAGCAGAGTTTTCCTAGGCCTAAAATAGAAAGTTTGGCTCCTAAGTGAGGGAAGAAGCAAAAATCAAACAGTTAAATTGCTGTGCCTTTCTTGAAAGCTTTAAAAGAGGAAACGTACTATTTTTAAGCAAACCAAATGCTAAGGTCTCATGTATTCACATTTACTCAAAACTTGGTTGCCTGCAGAAATTCTGAACCTTTGATGACTTCTGCCTATAAAAGTTCTATACTGATTTACAAGGTGAATAAAAATCAGATTCCCATCTTACATGAGATTAATTTCCCAGTGCAAGTATCTTTTCTGTTTTGATTTTAAACAGATGAACAAAACACATTATATGAAAAAGCTTTACAATAATATTATGGTACAAGAATAACCTCTGTGCAGCACCCTGGAAATACAACAACTGAGGTTTTTCCATAAGCCTAAAAAACCGAATTAAAAAGTCACTTTGCATAAAGCAATTCAGAATTAGCCATGTGCTACAAGATTCATGCTCTCCAATTAGAACTTAAATGGCTCCAGCTTTTTACATTCAAAAATAATGTAAAATTATTGAAGTGCTTCCTATTCTGGGCTGTATAATCTCTCCAGTTATACCTCTTCTTGTCCCAATATTGAGTTCATTACAAATGTATTTATCATCCAGTATGAGGCCAAAATAGTTGAAAAAATGCAACCTGCTAATTTTGCTATCAACAGTATCTTTTAACAGTTATTTACTTTTTAACCTTTCCAATTCTTTATAAAAGTACCAGTTGTTAGTGTTTTAAATCCCTTTTACACTCATTCACACTCAAATCCTAACCACGTGCAACACAACACAGCAGATGGTCCAACACAATTTCAGGTGCACATGAAACAGTGGGTGCAGACTATGACAAAACACATTTGGAAATATGGAAATATGTGCAGTTTGTGAACAAAATCCACCACTAATACCCCGTGTGGCTGCCTCTAAACCCCCTGCTGACACTTTTTCTTTTAATAAGTCCAAGATGTTTTTGCAAAGGTGCTGGTTCAAGTCTGTCTGCAGAGCACGAGACAAAACACATCTTGTGGCTTCACAAAGAAGAGCAGGAACAGTTACAGCTCCTCTATTATTTTATTTTATCATGACAACAGAAAGAATAATAAAAAAAAAATAGTCAGAACTTGTCACTCCCCAGCAAATCTGTCAGCTCCTGGAGCAGATTTCTCAGGAAACACAAACCTGTTGGAAGGTCCACCAGCTGCAGCTCATTCCTGACCAGTCCCAGATTGTTGGGTGTTGATGTGGCAAAGGAAATGAAGCCAGTCAAGCTGATCCACTCAATTCCCCTGTGATCAGAAGGAAATACATGGAGCCAAAAGATTTGAATTGCTACAAGTCTGAACTGAAGTATTTTTTTTCACATATAGTCTTAAAAACCCAGCACAGATGTAATTTTCTACACTTTCTGGAAACATCATATTTAAGCATAAAAAGAAGCTACACATTAACAACTATGGTGTGAATATAAAGTTACTGAATTAAATTTTAGAGCAGCTATCTTTTCAGACTGCATTAGCTCCACTTTGGTTAAATAAAAACTTCAGATAGAAACACTGTTAACTTCTGTAAAAAGCCCTCACAGATACTCAGCACTAGAGTGGATTAAAAGCTCTGCTCTGATCAAATCAGTGGTTACTACCAAACAACTCCAAATTCCCAGCACACAGGAAAATATTCATGTGGGTGGCAGTGTGGGTTGCCTTACTTCTTTCAGTCCAGAGAGAGGAGAAATAAAGATGATATAAAAAGAGAGGCCCTGAAGAGATTTCACAGAAGAATCATAAATCTGGCCTTTTGTTTTGCTTTTGTTCTTTTAGATCACACCAAAGCAGCTCCCAAGCAAATCATGTTGCAGTGCTGCAAGGATGTAAAGTTCCAGTGCTTTAATAGATAAATAAATAACTACTAGTAATAAATAAATAAATAAAATTGAACTCAACAGAACGTATTGGCAGCACAGATGGCCTTTCAGCCAATTCCTGAAATACACCACAGGCAAAAGGGACAGAAAGTGTCACTGGGTGGGACTGTCCCTAAACAAGACCCTTCTCCAGCCCCATTTCCCACACACACTTGGTGCCTGCAAAAATTGCTTTATCTGTGAAATAAATCAAGGGCTTCTTCCAAAGAAAATGGAGCTCTAATGCACACATGTGCTCAACTTCATTTTAACACAGATAAAAGGATTTAAGGTTTCCTCAAAGCCTTCAAACACAGATTACTTAAGAACTGTTCCCAGGACAAGTATTCTGGTTCATCAACTGCCAGCTTTGGAAGAATATATGTACAGTATGAGAAAGATAAATAACAGTATTTATGATTTACTGTCAGTAAATCCAACTCACACTGCATTAAGTAAAAGTTTCCTCAATACAATGTACATGGGTGAGACCAAAAAGTACTCCCATAATATTTTGCACATACAATTTACAGCCATATTTATTATTTTAGTTCAAGCTTTAAAAACATGGGAAGTTTTATTCCTAAGTCCTCAAAAAAAGTTAAAAATTTAGGGCCCAGTTTTTCTCCCAGCAGGACCTATGGAAGTTCAACCATTAATTTCAATCAAAATGAGATGTATTCAATTATTAATTGAAACATTTCAGGCATGATTGAATAGAAATCTACAAGTGCAGTAATGGGTGACATTACAAGTCTCCAAAGGGTCATAAATCCAGGGAGCTTTCTGAAATGGAAGAAATGTGAATTCTGACACCTTTCCATTTATCTCAGCTATGTTTTTTGGAAAAAGTCCACTCCTAATGCATTGTTATTGCTGGTAGTTATTCACCATTCTCCTGCAAAGACCTGAAGCATTTTCTACACTTCTTTCATCAGCTCAGATTTAACAGGGCAAGTCCTTTTTCTCTGCTGCTGCTTGGCCATCTGTCAATACCAATAAAAATCTACAGAAACCCAAGACATTCAAAATCATAAGGAAACCTTAGCTCAGCTAACTGCTTGCACCTGAAACAACATATTTTTTGTCACTGCCATACATAGAAATTGAGAATCTGAAGACAGTGGTTTCAATTTTAATGATGGAAACAAGCAATGCTTTCCCTATTGAAATAGCAAACATTTCCTGCTAAAAATCATCTTTGCCTACCAGAATTAAGGGTTACATTCAGCTGCCAACCACTTCTCAGACTGAATCCACTCTTTTAAAATGTAACATTTACAGATTCTGTACATTCAACTTGTCTCAGTTACTTCAGGAGTGAGACTCAGTTGTCTTGATTAATGTTTCCAATGCAAACAAATCATGAAATGCACTGAAGTGGATAAAAATACAAATTACATTTCTAGTTGGGAATAGATTGTTGTGACTTTATGACATGGCAGCTGCTACTTAAATTTAAGGATTGTAAGAAAAAGAGAAAGGCAAAATGGGAAATTAAACCATATGTGCTCCCAAAGTGGTGGTAGATACTTTTCATTCTAATTTCTCTATTCAAGGAAAGTTTTTTTAAAGAGGTGATGAATGTTTGCAAAGCAGTTTCCCAAAGAGCAGTCAGCTGAAATTCAAATGCTAAAACAGCTTCAATCCAACTGCTAACATTTGGATGTAATGTAGTAATTTTCAAGTCGTGCCTGCAGGCCACAGACATTCTTGTTACAGTCAGTGAGATTTTAATTTTAAAAACAAAAGCTGTTGCAGCCTTGAACTTGCTGAGCTTCAGTAAAAAAGAATGAGCAGCACTGCTCCAGTCTCAGCTATTTCAGTACCAGAATAAACAAAAGCAGCACTGAGAGCTGCAAATGTGCCACTGAACTGAAAGCTGCACTGCAGGCATTTTATTTGCATGTCTCAAATATATTCTTCTCTGCCCTGAAGGTGTTTTATTATCTCCTGTATTACCTACTGTCCACAGGTATCAGACTTGGTTATTTCATGGTTCTTCCAGTTTCTCTTAGTGATAAGAATGATTTGTATTTCTCTCTGTCCTAAAGGAATCCTGACCTCCTGCTCCCAGTTCCTGCCAGGCCAAAATCCCCTTCTTGATTTTCCCCCTCACTTACACTCCTGGCAGTGGCCTGGTTGATTTTCACTCTTTGTGTGCTTTAAGCATTTCTGCTGCTTCTTACCTCCATCTCCTTATAAAAATAAAATTAAACTCAACAGAAAAGTATTTACTTCCACAATTCTAAACAAATAGTGAAAGCTAAGTAATAATCATAAATAAAATTAATATTCAGTTACCCACAAATACAAATTATCTTAAAAGGAAGGACAGAAAAGTAATTCTTCCCCCTTTGAGTCACAACACAAAGTTTAAATAAAAACAAACAAAAAACCAACCAAACAAAAAAAAAATCAGCATGTGACTACATATGTAGAAAACTCAAAAAAAAAAAAAAGGAAATCATAATTGCTAAGACCCAAACAACTCAGTGGCCATTAATTTAGAACACTTGATTTGTAAAGAAAAATTGCCTTATTTTTATTACATCCTCTTCCTAAATAAAGAGTACTGAGAACTCTGCTGGCCTTGAGTTACAATTTCAGGGTATTCTCAATTACATACTAAAATAACGATGGTCCCTGAAGGTGCTCTTTCAGATAAAATGGAAACAGAGGCATTACTCAATCCATCCACATTTTAGAGGTAAAGTAACAATTCCCAGTGAAAGAAGAACTTTTGCACTCCGTGAAAATTAATTAAAAAAAAGAAAAGAATCTCCATGCCTTAATCTAAATTGCTTGAAGCATTCCCTTGAACTTGTAAAAATTATGTAGAAACTCATTCAGACAATTGAGGAAACTGTAACAAATATTTAGAAGATGTACCCTGATAACAGCTTAAGGCTAAATAGAATTCACAAACATTTTATATTAATTCTAAAAAGATTTGTTGAGGGCATTTGCTAGTAAGGTAATATATTCTTAAAGTTTCTCAAAAGCTGCAAAACCTTTACAAAATTGAAAAACTCAAACTAACAATACTCCTAGCAATGCACAAAGCTTTTTTTCAAAATTGTGTTTATTTCCTCCTCCCTCTCCATCTTCCTTTTTTTTTTTACATATGAAATGTGAGTAGGGGTTTTCATTTTGAGTTCTATAATCACTGTAATAAAAAAGGACTCTCCTCTTGTGCTGCATAACAGAAAGTAAAATTAAAATAATTTCATGTGTAGTTAATGGTATGAAACCAAGAGATTTAAATAGTTTAGAAGAGAAAGGGGAATTCTATTCTTGCAGAGCTAAGTAATCACACCACAAACATAAAGAAAGTTACTTCGTTTTGGTGGTAGATTCCAAGCAGGTTTCCTTGATGAACTCCCAGAGCTGCCTATTCTCAGTAACCTGTACTTTCCTTAACTTTTTGCAGAATGCACAGTAAAATACATATCTTAACTAGATGAAGGCTTCACAACACAATTCTGATACAATTTTTTACTAATATTTGTACTAGAAATGAGTATTTTATTTTCATGCTTAAATCTGCCTGGAAATATGTATCCAGCAAGCACCACCTTGAATATCTGTGCCATCAGTTATCCAAAAAGTTCTGCCATTGTGTGCACACAAACACACAGTACAAAAGCTTTAAAACTTACTCTGCTCCTTCTTAGGATGGATAAATACTGATTCTGATATTCAGTCTTTAAAAAATTATCTTTATTTCCCTTAGGACAAGAACTGTCTCAACAGCAATTTCAGCCCCAAGGGGATAAAGTAAATAAAGCCTGACACACCAAGCAGCATTATTTCAAAGGACTCAATCCCAACAGTCATAGAATAAATAAAGTTTCTTGTCCTAAAAAGACTTCTTTGTCCTGCAGTGCACTGAAGAGACTGGAAGTACTTGATATTCATCCCAGATCAGCAGGCACAGATGCAATTCCAATATTTCTTTCAGTGTAATTTTCATTACAGTTTTGTCAGGGTGTTACAGCTCTCACACAGCAAAGGCAGGGTAGAGCACTCTACCCTGATTTCATTAACAATTCTCCTGATTTCATTAACAGCAAGGCAAGACACCCACACTGCTGAGTAACATCACTCAGGTGTTTCAGCATTTGTTTCCTAGAAGGATTATAGCAGGAATTAAAATGAAAATCTTACTTGACTTCACAGGAATGGATGCTTAACTCTTTATGGAGGAGTCCACTTGTGAGGTGAAACACCAGGACAGAGCCATTGCTTGTACCTATAAAAATTGATTAAATAATATATAGGCACATATATTATTCTTTTCTTCCAAGCTTTAGTGAAAATGCAGGATTTACAGCTATTTCTCTCTCTCTCTCTTATTTTTAGATACCTGTAACTATTATATTTTACAATTTTACAAAAACTATGTGAATTTCTAGCACTTAAATCCCAAATATTAAACCCTCTGCAGCCACTGATATCCACTTGGATCAAGACATTTTCCCAAACCTTTTTGCAGAGCTTGTAGAAAATCTGATTATTCTTCTTGCATTTCCACAACACACCCACACAGCTGAAGAAGAAAGGAATGTTTCTTTTTGCTTTGATTACTGGAGATGAGTAAATGCCTCAAGGAAATGTTTTAACTGTTATCCCCCAATAATGCCAGGGAAGAATCCTCAGTAGATTTCATAGAATCATTAAAGCAATTCTGCTTTCTCATCCTGAAATAATGACTTTTTTCAAATTAGAAATCAGTAACCTAGTAGCTTTGAGCTTCAATTACATCAAAAACCTTCTGAAATACCGAAACTTACAATTTTCCATTAGACACTTCATTATATTCATACCAACTCCATGAAATACAACAATGGATACTTAAAGAGCCATTCAGGTATGTTAAGTCTAAAAAGACCTAGCTGTAAATGCACTTTACAGCTAGTTGTTTTCTAATCTTTATATTTCACCTTTTTTAACAGTTGCAGCTCATGTGAAACCACAAGTTACACTTTAGCAGCATCACATCATGTCACAATGGACTGCCTATGGTTTAGAGCACAACTCTGAAAGAGGATGCCAGAAAAATCAGCTTTAAATAGGGAAAATTCCAAGTTAATACATCAGGTACTCACTGGCAAGTATTCTAATAGTTAGATGAGATTAACTCCATTTGTAAGACAGAATAGACTCATCCAGAAAAAATAACGTGCTGCAAGTGTAATTTTTGAAATTCATATCAGAGCAAAAATAAAGTCTCTGTGAAGTTCATTAGCTTGTTCTAGGAATGCAGGGCTGCAGAAGTCCCTATTTCCTGACATTCAGAATGAAGTGAGAGCAACACATAAAATGCTGAGTGTATCAGCAGACCAGTATCACAGTAAATAACAGGATAAATAAAAATTTGCCACTATATTGCATTTTTCAGGTAGCATTGCTTAAACCCAAGGCAAGAAAAAAGAACCCAAGGACTCACAGAACCAAACCATTACACGGGTCACTATCTGCAATAAATTACACAGCATCAACAGATACATTTTTTTTTCTGTACCAGCAACTATATTTGAATTTAACACAGGATCTATTCTTTTCAGAGCAATGAATAACCTGCTCAAGACACTCACCAACAGCAAGGATGGGCTCATACTGTTTGATGTTTTTGGTTGTGAGGGGCGGGCACATGCGGATGGCGAAGGGAGGCAGAGGCAGCCCTGACAGAAGTCCTGTCAGCAGGAATTTGAGGTGCACTTCCTGCTGAAATGAATTCCTTAACTCTTCTCCAGTGCTTGCACCCTGCCCTGCTTAAAAGTGAAAGCTCTTGTTAGCATGAAATTTTAATTAGAGATGTTATAGAAAGTTTTCAGACAGAAATTTATATAATAAAAATTTACAAACAATGTGTAAGACACATTTCTTCCTCTTGAGCTTTGCATGATGAAACTTTTCTGAAGACTGGTTGCTGTTTAGAGTTCACAAAGAGGGGATGTGTCACATAAATAGGGTTCTAAGACTAGTGATAAAGTACTGGAATGGTCTGCCTGGGGAGATCACCATCCCTGGATGTGTTTAAGAGACTGGATGTGGCACTGGGTGCCAGGTTTTAGCTGAGGTGTCAGGGAACGGGTTGGACTCGATAATCTTGGAGGTCTCTTCCAACCTTGTGATTCTGTGATTAGTAACAAAAAAACAAAGTGTCTAAATTCCATTTTAAAATACTTTTTATCCTCGAAGAAAATGAACTTGGAACGTTGGCCCTCAACATAAAATCCTCAAGAGAACTCATCTGATAATTTCTTTAGCAAACAGGAATTCTTCTATTTTGGAGTTACTATTAGAAAATAATTCTAAAAAATACCTTAAGTTCTTAAGTAAGGTAAGATGTACAATGATTCAAAACCACAAGAAATTAGTAGCAGTGGTATCAATGGAAGAAATTCTTACCAATCATGTTGTCTAATGAGAGGTCTGGAAGTTTATTTTGGAATGCTCCTACAGGGATTCCACAGAAGGAAACTGGGGAATAGAGAGGTGAAGCACTGGAACTGCTGCAAAAGAAATGGGAACAAGTTCCTCATCCAGGAACAATCTCCATCCCCACAGAATTCAAATTGCCCCTGCAGCCTTGGCAGCTGTGTCCTGCTGGGCTGGGGAGCTCTGTGTCATCAGCAAAGAGCACAGACTTAACCTGGCTCTTATATTACATTTTTCCTGACAAAGATCAATGTTTTAGAAATAACCCTTAAGAATAGAAGAAATGAAAACCAATTTAGATTTTAAACAGCTTTCCTGGATATGCAGCACAAGGAATCCATCTAGCACTATTTTTGGGAACACTAAGAATAAAAACAATAAATCTCTGATGAGCAACAGGAGGATCTATGTTGAAAACCTGGTACTACTGACATTTAAAAGAATTCTATTTATTTTATGGCAGTAAGTTATTTATTTTATTCCATAGTACTTTGAAGGGTTATTGCAGCAGAACAACCTTAATACATTGACTGTTCCAAGCACTGTATCACTTCACACAGTATTTTGAGAGACTGCTCCAAATCTAAAATTCTAAAGGCTCTGTGTATAAAAATATTTTTTATACCACCATATTCCAGTCACCTACTGTGCAGCTTCATATTGCTCAGTGTCAAATTCACATAAATCCAGCAGAAAGCCATTCCTCTACTAAAAGTGTAGTTCCTTACAGACTCATTTTGGTCCTTACATGTGACTGAAAGTGAGGGATTCATTCCTAAGGGAAATTATATGGTCTGAAGAAAGCCAAAGGAGAGGAAAATGCTCCCCCAAAATAAAACAAATAGTCATTCTATCTTTTGTTTTCTTAGTCCAGACACTCAGGGTGGAACTGCCTTTAAAAAAAGAAAAATTAAATACAGTTCCTGCACTTCCTCAAAGAAAGGGAACTGATCTATCTGGATGACATAATTTGTTCCTCTTCCTTCACTCACACACATGTAGAGTACATGAAACACTTCCATGCACAGAAGGATCACTGCTGCCTTTAAAACACAATGAAATACTGAACACCACTTGAAAAAAAAGCAACTTTGGTAAGAAAAGTAAATCCCGTTACCTGTTGCGCACATTTCTGCCAGAAATGCTGGATTTTAATTCCCAGATCATCACCCTGCCATCACTGACTATGAGAGCTGCAGCATTCTCATTCACTGGGCAGCACACCATGCTGAAGGGTCGAACGGTCTTGGTCACCCTGATGGCATCACACTGACTTCTTAAATCATAAACCAGCTCCTGAGCTGGCTCTGGATCTGCAACACCAACAGCCCACAGAGAACAGACAGAGTGAAAAACATGGGATGGGAGCAATCAACAGAGGGAAATGTGAAGCATGACTGAGCACTTTGATTGAAATCCATGTGCTTCCTGTGCAACAGTCAGGAAAAGCAACCAAAAACAAAACACTCTTGATCTTGCTGTACACAACAAAGCTCTGGAAAGTTCTCCAAAATGTAACTTTGTCTTTGTAATATATTATTCCATATGAATCTTGAAAAACCTAAAACAATAACTGTTTCATAGCTGGGCAGAACCTGCTCTCCACAATCCAAAACTCCAGGTTTATTGGTAAACTTGGAAGCCAGTAATGTAGCTCAGTAGAAATTAGCAAACTGCCCAAACCAAAATGAACAAGCAGAACTCACTATGTTTTCCCTTTTTTCCAGTCTCCACCATTACATTTAAAAGACCATTCTTAGTAACATTTCATGAGACAAAAGTTTAATAATTCAGATTTTAATCCAAATTTAAGCCCATATCTTAGGTCTAAAATCAATCTTTCCAATTGACCAAATTACTTCCAAAATCTTGTGTTTGCCTAAAAACCATTTTTTTTTCTTACAGATAAAAAGAANATATAACTAATACAATTAATATAATCTATTTCACACTTAGTATCAGGGAATTCAAAAACTTTTTGAATTTGTTTTCAGAATTCACTTTGGGGATCTGTTTTGGGAAAATACAGCATAAATTTAAATTTAAATTCAACATATAGGAGACAAACCACTAGAAAGGCACTAGATTCACCATCCTGTATGAGGCATGATGGTCATTATTGGTGTTAAATTATTAATTAAAATGCATCAAAGTTAATTTCTGGACATTCCTGACACAAAACTCACCTGGCTCCTCATTTGGGGTTGCAGTGATGCTGCAGCTGGATCTGCGAACCCTTAACGTGATGCAACCATTTTCATGTAGGCAAAATAACCCATCCCTCTGAAAACAAGGGATTACCTGGGCAAAGAGATGGCTGTTAGATTGCATATTCAAAATCTTACCCTTTAAAGCAAAGGACACTTGCAAGGGAGCCCACAATTCCTGATGCTTAAGCAAATCATTAAAGATGTTACCATTAAGGCAACACTTCCATGAATTTCTTCAGCTACACGATTTGTGACTAAAGAAGTTAATTAATTGGAAAAAATAATCGAAAAACATTGAAATCTACCTCACCTGTATGAAAGGCACCCCTGTCCTTTCAATGGCAATCACACCCACTGTCTGGTTCACTTCCAAGTCAAGAATCAGAATTTCCCTGGGATACAGTAAGAGCATGTAGTTTCTTTTGGAAGGCAAATATGACAACTGAAGACAGTCGTTGAGTGTTACGGATTCAGCACTGTAAAATCAGACATGAACTTTTATCAGGTTGTGTAATGAACAGATCAGATTCAAAATAAAATTAAAAGTTTCATTTTTCCTGCAACTGCATTTCTTCAATTATTTTGAATATTCTATTTTGATCACAAGGCAATTGCAGATTTCCATTTCTCTGTCAGAGCAGTGCAAAGCACCACTGACTTCCAAAAACACATTCTGTTGACTTTTGTCTAAATAAGATTACAGAGTAATTTTAACAATTGCACTTCATTCAAATGGAACAAGTGTAATTCCTGCACATCTCAAATCCAAAGCAATTCACTTAGAAACAGCACTGGCTGCCCTGACATTTACTGGCATTCATGGGAAATTACTCTCAGACACACTGCTTTCTTCAATTTTATACTGTTGTGTAATCACCTTACAGCCTTTAACCTCAGTACATTGACAAAATCAAGTACACAAAGCATTATCTGAAAAGAAATAATTGCAACCTACCTTGGTTTTTCATTACTGATTAGGATTTTTACTTTATCAAGGGCCTTTTTTGCCCCTGTAGCAGCAGCCAGCTTGTTGTGAGAAGGACTGGAATGAGGACTGGAGATGTAAACTTTCTTCCCTGAGCTGGCAGGAGCTTTGGAAGGGGAGAAGTCAGAGATGAACACTATTCCTTCACTGGTGAGCACTGGACCAAGAAAGAAAAATAGCACAATTCAGCCTGCAATTTGATTGTGGCATGCCATTTTAATGACATTTTGGTGAGGAGAAATGCTAATAATTTTGGTAATACTGTATCAGATAGAAAACTCATCATTCTAGACAACCAGCACTTTCTAACTGAAAGAGCAGCAGATGATCCATTAAATCAATTAATATCCAAAAAACTCAACTTTTATATTAAAAACTACTGTATTTCTGGCAGAAGCTCAGTTATTCTCTCTCACCAACTGTTTTTCTTTAAGATTCACAATGCAAATAGAAGACAGAATACACACTGACTGTATCACCATTTTTTGTTCTCATGCAGACCATTGCTCAAATAATCATTAATTCACATTATTTATGTGGCAGCACAAAGCTCAGCTGTACAGCTGAAGTGTTTACAGAAGGTTGAATGATATGGCAGATTAAAAAAAACCCCAAACTACAAAGGCTGAAAACTGCACTGTCTCATTACAAGTCAGGAGTGGTGAAGCTAAATTCAAGAATAAAATGGTGACTCTCCTATTTCTCTCAGTTTCTTTCTGCTAAAATTAATAAATCTGCACTATATCCCCCTTGACATCTAAATCACTTCTGGTACTGATCTCACACTGAGTCCTCTAAAATCCTTTCTGTTGAAAATAACATTTATTCTTGGTCTACTTATCTCACTGGCTTCTCCCTCAGCACCCATCTCTTTTTAGCCTTTTACATTTCACAGGGCTCTCTATCCTTGGCTTTCTCCAGCTCTCTCTACACACTTCACACTTCCTTTTGTAAAGTCTCAAACTTTTCAGATCTCTGACTTCTCCCCTTATGCCTGCTTTCCCCCTTCCTATACAGCAGCACCTTCTGAACTAAGATTCCACACCGGCAAAAGGCTCCCTGTCTTTGATTTCTGACTTCTTATTGGCATTTCTGACATTATTCTCTCCAATCCATTACTTCTAATTTCAACATTTACATTTCAGTTTAACAATTTTCCTGCTCACACAGAAGCAGGACCCACTGTTTTATACATATAAACTTACAAGCTAAATGTGAGGGATCAAAGGGATCAAATGAAAAAGACAGGATATTTTCAGCATAACTTTTCTTCCAAAGTTTGGTGCCTGTGTCTGCATTCCACAGTACAATATAATTTGGTGGGTGAACTGCAAGCAGTAAATCTCTGGAAGCATCTTGATTCCACAGCCACTGCATGTCTGTCAAAAGAAATAGGAAACAAAATTAATATTTGGGATGGCATCAGTTTGGACCTGGACACAAATGTCTTCTCCACTCTAAAAACCTTTTAATCAGTCTTAAGCTCAAGAGTAAAATGAAACTGAGTGTAACACTCAGCCCTTTCAGAGGTGGTAAGAGCTTTCCCTGGCTTCATAGAAAATAAAAGGCTTCATTTGGTCTGAAAAACTGTAGAAATCTTCAAATGGCATGGTCAGGACTTCTTTAAACCTTCAGTGAATCGGTGTCGGGAGTAAATAAAACCCAATTTATAATGCACACACAAACTAAAAGTAATAAAACTAAAATGAGCTGTAGTCAATAAACAAATTTTCAGTGGCTCAGTATCAGATTTAAAATGTTGTATTTTCTTTCACAGAATTTATAAAACAGAATAACAGAATAAAAACCAGAAACAGAATAAAAACAAAATAAAAACCAAACAATCTAATTTCATAAGAGGACTTTTATATAATAGATTTTAAAAGCCCACCAGGTATAACATAAGCATCATCCCAAATTTTTCAAATAGCTGAAATGCCCCCAAAAACCCCAACTCCAGCTGAAGAGCAGGAAGATGTACTTGGCATAGTAAATGTTATTAATTCAATCAATAATGTTCACAAAAATAGAATCAAATTTCATTTTTGTCACAAGAACTTGGAAAACATCACCATAATGAATTAAATCCCACAGCATTCCTCTGGGGGACAGTAAATCTTACATTTACTCATTAAATGAACAAGCAAACATACAGAAGGCTAGTAATCCCAACAGGAAAATTCCCTGTCAGTACTGAGCACAGTTTATAAAAGGCAGGTGATGGATTTGCACACAATGCTCCATAAAACAACTCCCATATAAACATCAGGCACTATCATTACCTTGGATGGGCTTTGAATGCTCCTGGATTTCACAGCGAGCTGCTCCTGTTGCCACATCCCACACAATGATTTTCCCTGTGGCATCAGCAGAAGCCAAACGTAAGGAATATGGAGAGCCAATATTGTGGTGGTAATTTTCCTTAGCCCATTTAACCTGAAAATGCAGAAGGGAATTGGTTAAAGGAGACAAGTGTATGGCACAGACACCATAGTTCATATTTTTCAGATAATGAACCCAATAAAAAAGCACAGTAATAGTTAATGCCAACAGCACCTGTAACATACCTTTAAGCCACCAGCACCTGTGTAAATTTAAGGTAGGTCAGCACTGTGCTGCAAGACTGCATGGCTGATATTCTCAAATTACATAAATCAATAATTCTTGTTCCTGAAGGTAACTACAACAATCCAAACATATATACCACGTATATAAAGAATTTACTCAAATATTTAGAGGAAACCAAATGGCAATGTTTAAGGTTCTGTGGGCACCCACAAACCTAAACCCACTAACTTCCAGTCAAATGAAAGCTGAAAAATTATCATTCCATTTTTATACACATCCTAAAACATGTAATTTGCCTAATCTGACAAATATATTGTGGTATTGGTGAGGAAGGAAGGTTAGCCTTTAATTTATGTGTTGTCTCATAAGAAAACAAAAACAAGTTATTGCTGACATTTGCTACCTTTCTGGTTATTTTCAGCACATTGCCACCACTGATTTCCAGGCACCACTTTCCAGTTTGGGATTTCAAACTGCACAGGCTTGTAAATTGGCAATACTTATGAGAAATCTGTGTCTTGAAATCTGCAACACTCTGTCTACAACTCCTCCCAAATTACAAGGGGAGGGATAACACGGACTTCTTCCTTATCTATCCCACATGTTTTTTGCTATCTGCTTTTAAAGTGAACTTCTGCCCCAGGAGAGACTGCAGACATTGGCAGAATAAAGAAACATTATTGCCAAGCTAATGGGAATTCGCCTGCTACAAAAAATCCACCCTGTGTGCTGTCACTGCCTGTCACAGAAAGGGTGAGGCAAACACAGAACTTTCTGCAGATCCTGAAAATGTGACATTTAAAAGCTGAGACAGGACTGGCATTAGGCACCACTAACTTTGCACCACGAACCAGATTTACAGCAGCATTCAGAGCCCTGCTGGCACCTTTGTGCTGCCTCTCTCAGAGGTGTGAGAAGGATCTGTCTTACAAACCAGCTGAATAAATTAAACAAATGTGACACATGCACAGCACACAATCTCTAACTCTACAAACTCAAAGCATGTTTCTACCAGAATCACAAAGAATTCTTGAGAGACTCTCCTCTACCTACAATTTTCATTTTTGCAATTCCTGCTTCCCTGCTGTTCAAGAAAGAACTACCCCTGAGGATGTCTGCAGGTGGCTGTGTAACTGTAATTGTAAAAACCTACAAAGCTATTTATTTCTCAGTTAAATGTGTATTACTTCAAAGCAAATTTCAAGTCTGGAAAATCTCCCTTCTCAAGGGAGGAGCTGTCACCAAGCTCAAAACAACAAAAAAAAGGAATCTTTATATGACCAGCCCTAAGCAGAGCCCATGTGGTGCTCCCACACCATGAACCTCTTTCCTNATGACCAGCCCTAAGCAGAGCCCACACCATGAACCCCTTTCCCCTCTGCAGTCACACTGATCCAACAAGTCCCCACACAGGACCTGACCACCTGCTAACAGAAATTATTTTCTAACAGTATTAGTCACTGTCTACTTGACTTCAAAATACAGCAGCATCAGTCAGAAACAGCAACCAGAAAGTGACTTTTTTTAATTTTCACAATTCATACCACCTCATTTATAAAGCCTTATTATCACTGTTTATTAATGCATCAAAAAGGACACAAACATCATTTCAATCCTCTCATTCTTGTGATGGATCAAAAAACTTCTCTTGTAATTAGATTTTCTTCCATAAAAGCATGCTTTCAATACTCTTTGTAAAGGTAAAATCAGATATAATCCACTCCATACAAAGTCTTCAGTCGCATACAAACAGCATTTGGACAGATGGACAACTAACATGGATCCATTCTCAGGGAAGCTTTTACCTATTCCAGGCAAAGCTACAACAGCCAAAGGAGAGGATGTATTTAAAGGAAAACAGCCAAATGGACTGCAAAAGGATTACGAAACAACTGCTTTTTTCTTTGTTTTCTTCATAACAGATGTGGTGTGTTTCAGAATTTTTTTAGAATTGAGGCACAGGCTTTTGGGGAGAAGATCCCCAGTGGACTGAGTTTGCTGATGTGAACCTCTGCTCCAAGGAGTTTAAGCCAGACTTACACAGCTCATTTGTGCTCTTAGCATTTACAAACTCTTTAAAAAAAGTAGGAACTGAAGAAAATTTCTTAGCAATGTAAAGGTATCTGCAATGATCACGGCCTCATAAGCATTTCTTATATAATGCCTATTTCTTCACATAGAAGGGATTTTTTTTTCATTATTCCACCTCATAAATTAGCCATTTTCTTACAGTCTATTTCTGTTCATAAAGCTTCAGGTAGTGGCTTTGCAAAATTATCTTATAAATTATTGGACTGCAGCACTTCTGTTCCTGATGAAATAATGTAACTTCTCAAAGCATTTTTGAATGTAACCAAAACTCATTAAAATGCTATCACTACATAGATCAAAAACTAATTTTGCTAAGATTTGTTACCTAAGATAAGCAAAAATGTTAAAGCAGAAGACACATTCAACCTTTTTCTTCTACTACAAAAAGATCCCACTAAAAAACCCCCTACCTAAGACTCTATTATTCTTCACAAATTATTGACAGCTTTCTAATAAATACAGCACTTGTGCCAAGGACCATCAAACACATCTGCCAGCCAAACAAGCCTCTAAGCCCTAAATGAATCTGTTATTGTCCACAATCAAAGAAAAGATGAATCAAAGACATACAACCTGTTCCACACTCACCCAAAGTCAAACTCTGCAATTTCAAGTCAAGGAACTTCGAAGGAAAGTACAGGTACCTTGCACTTAAACCAAAATTTTAGCCATTTTATATCACTAAGATAAATGTTCAGTTTTGCCTGCTATTGTTCCTTTTCTATAAGTAAGAAAAGGAGGAAAAGCTTAAAAGTAACTTCCTAGACAAATGGTGCACTTCTCCCAACAGGGAGGATCAGAAAGGGCAGCAGCAAAGAGCTTCATTTGGTATTTTGTAATGTTCATTTGAAATCCCCTTACGTTAACAGCTTTCCTAGAAACATGTTCTGTAACTAACAGGTTACATGTAACTAACAAAGTTTCCAGCCATTCTATCTTTTATATTCTGTATTTTCTAGAAAGATATACCATCCACCTCAACTCAAATTTCAGCATGCATGATGTGACTTAGCTGCAAAAGAGACCACATAAAATACATGTATCTCCCATCAGATTTCATGTCAAAATCACATGGAACATCAAGTATTTACAGCGATTTAGAAGGATAGCACAAACACCAGAACCAAGTAATATACCATAAACCAGGAACATCTCACCTTGACAACACTGGCTTTGTGTCTTTCCAAAACCTGCAAGGTCTGAGCAGAGTTGGCATCCACTACGAGTACGAGGGAATGGCATCCATATGCAATCAAACCTTGCCAGCCCCTGGGAGAGCACAGAGCATCATCAACAAGGAAAACAGAACAAAAGCTCTTCACATCAGCAATGAGGGGTTTTTTTGGTAAGTTGAATGCACGCTACTAGACACCCTATTTGATGTTTATCAGATGGTAAATACTATTTAGTAACATAAAAGCTTTATAAAATAATATTGCACTGTCTGCTGGAGCCCTAAGCCACCAGAAAGCATCTCTTTGTGTCCATCTCAGAATCTTCTTCTGTAAGTTTAAAACATCACATAGGAATTCAAGAAGAGCATTCCCAAATTGTGGATGTAAGAACACAGGTAAGAAATATATTTGCAATGATGTAATTATTGCATATGTTTTTTATTTATTACTTATTTACAGACAAAAAAGGAGCATGTCAACAGTTATTACAGGAACAGTGAAAATTTGGTGAGGTTTGTCTGACTTCAGGAGAAGTTAACCACCGAATCACAGAACGGTTTGGGTTGGAAGGGACCTTACAGCCCATC
>VXBC01004060.1:45114-82961 GCA_013399945.1 Ploceus nigricollis | reverse complement strand
TGCCGGCACCGCCCCGCAGGAAGCGCCGCCTCGGCGCCGCCGCCGCTCCGCGCTCCGCCGGGGCCCCGCGGCCCGGGAACGGCAGTTCCGCCCTGCCCTGCCCTGTCCCGGTCGGGCTGGGCGGTCTCCGGGGCCAGACGCGGGTCTCGGAGACGTTCGGGTGGGCAGGGACCTCTGGAGATCGTCCGGGCAGCGTCACCCGCGGCAGGTGGCGCAGGAACGCGGCCAGGTGGGCTTGGAGTGTCTCCAGAGAGGAGACTCCGCGCCCTCCCTGTGCAGCTGTCCCGGGGCTCTGCCGCCTTCAGGGTGAGGAATTCTTCCTCATGCTGAGGTGGAACTTGTTGTGTTTTAGTTTGAGGCCGTTGTTCCTTATCCTGTCGCTAGCACTGAAGAGTCTGGCACCATCCTCTGACACCCCTTAGAGATATTTAAATGCATTGCTGAGATCTGCTCTCAGTCTCCTGTCGCCTAAACACTCCCTCAGTCTCTCCTCATCAGAGAGATGCTTCAGACCCCTCATCAGCTTTGTGGCTCTGCTGGACCGTCTCAGCAGCTTCGTGGCTTGCACTGAGGAACCCAGGAGTTGACACAGAAGGGTTCCCCAGATCTGCCACCCACGGCTGGGGACATGGTGCTGCTGTGTGGGTTGTACATCCATGGCTGGGAGGGGGAAGGAGCCGAGGGATGCCAGAGTCCGGCTCCAGGGATTCTTGTGCTCCTTGTCAGGCTGCAGCCTGGGCCACCTCGCTGGAAAAAGGGCTCCTGTCCCATCTCCAGCTGCTTGGATGCTGCAGGACAGCCAGAACATTTTTTCTCACCGTAGTGATTTCTGCTCCAAAGTACCTCTTCAGTGACAAAACACAGTGACAGACCTCTTTGGTACCCCCAGGAGCAGCAGCAGCACACGTTGCACCGCAAGGCACCAACCCATCCTCCAGCTGTCCCCAAGGTGTCACTCTGGCCAGGTAAAGCCACCATCCCTGTGCAGGTGCACTGGACATTTGCACTGGAGCACACCAGGCTGCAGAGCATTGAGGTTGGACTCAATAATCCCAAAGCTCTTTTCCAACCTGATTGTGTGATTCTGTGAAGCTTCTAAACCAATTTTCTATGCCACAGCATTAATAAGATAACAAGAATGATGTACTTGGAAGCTCATTATTTAACATACATGGGCTGTTGGAGTATTTGTTTCTCTTTGGAATAATAATTGTAATTGTTTATTTGTTATATTTTGTGGAGAAAAAGATGCCACTAGATGGCCAGAGATGGCAGGAATGTAATGCCAGCTACTCGCTCTTACATTGCTGCAGTGTCACTTTGTCACAGAATATGCAATAATGCTGATCCTCTTTTTCCCTCTTTTCATTCTAAGCACAATTGAATTTCTGCAAGTGGGAACTCAGGAAACAACCTGCAGCTGATGCCTTTTCCAACTGTCTTCTAAAGAATTCTGCTCTTGAAGCACAGAACTTCACTCACTGCCACTTCCAGGTCACCATGCCATTGGAACTTTTTTCTTGGAACTGTCTCGTCCCAAAAGATCTCTCTCTACTCTTAAAACTGAAAAATACCTTTTTGGAGAAGTAAAGAGCTTTTTTGTTCCCTTTTCTTTGTCATTATTTGAGGACTACGTGATCTGCACCTCTGGAGAACATTTTTGTAAGAGCCTGAGCAGCTACTAGCTTCATTAATTTTAGTTATTTTTGCTAATTGTGTGTTTTTACTCTGTGTCCTTGGGCAACATTCTTCTGCTCATGTTTTTGGTTATTTTCTTGCTTTGTTGGATTTGTGAGAAGGGTCTTTTGCAAATTTTATTGCAGAATAGAAACAGAAGCTCTTCTTGACAGTTTTCTATCCATTTTCTTGACATCAGAAAACCAAGCAATGAGTGAAATACCTAAAGGAAATAGATACTTTGAGGTAGTTGAAGATAAGGACAGACACCAGAAAAAGGGAAGCAAAAGAGGAAATGAGGGCTGTGTCACCAATTGGTTGGAAAAAAAAAAAGAATCTGAGTGGTTTTCAGGGTCAGATGGGGTGAAAAGCAAGGTGCATGAGCCAGGTGAATACATACTGAAGATTCATCAGAGGGATAGGGAGGAGATGAGGAAAAGGTTTGTGAACATGATAAGGATCATTGGAAGAGCTGAAAGGAACAGAAATGTGCACTGGATGAACTGATTCCACTTCTGATCCACAGTTACTCACCAGCACTGAGTACTCAAACTGATGCACAGCAAATGGATGTGAACTAAAGGTGTTCAGAGATGTTAACTTCTTTTTTTGGGGTGGTTAACTGGATGTCCTCTTTCACATCTTATTGTTGATTTAAACCGCTGCCAAGCAAGAAAGCAAAATACATCAAGGCATTTTGTTCTCTCACTCTTCTGTGGATATAATGATACACTTTTGGCTGCTGTAGGAAAAGTAAATACCAAGCTTTCAGCTGTTTTACTGCATAGTCAGTAATGCCAGTAAACCCACTAAAACCTCTCAAGTATCCAAGATGTGATACCCAGTGGGAGAGACTTCATTCCAGGCAGCTCCAACAGTCCTCACTAAGGATATATGGAGAATAAAGTTCTGGGTGATCATAAAAACCATTTTAATAAGTTAATGATTAAATAAATAATGAGAAGTATGATTCTACATAGCTTTTGGCTCATGACTGTAAATGATTTTTCTGTGAGTTTGAGCAAGAGAAAGTGGGACTGAAGGAGAGATGTGTGCACTCTCCCTTTTAGGCTTCTCCTTTTCATAGTAATTATTGCAGGAATATTCCTGTGAAAGCTTCTGGGACCTCTTTGATTTCCATGGCCTTAAGTTAGAGCTGCAGGAGCTCCTGGGATCCACTGGTGAACTTTGGATCGACTTTGCATTCCTTTATACAAACCCCAGTTTGAATGGGGGTGTGTAACAACCCACACATGCTATGGGGCAGGTTCTGTTTGCATTACAAATCGCACTGCTCTTGCCTTGGTGGTGTCATTTCTGCTCTGTGCATTTAAAGCTCCTTGAGTTTGCTGCTGCTTAAGTGTCCCTGCTTGAAAGGGGGCTGACTAAAAACTGATGCCATCCTCTCTTATCAGAGGTTTTGCAAAGAGCAAGAGATTTACACAGTTGAGTTTTGCCTCACACTTTGAGTTTTTTCTTTTTTTTTTTCTTTGCAAGGGAATATATCTAAAGTCAAGATTCATTTAATCACAGTCTAACTTCATAATCCCAGCAGAGATCTTTTTATTTCATGTCGTATTTTCAGAAAAAGATTAAATAAAAAGTATTGATGAAGGAGATTCTATTTCTGGTGTGTCAGAGTCCTGCTAAATTTAACACAAAATAAAACCAATATATGAATTTCAGAGTGTGGAATATTTAGCTTCTAGAACTCTATCAGCTTGATGCAAAACCAGATGGCTTTAATCAAAGACTCAAACACTTGTCTCCCTTTCCAAATGCTTTCAACTTCAAAGTTTAAAATTATCCAGAAACTTCCCTCCAAGTGAGCATGGTCTAATCCAGTTCCACTGAACCTGCTGGAGATGTAAATTTAAATTCTCAAAGGTTGTGAAGTGAACTATGAAAAGACCCTAATGACTGCCTGCAGCCTCATTTTGTTTTGACCAAGTTTCACCAAAGGAAAACTTTCTCAAATGCTGTTGTGGTTTTTTTCTGAAAATATTTTCCTTCCCCTTATATATTTCTCTTTTTCTAAGGGTCCAAAAAGATGATGAAGTGTAGAATTATTTAATTCACATATTAAAGTATGTGAATGGAATAATAGTGCCAGTTTTGGGCCGTTTCTTTCTAATTTCATCCATGACTGCTGTAGCACAATCACTGAGGAGCCCTGGCCCTCACATTTCTTTCTGGTCCTTTCTTTGAATATTCCTGCAGATGAACATTTACCCATCTCCCTGAAATACATTAACTGAGTGAAAAATCTCTGGAGAAATAGTGCAGAAAAAAAGGACAGAAGATGTGTGATCCCTCATGGACACAAAGAGGGAATGAGAATGCCAATCCCAGATATCAGCATCCAGGACCAATTTGCTTGATTTGCACCTCAAAAATTGGGGATTTTCCTAAGAGGAGAAATCAGAATTTCCACTAGCAGAACCCTGAGGTTTTTTAGTGGTGAGTATTCCTGGAGTTCAGACTCTGGCTCTTGCTTTGGAAAGCGTGTAGTGGTGCCAGGAATTGTGATCAAACAAATGGGTTGAAGGAGAGAATTATTGAAGTGTTTCAGAGCTTTGGAAGCATCCTAGCAACCTGAGAGAGCATTTGGTTATTATTTTATTAGGTACCAAGTAAGGACTTTGTTTTTTTTCTTTTTTTTTTCATTTTTGGTTTTTTTTGTAGCTATTAAGTAATTTATCAGCATCAGTGCATTATGCTGTAAGATACAGGATGAGAGCAACAGTGGTGTGAAATTGGGATTTGAAATCTGTGTGAAACAATGCAGGATACTCAACACTGATGAATCAATCAGTGCTCTTGACAACATGAGGTTCCATGACATAAATTTTTAAAGAGGAAGAAGTCTCTAAGAAGACAGGCTTCCTGAAAAAATAATGGAAAATGAAGCAAAAACTGATTTTAAGAGCCATCAGCAACTCCATGACTACAGCTAATGAAAATGTGAACACAGTAATTTACTGAGTTTGATAAAGTGCATATTGAGAAATAGAAGTGTCCTCACATATATTGCATATTAAACAGATGGAAAAAGTTTTAATCCATATTATTAATGTTTTGGGTTGTGCAGGGTTTTATAAACTAAATTTAAAAATTCAAATGTCCAGAAACCATGGTAACCATGTATATCTGGTAAAGTGTTATTAATTTCTGCACATTATATAACCTACAGATTAATATTTAAGGTAGGATGCAGCCCAGAAATAATTCTTATGAGAGCATAAACCTTAATTATTTCATGATGTATAATATTTTCATTAAATAGTTTTCACATTCTTTGGGAAAATCCATATTAGGACTTGTTTGTATCCAATGTCCAATGGAGTTTGGGAGTCAAACTGTGGCCCTGCTTCAAGGCTCTGGATGGAAGACACACATGGAAAATAAATGTGTAGAATTCAGTATGTAGCAGTACAATCTGCATGTGGGCAGTAAAAATCCAGCCTGGCACATCAGCCACTTGAATCACAACAATTCCTTCACCAGTGCCTCTCCTCCACAAAAAGGGCTGGGAATTCTGTGCTCTTTGGTTTATGAGGCAGTGAAACTTTGAGTCTCTGATAAGCTCAAGGGACACTGAAGATACTTAAATCCTGGTTTGATAAAACAATATAAAGTATCAAATAAAATGCTAGGATGACCTGTGAAAGATAAAACCCCTCTGTAAACACAAGGAGCATTAGCAGGCTGGCAGTGACATTAAAGCCAGGTTTTGCTCACCAGGTTTGCTGTTCCTCCAGAGCTTCTGGGCTGTCAGTGTGATGGATGGGTTCCCACAGTCCCTCTGAGAGGCAGCAACTGCTTCATGTAGTTGTTTCTGAGAAAGCATCACCTATTCAGTGTTTAAAAAAGCTTTATAATTGCTCTTTTTCCCTAGTAAAATATATTTTAAGAGCGTTACGCAATGGTTTTGCTGTGGGATTTGCATTCTTTGGTGGAATTTATTGCTCTTTTTTGTAAAGCATCCTGAAAAATGCTCTGATATCTTTGATATACTTACATATATTAGGGGGAGGGCCTGAATCTAGCAGGTAAACAGGAGGAAAAAGTAGAAGTTCCAGGAAAATTCCATAATCATGATGCACAAAACTTGCTTTCCATCTCAGCACAGTGATGACCTGTGACTTCCATCTAGCTGTGCATGATTTCTTTTTCCTCTGGAGTAATTATAAATTGATCACAGGCAGGAAGAAAAGATGCAGTTTTTGGAACACAAGGTTTAAGTGCACCACAATTCCCAGACAATTTGGTTTGGGATTTTCCACTTTTCCAGCTTAAATAAAAGGAGCGATCACCAAGGGTTTTTAAGAAGCAGAATATCATGCAGCAGTCTGGCAGAACAAAATTATCATCTCTTGCAATCTGTATGATGGCAGCAGAAAAACATGCACAGATTTGTGTCAGAGAGCAATTCCACACAGCTGCTGGAGTCAAAATATTAAATAAAAATAGTTTAAAAATCAGCTTCTGGAGCTGTTTCACTGATGATGTTTCAAAGGTTGTGGCTGTTGTTGACAGCAATTAAAGTCTGGGAACCACAGGAAAGAGAAAAATCTGTGGTCAGTGCACTGAATGTAGAACACAGGAGCTTCTTCAAGGCTGCTTCCTGCCAGTGCTGCTTTCCGCACTTTAAACTGTTTCTCAGGGGCCATTGAGTTACAGAAAGGAATCAAATAAGTCTTAATACTTTTTCAGATTTCAGGTTTTAAAGAGCTTATGTAAATATTTCCCATAAGTACAATAAATATTTGATCTGACTTTGAAATAGTGCTGAAAAAGCAAGTTTTATGATCACTGATAAAGGCAATGTAGAGGTAAAAATCCTCATAAGGCCCATCATTTTTGACATATTAAGTGTCCTGTCCTTAGAAGTCTCTGCAGGGTAGGAAATGACTTGGCTGAAATACTGAATCTATTAAGAGACAAATACAATCTATCCATATATATGAAAATCATCCTCAGAAGAGTCCATTAAAAAACAAAATAGATCTTCTAGTAAAGATCAGAACCCTGCCTCACCAACCATGAATAAAATGTATTTCTTTACAGCCCTGTCTGAGCTGTAAATGTTGGTTTATGTTCTGTGGCATTAGCAGTATCCATCTGCTTTTTCCCTTTAGTGAAAGCAGTGGAGAGAGAGGTTATGGTTTTGCTTTACTGGTGATTTTCTGCAATGTTCACATCCTCTTCTTTAAGGATGATCCTTAAAATGTGAAATTGCTCTTCCAGCATGCAGTGAATGCCAGAAAAACCATAATATCTGCTGTTTTAGTTCATTCTCATATGTGCAAGAGAGATTTTGACTGGCTTCAGTTGTGATAAATTGACTTTAAGGCTCTCCGCACTGTGGCAATGTTCCCATAGTTGATTTTATGTATTTTTATTTACCTTTCCAGTTCTGCCTTTTCTCTCTTTAGCACAAGAAAAAGGCAATTAAAAACAAAAAATCATCAAAACCCACTCACAAACACAGGTACAAATCCCACCAAAACCCAAACAGGCCTTCAGGAGTTGGCATTGAAAATCTTTTTAGGAACTTGATCAGTGAAAGACATCTCACGCCTGAGAGCTGTGAGTTCAAGTGGGAATTATGATGAAATGCAGGAAACAAAAGCATCCCTGAAATCCAGGACTTCTACAGTGCTCTTCCAAACCTCATTAAGCTTGCCTGAAATGAGCAAGTGTTGAAAAATTCAGAAACAATAAAGAATTTGTCTTTTTATAACTTCACTCATTGTGGGGTCATAAAGTATTATTGTTGTTGTTAANTCACTTTTACTTAATTTTGTTGTATTGCAGATATTTTTGTTTAATGGGTCTCTGTTACAGTTGCACACGTGTTTCTGTTATAACTTCTAAACTCAGTTTACTCTATACAACCACACCCCTACATTATAAACTCTTTACTATCTTATTAATACAGTTTTTTACTTACTTAAGGTAAATAAGAAACATTCTTAACTATAGAAATATAAGTTTATGATTTTTCTGTTTAGTGTTTGTGTACTGTATTTTTACATCAATCTTATGCCTTCTTCTAAGGCTGCAAATTAATCTCTTCAGTGTCTGTGGAAGTTTCTGTTTTTCTGATTCCCACAATGAAGCAGAGCTGTAAGAAATGCATCTGTGAACTTCAACTTACAACAGGGCAGTTTGTACAGGAATGCACAGATGTGTGATGGTTTTTTCACACAAATAATATTTGGAAGCATCTGACAACAGCTTTGTCATGACAAACTTATATGGAAATAACCTTTAAAAGCACCTCTGTATGAGGTAATTTAAGAAATCAGATTTTTCCTGAGTGCAATTTGACTGGGGAATTTAAAATCTGTGCTATATTTTCTTACATTAGGAAATGTACCTCTTTCTTTAATTTTCAGGTTGTTGCCTTGAAGCTCAGCCTTGATGGAGGGGCTGTATTCCTGTGCTGCAAATACTGGGGATGGTTTCAGTATCTCATTTTTCCTGCTCTCCAGAGCAGGACTCCTGGGAGAGCAGGAAGGGTGAAATTGGCTTCAGTTGGAAGCCAGTTCACTCAGGATGTGTTTAATATAATGTACTCATGACTGGCATTCTTAATGAGACATAAATTGTGAGAATACTTCCAAATGCTGTCATATCTAACCACGTCCCATTTCTTTTCCTATAAAACAAATTTCACTCTAATCCAGATCTTCAATTCTGACAAAAATGCTTATTTCCATCAAACTACAGCTGAACTTTTGCCTCTAAGGTGATGATTTCTGTACCTCCATCCCAGAGGAAATGCTCTTTGTGCTGCACACTTGGGCTGAGCTCCCTATCACTGAATCTACCCAAGCTTCCAGGTTGTTTTCCTAAATTATCACCATGCTGACAGTAGGTTGAATAAAAACCAAACCTGTTTATCTTCCTCTGTGGAGCAAGGGGACATCTTCTCTGCTTCAACAAATGCAAAGTTCCCTTTGTGATGCATTTGTCTGCAAACTTTACCAGACCTGGCAAGTTTACATATGATATTTCTGTTCTTCATTAAGCTAAAAGCCCCCAGATCCCTGATAATAGGATTTCCACAATATCTCCTGTAATGGGGAGCAAGAATATTCTCTTACTGGGGACATGACATAAATTCATCTTCTCTTGAGAATGAATTAATTGAAAAAAAATTTCTATTCTGAAATTTGCATGATTTAAGGACTATTTATTCCTTAATTCTGAATGGATATAATTCAGTAAGTGTTTATATTGATGACCATGTGGTTTCGGTATACTTAAGGCTTTCAGAATTGGAAAAAACACTTTGCTAAGACTGTCAGTGCTTTTGATGGTTGCTGGGAGAAGAATATTTCTTGAACTCTCTTTGGGAAAAAAAAAGAGTGGTTTTCAAGGTTTAAATATCAGCATTAAAAGCACAGGATCTGCTGTCACCAAAGTTCCCATCTTCAAAACTTCAGCAGGTGAAAGGAGGTGGCTGCTTATGGTAGCAATGGAGAGAAACTGGAGAGATGAAGGAGCACTAAACAAAACAGTGAAGACCCCCGTGAACCTGATGAGCACAGCTCAGAGCTCAGCTGCTGCCAGCCAGGGCAAATAGTCTGTGGTAACCACAATTTTCACAGGCTAAGTGTTCAGCTATTCTTTAAAGGCTTCCTCCCTTTTATTTCCCATTCCCCTGCAAACTGTTTCCTCCAGTAATTCTGGAAGTTTTGCTATGAGAAGGAGCTGATATTCAGTTTTAATACAAATTCAAGAGCCACTTTTTGACTGACAAGGACAACAGATCTAAAATGGTGAGCCCAAAGCACCTTCCCCCTGCTTATCAATTCTGTTCCATCTTCATCCTTTTATTTTCATGTTCCTTCTCTTTGTCTGTCTTTGCTGCATTTTGCTTATAGTGGGGAATAGAGATGTTTTTTGTATAGTGGATTATTGTAGATGAGATGATTGAGATTTTCCATAATAAAACCATTCTCAAGCTCACTGTTCTCCACAGAATTTAAAATAAAATATCCCTGATTTGAAGACAGAATGATCAATCCAAATCAGATCCCAGACATGAAAGCTTCAGAGCAGAAAACATAAAAAATAATTAAATATTTAGCATGAGTTATACAATATTAAAACCAAAGAGGACTCAGAGTCAGAGGAATGATATTTACAAAGCATTCTTGATTTTGACACAAGAAAAATGTTTAACCTATTAACAAAAATATTCCTCAAATAAAACCACAAGTTCCCAACTTTTTATAAATGTAGCTTTAAAATATTAATACATATTACTTAAAACTTCTGACTTGCATTTTTAATAATAAAACTTTTTTAAACCAAGTAAAACATGTGACAGCCCTTGCAGGGCTGTTTTCAGCCTAGTGGGAGCCCTGGTCCTCCTGTGTTCAGCAATTTCCTTCCCTCTGCAGGAAAGGAGGAGAAACCTTCCAGAAACAGGGAATGCAATTAATCAATTAATCTTCCTCCTACTTGGCCTGAATATAAGAACTGTTTGTACACCCTACAAGTGTAAAATTGTTGAGCACACAAAGTGAACTCTAGAAATAAAACATAAATCCATAAGGTTTTCTATTTGGCAAAATTGTTTTCCAGAGGATTTAAGGTCCCCTAAATTTCCAGGGATGGGAAATGCTGATTGGCCTGGAAAAGTCAACAAATTGGATAGATGCAGGTGAGTTAGCTGGCCAACAGTCATTATTTCTTGCATATTTTTAAGGAAAAAAGACAGTTTTGGAATGTAATCTTGTAGTTCATAATACATTGTAGTCCTTTGTAAAGTAATTTAAACAGAAATAATCTCAAGGGCTTTTTTTTTTGCAGGATATTGACAAACATGACTAATCCATTGTGCCACAATTTACTGAGGGGTAAGTGCTCCTTTACAGAGATTAAAAAAAACAACAAACTCAAAACAACAACACCAAAACACAAAAAAAAATAAGTACTTTTTTCCCCTTTAAAAGATATCACCTTTTCACCTTTCTTCAGTTTTTGTTTTATTTTCCACATTTTAAAACTTTTGAAGAATGAGTTATGTGACTTTCAGGAAAGTATTTTTGCAACAGGTAAGACGATTTGACACTGAATATTTGCAGTGTTCTAGCCCTCTTCATATTCTTATTTACGCATTGATTGTTGGGCAGTAATTTAAAAATTACTATAGCAAGATTAGAAATTACACAAGTGGCAGAGAGGAATAAGAAGAGCATCAAATAGAAACCTGATTATTTCAGGTATTACCATTGGGATTGTTTAATTAAGTGCATTCCTCATTTCATTACAGAATTCAATGAGAACTATAACTGCATTATTTTTCAGTCAGCAACCTTTTTTTTTTTTTAATTTCAATTTCCATATTGATCTCCTCAGTCCTCAGAAGGGTTTTGGGGTTAAATGACTTCTTGCATTTTTGGTTAGGTTGAAAACAATCTGATTTGTAATTTTTCCATATCTCTTCAGTTCAGTGAGTCACTGTGTGAAACACTTTCATGCACAAAGATTCAGCAATGGGCAGCACTGTTGGGTTGCAGATTTCACAAAATCCTGGTAAATTCGTAGGGGTGGGAAATGATGGGTTTGTTCATAAGCAGTCCTGAAGTAGGAATAGATAAACTGTGCTACCCAAACATTTTGCTTTTCACTTACATAAAGAAAGCCTTGACTGGTCCAAACTCAGTGCTACCCTAAATACCAAGAAGTTTTTCCTCTGATTTATGGAGATTCCTCACAAGATATGACTGCAGTGGTAATTAATCCTGTTAAATGCTTGCTGCTGAATCCCATCAGCATTAATGGCCTGCAAAAGCATTCACAGCAAGGGATCAACCACGGACAGCTGCTTTGAAAAGGAAAAGTTTACCTTGTTATAACTGAAATAACAAAGCTTTGGTGTTGTAGGGCACTGAATATTCCTTGCCATGCAACTTCTCAAAGAAAAAATGACCACATGCTTATTCTGCTGTAGGAGAAACTGTGTCACAGGAAGGTGAAGAAGTTCATCCAGGTTGCCCAAGAAACTGGTGGCACAGCTAGAAAAAATGTGAGTTTGTTATGTCCCAATCTGATGCCCTGTGATCCTCAAATGAAGGGATTCACAAACAGCAGCAGGCTTCATAGCAAAACCTCCTCATTAACTGAGATATTGTGGATCTCACATCAACCCTTTGAAAATCAGTGTTTAGCTGTGAGTAACCAGTGTTTCCCATGAAAGTGCTTGTAACACTGAAACCACTTACAGCTACTGGGGTACAAAGCACATCTGTCAAAAGAAAATCCTCATTAATAAAGGATGACAATTCTGGCTCTTCTACAAAGCCATAATGTGGCACTAAACCATTCTTGCTGCTTGTGATAATTTTGCCTTTGAGAAGAATGAAGATTTCTTACATGGGCTCACATCAGTGCAGTTACTGCAAGGAGGAATTTGGTCCTGCCTTTTCTCGCTTAACAGCAGCGAAGAAAACAGTTGCAGTGAGAAGAAATAAAGACCCATGAATAAATAAAGAAGAAATAAAGACCATGACAAGAGACCTGTGAAAGCAGAGCAGCTGCTCTAGATGTGCTGGTGTTGGCACACCTGGTGGAAGAGGCTCTGATGCTCTGCACAGACTGGGATGTGGATGCTCTGGCCTATCCCTCTCTCAGTGTGATGCCTCAGGTTTTAGCTATTATATTTTTCAGACTCTGTACTGCTTTAGTGTGTGGGTCTGGGCTTCATATGAGGGGATGATGAGCTCTCCTCACAGAGCAGAGGGACAAAACAATTCCTTCTCTAGCTGGGGACCAAGGACAAATGATCCAAATCTCAGGCCCAGGAGCACAAACAACGTGGGCTGGAGAGAGAAAAACAAGCAGGATGGGACTGCATGGGCTAAAGCTGGAACTGGACAATGAACTCCAAGGTGCAAATGGAGCAGAACTGATCACAGTGAGAGCCCCCGTGAGCGGCCGTGCATTTTGGGACCATTTTGGTTCATCTTGGGTGTGGCCCTGGCTGGGCTCTTGTGCTGCCCAAGGTGGATCCATTGAGGCTTGTTAATAAATCCCTGCTTTATTCTTTAGCTCTGTCTGGTCTCTGTTCTAGGTCAGCCTTCTCAAGGCATCAAGTGAAAAGGATGGTTCCTGGAAGCAGCATTTGATTTATTTGCTCCTGGCTCACCAAAACACAGCCTACATGTTAATATTTATCAAGTTAATTAACATCAGATTTATACTCTGCTACAAATGTAGAACAGCAGCAGATCAATTATTTTAGTAAAAAATTGTTGCCTTTTCAAACAAAGCTTCCAAATTTTCACAACAGCCACTGGTATAAAACTTGAGGCATTTGCATTTTTAATTTCCCCTTGCCATGACTGGTTTTAATTAACAAAAATTACGGTGGCAGTGATTGGCACGGATAGATGCTGAAATTAATTACTAAGATGGCATGAGTTAAGATTTAAAATGTAGATTTAATTTTGGAAAAGAACAAAATAAATAAAAATCAGCTCTAGAGCCCTTACAAAGATTACAGACGGCACCAGTGAGCTGATCTGTCTCTTACAGGGAAGGGGATTTTGTCAGCATATTTGCATGCAGTGCTCTGCCATATTTACTGAAGCCTTTCCCAAAGGCAGCTTCTCACACATTTGTTATTCCTCTCCATCTCTTTGATTAAACAATTGAGCCCCCTTGTAGCTTTTCTATTTTTGCAGTTTTTGATCCTTTTGGTCACTGTAGGGATATGTTTTCAAAGCTGTCTCGAAGCACGCGAAGACTTTGGATGGTACCTCCTGCAGTCCTCAAAGGCAATGACATCTCATAATTAACAAACAGCTCTGAGAATATTAAAAATGTATTCCCACAATTTCATGGTTGAGGGGAAAAAAAGATTTAGAAGTTAGCTTGACTTGGGTTTTGTCATGTTTTGTTGCTCTTGGGTTTTTATATGGTAGGTCTTCTAAAAGTCAAAGAATAATGAAAGAAATATCAGAAACTGGGAGCAAAGCAGAAATGGAAAGAAAAAGAAGAGAGAAAGGACTAGAGAATGAAATTTCAGCCCCATCTATTAGTGAGAAATCAAAGGTTTATAAAACCCTAGGGTGAGTATGTCTGTTGTTTTTCCCTGCTCTATTTTACACTTCAAATCAGCAAGTGGTTGACCATTTTTTTCTGTAATTGGTGGAAATTATTTGAGTAAAAAAATCCTGTTTTGCGGACTACAAAATGTGTAGTTACACAAATGCATGACAATTTCTTAATATCTTAAAGCTGAAACTTTTGGTTACTAGAAGTGTCTTCCTTTTGTTGAGTTTCAATCCGTTTCTGCTTCTATATTTCACAACACACGCTTCACATATTAGTTTTATATTAATGAGATTTAATTCATTGTCTCTGTTCCAAAGGTAACTTTTTTTGTAAAGTTCCTTTTAACTTAGGCTTTAAAACAGCTCATTTTTAAAAAGGCAAGCAGCAGTTTCACCAAATTGCTCCTGTTCCTCCCTCAGGTTTGAAGCCCAAGGGAGATGATGGGATCTGCTCTGTCTCCTTCTCAAGTCACAGGGACTCAGTTCCCTCAGGCTGGAGATCAAATAGGCTCAAGTCAGAAAAATGGAGACTCCAGATTTCATTTTGAATGCAAACTGAACATCTCTCAGCAAATCAGAAGAGAGTTTTCTTTAAAATGATGGATAAATAGCCAGCATGGGCTTCAGGGCATGAATTATTTCAGGCAGTCTCATTCCAATATTGTCCAAAGCACCTAATTCTACAGACCCCAAAGTGGGCAAGAAATAAAGCTGTATGAAGAAAGGCATGTCCTCTCACCAAAATGATCAGGCAGAGGAAAAAAACCAGCAGCTCACTGTAACAGTACCCTGCAAGACCTTTATTAATATTACTCTTGTAATAATAATGCACATAATGGCTGTTTTCAGCCATCCTCAGAGAGTATTTGATGAGCTGATGCTTACACAGTGTAAAATGATGCTCCTCTGCTGAAATGAATGCAGCTCTGCTGAGTCCTGTGAGGTATAAATCAGCTGATGGTCGTGAGAGTGGAGAAGAGAAACAATGGTGGCATTTCAGCACTCAGAATTTGCTCAGATTTTAGGGATGTCAGGTTGAAGATTCCAGTATGGGCAAAAAAGTGAAAGCCAGCCTTTCCTAACCACAGCTCCTTGTGGACTTGACTGATAAACTCCCACACTTGATAAACCCCATTAAACCTTGGAGCAGGAAGCAGAGGGAAAGGTGCTGCTGTAAAGACTCCAACACTCTTTACAATGTATTTCCCCAGCACATTTTCATTTCAGAAAGGGGCTGCAAATGCCTCATTTGCCAGGCAAACAGCACTTTTGGGATGGAGACAGTCTCTAAGTAGGGGTGTTTTTACCTTCTCAGTTAGGAGCCTCCTCAGTTACTCTAGTTAGGCACCACTGGAGAACTGCAAGAAATCCTGAGCTTCCTAAGCTTGTCTATCTTTAAAAACACATGTATTTTTATCTGGAAAATACCCTTTCCAAGGGCATTTGCTCAATGAGACATTTTCTCCCCTGCAGGCAGAGCTCAAGGTGCTACTGAAGATTACAGCCAACCCTGTGACCTCCTTTAAATAAAAACCTGAATTTCCCAGTGTTGTGAGACACAGCAGAGACCATTCACCCCTTGACTGGACCAGAATAAAAACTCTCCTTTTGTCTTCCAAGTGTTCCCAAACATCCTCATTTCCCTAGAAGAATCCCCTGAGCACTCATGCTTGTCTTGTTATTTCTTAAGCACCTGCTTTGAGGACAGATATCAGCTGCATTATATTTTTAGATGAGCCTCACTTAAACAGTGATATTTTCTCTAAATTACAGATTAGTTTATTGAATTTTCCTTCCTTACTGACTTTCTTAAGGATACAGGTGTGCTCACCAGTGCCAACACTGCCCTTACCTTCACTTACATGGTGTAAAATTTCATCACAGAGCTGGAAGTCGTGTCAGTCTGGAAAATTTAGTTGAAACATCCAAGTTTTCTTCCAAGAACCCAGTTCTCTCCTCAGACTGCAGAAATTGGATTACACCAAGGAATAAATTATGGAAGGTGCTAAGAACTGCCAACAGCCAGCACCTAAACCTTGCAAGACTCTTGTCTTACAGATGAAGATCTGAAACTCCTCCAAAACAATAAATAAAACCAAGATTCTTACTGCAGATTTTTAAACTTCTTGGAAAACTGACTCAATTTCAAGATTCCTAGAGAAGTTTTGCACTGCATTTACATTTATTACTGAGTAGTTGCTCCCAAGTTACCTCAATAGAAATCCACTCAGACACATTGTTGGTAGAATACAAAATTTTGGTTAAGGAGCTAAGTTGGCCTTAATTTCAGTACACTGCTGTACAGCTCACTGAGGCTGTTTTAATATGCTAGTAGAAATTCAGCTGGTGCACAATGCTGTTGTGATTTTCAAACAAATTCAGGCATAAATTTTGTAACAGCATATTAATTTCTAGTCCATGTAATTTTCTGAACTTAAAAAGGGGAGGATGGAACTGTTCAGAACTGCTGCTTTTCATTCCAGCACAGGTCTCCTGCAGGACCAGGACTTTGTCCAGCTCAGGGCAGCCAGCCCAGACAGGGATTACAGCCCAGGCAAACCTGGCAGGTGAGGCTGACCACGATCCCACTGATGGTTCTGCTGGCACAGGGTGCACCCAGGTGAGTTTGTGCCTCTGTTATCTTTTCCTCCACCCTTTGCTACCAATTCAGAGCAGCTAAGTGCTGGAATCCACACCTGATTCCCCAGTTCAAATGACCTGATTTTCCCTCCAATTAATGCCTTTGGGAAATAGACTGTCCTGTCTAAATACACACACTGTGTATTTATAGGTCTTCAATACACAAGCCTGAAAAAACTTTGGCTTCCTTCCTTGGCTGAAAACTGGGTTAATGAGGAAAAACATCTGCCAGTCTGGAGATTCAGTAGTCCTGGCCATGTGGCAAGCATCTCAACAAAGTAATAAAATCCAACAACTTAAATTAGGAGGAGCACTAGGAATAAAATTTATTTATTTATAACAAGACTGTCAAGAAACATCCTCTCTTTTTGTTTCTGAGATGAGCTGCTAGAAGTCTCTGATTTGTGTCCTGCACTGAGGGCAGGAGACACTGGAAAGGCAATGGTCCAAGGAACAGTGACTGCACACAATCCCTTGCTCAAGGCCTGTGCAAACAGGGAACAGAAGAGGGAGAGATGATGCTGATGAATTATTCATGAATAATAATGCACACTCTACACTGGGGTGGGTATATGAGGGTCTCATCTCCATTTCCTCTCCTGCAAACAGCTCAAGGAGCAGCTATCTCAACTGATAACTCCAAAACCCCAGCATTTTGTTCTATATGGGATGAGCAACGATGTCCAAATAGATTTGTAAGTTCTCTAGAAAAGCTTCATAATCTCCATAAAAAGAACAGTTGTACATCCCCAAGCAGCACACAGTTCTTTATTAAATTGTTGAAGTTCTGCAGTCCATTCCTTCTGGAAGATGCTGCACTGACAATCTGGCAGTGGCCTTGAGAGCTGCTCTGCTCTGTCCAGTGCCAGAGAGCAGAGCTGGAACAGATTTGTGCTGGGAGCACTGGCAGAGATGGGAGAAAGTTTCTGTCCAATCTCAAGCTAAGGACAGCACATACTCAGAGTTTCAGTCTTTTGCTAAACAATCATCAGAGGTTCAGTTTTTAATGGTGACTCAGAGTAATTTACATACAGGGAGTAGGAATTTAAAACCTTTGCTTTCATTTCATCATGTCCAGTGGGTCCTAAATGAAAATCCAGGAAATTTATGTACTTAAAACTTCTGTAAATGCTTTTAAAAGGTAGACTGACCTCTATGTAGGACATCATCCAAAAACATTAATCCAAAATCATGAACTCCTTTGAAGGGACACCATAAAAAAAAAGACTAACGGGTGAAAATGTAATTCAAAACATTGGCTAAAGCCCATGGGTAATGCACAGTGCCTTGAGTTTGTATCCACTGTGATTTCATCTCACTTTGAGTATTCATAAGAAGTCTATTTTGAAAATCAAACAGCAGATTCTGATTTCTGAGACAATTCAAACTGAGTTGAAACTTTTTTTAATGCTTATTTTATTTTATTCTACTGGCTAGGCAGAAATTCTTGGGGAAGGTTGGGAAGTGGGGGAGATTTGCTACAGCTGTCATTGCTTTATAAAATCTGCCTCGGGGCTCTTTGTGGTGCCTGAAATGGTATCAGACAAGCAGGAGCTGCTCTAATGCTCAGTGTTTTCCAGGGATGCTGCACCAGTGCCATTCTGTGATGGAATTACTGGAATTACAATTAACCAGTTCATTGGGAGTATCCTGCTTTAAATAATGAAAGGACCTCCTATATCCACCGCAACGGTCCCAAGGAGTAGTGACTAATTTGTACATTTTCCACTATGAATCATAACCTCTCTATAATAAAATGTACTAGGATTGAACTTAGTTCTTTGATAAAAATGTACAGTATTGTTAGAAAGATGCTAAATCTTCAGTTTGCAGAGCTGATTTGAAGTGTTTTTTTAATCTGATACAGCTGCTGTTGAAACAAATTGTAGTCCCAAGTGGTTTCAAAGTGAAAAAAATAATTAAGAATTTGCATAATAATTTCACTAGAGGGCTCTCATCGTTTGGATGTTTATTCCTTTTCTATTTAATTTTCTCCTTATCAGGGACATGATGCACACAGCTTCCTGAAATATGGAAAGAGAAAGGGGTAACATTACAAGAACAGTAAATCCTTTATGATAGGAAGCTTTCTATCTTGATGCTATGGGCAAAATTAGGGGTAGTGGGAAACAAGCACCTGTGTGGGTAAAATTAAAACTGTTTTCCACCACCATAAAGCCACTTACAAAGCTTTATCACAAGGATGATGACTTTGGCAGCATTTTAATTGCATTTGTTATCTGTGGGCGTGGGCAGCCCAGTGAAACTCATCTGAGAGCTGCATGGATGTGTCTTCATTAACTGATGACATTAAGCTAATGATAAAATAATGATCTGTGCAGGACTAATGTTTTTACTGTAATGTAATAACCCTTGAAAATAGTGTTTTGGATTGCTTTGGTATCTCCTTTAAATAATTCCTAAAAGTGATTTTTACGAGGCAGTTTTCTTCTCCCAGGTTGTCCAACAAAAGGAAACACCAGGGCAGGTGGCCTTTGCAGCATGCAGTCACTGTGCTCTGATAAAGAGTTGTCTGTGATGACATTTTGGTTGTAAACCTCATCCATTTTTCAGGCTTGAAGGGACCTTCCCACACCAGTTAAGCCTGAACTTTGACAAGCTGCAGTAGAAGTGCCCTGTGAGAAGCTGAGTATCAGCAATTCCATGAGGGATGAGAGCCAGGGTGACACAAAGCTTTGATGGCATCGTGGAGCCATGGATGGTTATGGAAACATCAGAGTGCACTCCAGAAACGTGAGAAAGTCACAGTATTAAACCTCCCAACTTTGCCCAGCACTCCCAGAGGTTAAAGCTGAAAACTTTCCTGACTCCCTCTGCAGTAAAGGAGGGCCAAGCAGTGAAGCAAAATGCAAGGACTGAGATAAAACCTTCACCTACAGCTGGGCAGGGAGCAACCCCCTCATTTCAGTGTCTGCACATCTCCCAGCTACCAGGCTCTTAAAGCTCGTTCTCTGCCAAAGCTTTTCTGATCTTCCTAATCCAACAGCCCCCATCTCTTCCTTATCCAACTACACAAAATGTTCTGCCACTCTACTCCCTTCCATCATTTCCCTACCTCACTTAGCAGACCAGTCTGGCCCAGGCTGAATCTTTTCACACACCCAAGTCTGACTTGCTGCAGGCTCAGCTCATTGCAGGGTAATTTTCTATAAAATACTTCATTTACTAACTTAGGTAGAGCTCCTTTCCTTGGATGCCCTGACTGTGAGATGCAGAAAAGGGTTAATTATTAGAGCTGGACAGAATAAAACAAATAAAATGCTTTCTGTGATTGAAGGCACACAAAATAGTGAATTGTTCATATATCTTTCACAAAACTCACAACACACTGCACACAGCAAATAATTAAAAGCACTTAAAAGCAGTAGCTGCATTTTTAGGTAGCCTAAGTCCTTTGCATGTATTGACTGTTGGCAAAGAGTTCTTGATTGCATGAATTTACCTCCATTTTCAAAAGTAACTGAGTGATTCAGAGGTGAAAATTCTGGGGTGGTCCAACAAGGCAACAAACAAATGGTTTAGGACACTCAGAGGCATTCAAGCAGTACAATCCTGTTTTAGCCCTTACTCAGGTTCTGCTGCCTCAGTGAGCTGGAGGATGCTCTCAGCTGCCACATGGCAAAGTTTTTAGACCCTACACTTCCAGCAAAGTACAACAGGTTGTAGCTATCCACTCCTAAGAGTAGTTTCTCTAATTACATACCAGAGAAAGATGTAATAATGACACAGAATTTGGTAGCAGATATTTATTCCTGTTCCATAGCTTGCAGGAAATCTAAGTTCAGGAGGAAGAATTTCCATACAGAAATAGGCTCCATATTGGTATTTTAATATGCTCATTATCTAAGCACACTGTTTGCAAAAAATGATTTATTGCAGGCCAGCATTTCCTTATTCTTATTATTTGTGGTGGGATTTGTTATTAGGCACACTTAAGTGAAACATCTGCTCACACCACTCTGCTACAACTCTTACAGAAACAAAAACTTTTCCAGGCACAGCCAGGGCATATTAGAAATGGAATCTCACTCCCTTTGCTTCAAATCACTGGGGTGATGAGGAACATGAACTGTTTTACATTTTGTCTCAAGAGAGTCATAAATAATGAATCCTCTAGCACAGGGTCACTGAATGTCACTATTTCAGTTTTCACATATAGGATGATGGCAAACCCCAATTTTTCATTCTGTGTATTCTGTCTCTTTCTCACCCCACCATCAGAAATTCAGTTTTTGCTTAATAATTGCCATCATCCTTCCACATATAATTCTGCTTTTTTCACAGAGATTTTTCCTCCATGGTTTGGTTGTGACTGACTGGATATTCAGGGCCTTTTTCCTCAAGACTCCTTGTTAATCCCTAAAGGCATTCTCTAGTTTCCTTTCATCTTCTACCATTTCTTTGAAGTTGGGGGCTCTTTTCTTTATCTCTCTTGAAGCTTCCAGGCCAAATTTTCAGAATTAAGCTGAGACTGCAAAGACCAGAATGGAATAAAGACATATATTGTTAACTTGGACTGTGCTGGAGCATAAAATAAAATAAAACATCTCAGCCAAGCAAAAGTGCACTGCAGAACAGGAGGACAGAAAATAGCCCAAGTAGCTGAAATCAGACATTGCTCTAAACACTGAGTTTTCTTGTCTGTGAGTCACACAAAGTATGAGCTGCCTCAATGCTCTTTTAAAATAGCCCCTCTATAGTGTAATACAGCTAAAGGAAAGTTTTACACTCCTTTTTATTGATCAGAAACCACAAAAAAAAAGTCTGGAGCAGAAGTGTGGAAGGAATGAAGTCCCACAAGTAAAAGACACAGGAGAGGTGCAGAAAAGCCTGGAGAAGGAGAACTCCATGGAGCAGCAGCAGCTGTAGGAAGCACCTCCTGAGGTTTGCCCTTCACTCCCCAAGTTTTTAAATGTTCCAAAAAAGTCTCCTTTTTGTACAGTCTGGAAACCTGTATTTATAGCTGTTCTCAGAGAAGCTGATTACTTCTCAGACTCCATGATAAATTGCCTCAGTTAATATCTTTTTTCACAAAAATTACAGTCTTCAATTTAATAGAGTTACAAAAGCATAACTTGAACTCTCCTGATTTCATTGTAAAGCAGGGAGATTTGGAAGGATTTAATAACTGATAATCTGCTTGGCACAAAGAATGTAAGTGTTCTTCAAATGTGTATTTCTGAGTGTGCATGGACTGCAAAACAGTATTATAAAAACATTGAAAAGAATGATAAACTAGATAAACTAGACAAAGGCAATGAAAATATAGGTTATGGGATTCTGACAAGCACAGTATTACATTTTGTGATATGATGATCATCCTAAAATGAGATGCTATAACAAAATCAATGCTCACTGCTCTGTTTGCAAGGGTTTAATAGGGAGAAGTAAAATCCATGAAGATCCTGACCAGCCCTTAGCAACATCCCTGTGGCTGTAATAAATTACATAAAGGCATTCAGGCAGTAAATTACTTGGAGATTGTTACAGATCCAACTTCTCCAGAATGTCCCTTGCATTAACATGTAACCTCACAGAGGTATCTCTGATAGAAGGTACTGGACTGTGAGTTTTGCCTTCCTAGGTCTGACTTTCTCAAGGCCTGGCTTTATTTTCTGCAGTTTTACAGGGATTAGCACCAGCACAATCCTTTGTATCCATACTGATCTCTTTCCTCTCTCAGGCCAATTATTCAAATCATTAATTGTTAGCACTTAATTAAATGTCTTGGTTCCAAACATGTCAAAAGTCAATATTGTTTGTGAGCTCTCAATGCATTCTCCAATTAACAAAGCTCATGCCAGTGACACCTCTGCTGCAATTCTGCTTTTAGTTCAAGCTCAGCCTATGAGTGTTTACAGACATTATTTTATACAGAAAAATGTGTTATTCAAGAAACAGCTTTCACTGGAAACTACTCTTTACTTGTCTGTCCTTGCAGCCCAACAAAGTGAATTGTTCCACAAGCTCACTCCTCACCTGACTGAAATGATAATGCTGACCTGCCTGTAAAAAACTGAGCAGTTGCCATAGAAAGTTTCCTTTTTTCTAGGGGACATTCTTCCACTCTCACTAATTTTCTGGACTATTTACCCTACATCAGCCTCTCTGAAATGGGAAATGTGGATGCATTTCAGTCTATGTCAGGGAGAATTGGTTTAACAAAAGGTCAGGCTCAAAGGGTTCCTGTCAGCTTTCAGTGAGTGATGCCATTAGTGGCCTTTTCCAGAGAGGCTAAATGGCATTAGTGATGCTGCCAATTTGTAATTTTAACAGAACAATCTAAATTCACCTGTAGGGATTCTTTTGATTTTGTATTTCTTGATTTTTTAAGTGCTTCCCCACCCCCCATATGCTCACTTGCTTCCTGACCTTGGAGAAATTAGCACTGATTGTATCTTTATTTTCTCTCCTTTTAAGAATGTGGTAATACTTCTCTAAATGCTGCCTTAACTTTCAGACAAAAGCCCTGACAAGCAGGCATCGTTCAGACAGGGATATTAAAAAATAGTCACAAGGCAATATAGAAGCCACATTTTCACCACTGACACAGAAGATTAAGTACCAAATATGCTGAAATACTTGCTAGAGGGCAAGAGAAAAATAATCCTAGAAGAAATTGCTCTTCAGAAAAGTTTCACAAAACTGACTAGCATGGAGGACTTTTAGCTCCCACTACATTTCATTGTCAGAACCAGCCAAAATTCCTGCAAGTTAGATCCCCAGATGTTGTGTTTGAAGAGGTTTTCAGTAATTTTCACTGAAGTTGGCAAAGAGGAGAAAAAAAAAAAAAGCACTATAGATCTTCTTCATGTTTACCTGACTGTAAATTGAATTTTTGTGCAATTTCAGCCCTGTTACATTCAATAGAACACTGAACCTCCCAGTGGGATGCACAACTCTGCATTTTTCCATCCTGACTAGAATCAGGAATCTTGGGCACCAGCTACAGAGTGATGAGAACTACCAGATCTGCTCTCCTGCACACAACGAGGGTGGCTTAATTTGAGCAAGCAATGTGGGAGGTGCCAAGAGGATTGAGGGCAGAGATTGTCAGGCAGAGCTCAGCATCTCAGCAGCCTCTGCCAGTTTTAGAACTGGGCTCAGCTGTGGGCTAAGCAGGGACTATCTGTGGCAGTTTGTCCAACACAACAATCTGGCCATGTCAGTAAAGACACAGCCATGTCACAGTTTAAATAACAGTGAAGGATGGGCTGGTTGATGCCCCAGTGACATCAAATAAAGAGGAAAGCCACCCCACCTTGTTCTGTCTCATCACACAAATGAAATGTTCACACAGGTTAGCTAAGGAAAGCTGATCACCAGAACTATTGCACAGCCTAAATTGGTATTTATGAAGAGGTAGAGCACTCTAAAGGAAAAATCTCATAATGAAATTTCAAGGAAAAAAAAAAAATCAATCAACCAGTATCAGAACTTTTATCAGATTTCAATACCTTGAATGGGAGCCAAAATTATAATGTAATCACTTCTTAGAGATCAGACCAAAACTGTTTCTTTGATTTTAGGGTATCAAGTCTGCATCTGGATCATTAAATTCCCTTTGTTACACATCAAACCACCCTTATTTATCAGTCTGATTTTACAGCAGCCAGGAGAAACCTGGATTTAGCTCCAAAACACTATGCTCTTTTTATAATTAAGACCAACCCACTGAATGATTTCTTCTCCTACACTCTGCACCTGCAATGCCATGCTCCAGGCTGCTGGCTGACACATCCTCACTGATTTACAAAGCACAGGACAACTGTCATTTCACCCACAATTTCCACACTTTGTTTTCCCCTTTTTTCCCTCCCCCAGGATAATTTAGAGCCTGAATCTCACAAATGGCCTGAACCAGATGTCACACAGGTGTCTCCCTTTGATTGTTTCAGCTCTGAGGTGAATCTTTAGATTATGAGGATACCAAAGTAACCTTTAGACAGGAAATACTCATTCCTTGTTAGGAAGCATAAACAGAAGAACAGAAGGTAGGAAAAGCAGGTGGAATTCAAAATAATCTTTAGGAATCTTTTAGTTGTTGAATGCAGTTTCCATCTAAGATGACCACGATGCATAATGAAAGAACACTGGAGTTATGCAAGTGCATTTAAAGGAGGTAAGTTAGACAAAACAAAATTAATCACATGGGGAGAAAACAAAAAAGGACAAAAGGAACATCCTAGAGTAAGAAGGTGAGAGAAATAAAATCTGCATGGACAAAAACGTCCTTACTAGAGTGCAGAGAGAAAAAGGGAAGGAATCTAGACTGGAAGCCTGAAAACAAAAATTCTCATTAAAGAATGAAAAGGAAATACTTGGAAAGAGAAATAGCTGTGCAAAGAAAATCAAAACCACAACAGAAATCCATGTACTTGAAAGACTGTGAAGAAATGATGAAATAACTAAGTGTACACAAGACCAAAAATGTCCTGAGGGGAAAATGAGACCAAAAAAGAGAATTGGAAAGTAAACCAACAAGAAGTTCTCAAGCAGAGGGAAGAATATCAAAAACTTGGATTGGGAGGGCAGAGTGTGTTGCACTATGTTTTATAGAGGGATGGAGCTTATTTACCACTTTGACTCTCTTCAGATTAGGAAAGTGAGAAACCTTGAAATTAAACTCAATAGGAGAATTTTCCTGAAGCCTGATGATGGACTCTGGTTTTACAAAGACATAATTTCTCCTATTTTATTTCTGCTTTCACACACTGTCTCTTTCCAGTACCTTAAAACCAACTCTCTGATAATCCCAGTTAGCAAAACTTGCATTTCTTGCCTGCCTCCCAGCACCCCTTGCTCTGGCTGTCATTTTATTACCTGCAATAAAATATATGCATGATCTTATTTTCAAATTAATGCATGGAGTCACTGTAATTAAGCAATAAATGAAAGAATAAATAAAAAGCAAAACAAGTCTCAGCTTTCACTGGTGCTAATAAGAAACAAGGTAGTACAGTGGTGTTATTCCAAAATTAGATAGTGTTGAGAGCAAAAGTCCCATGCAGTTGGTTGTGACTACCACACACAGTGCCAAGGACAAAAGAAAATAATAGACTTTCAGGTTTCAAAAGGTTTTTGTAGTATTAATTAATTTTAATATATTTATTAATTATTAATTAATATTAATGTAATATATTTAACCAAATTTAACTTTATATATTCATTAATAATTAATTTTAGTATCTTTAATTACTACTTTTGCTTATTTAAAATATACTTTTGCTACTCACTTCTATTATTCAAGAAAATAAATTTTTTAAATGCAAACAGTCTTTTTCAGTTTTTCACAGACTAATAGTGTACAGGGGTATTAACCTGAAGTAAAGAGCTATAGAAGTACCAAGACAAGGAGCTTTAATTAACAGTCATTGATCATTAACAGCTGATTCCTGACACAGGGAAGATTTTCAGGATACCCTGAATTTAAACATGCTGATGTCTGATGGAAGCCAAAATTGACAGGAGCAGGTATAGACATGCTATGCTGAGGGTTTTTATAATCAGGTGCACACAGATTCAGAACTGTAAACATAATTATTTGATTACTCATTTACTTGTTAATTTTAACAGCAAAAGACTTCATGAGTTGCTTTATGGCTGCAACATCCAATGCATCTAAAAAGAGACATCAAAGCAGAGCCTCATTTCGTGTTCATGCTGGCATAGCAGCCTGTCAGGAGGTGTTTGCCACCTTCACAGCCCTCAGACACACAACACATATCCCTCTGCAAGGAGAGCTTTTCAACAACTAAATAATGGGAGTGATTAGCAACACACCCAAAAATAACCCACAGATGGCTGTAGACTCATTATGAGTAAGGTTTCTGGGTTTAGGTTTATTTGTATTTTTTACTTAGTTTAAATCCTTCAAAGCAACTAAACTGATGGATTAGTCCAAAGTATTGTTCATAGGCAATGTAAGTTAATTGACTGTTTATCAGGAAAATCTGAATAAGGGAGGGGCAGTCATGGGAGAATTTATAGTCAGGGTTAAAGTTCCCAGTCCCTCCTGAATTCCTGAATCTACTGCAGGCATCTGTTTAAAAAAATAAAGAAGGCAATCCATTCAGATGCATGATTAGTGTTTTGGTGTATTTATTCTCTAGGTATCACAGATTTTCCTGGGATGGCTCATTTCCTCTGGGAGAATTCTGCTCTTCAGAGATTCCAGCTCATCTCCAACCCAATTTTCATGTGGGGTGGAACAGGAGTGAAGTATTTTTGGCAGTGCATGGCTCTGTAATCCCAACTAGTTTAAATAGGGTAAGAAGCAGTGTTTCCTCTGTATTGTAATCCCACTCTCCCAGGGTGGCAGAGTGCATTAATAAATATCCCCCCCTGAATTTTGGGCATCAGCACCCCATGGAGATTTTGGGAGGTGGGGGCACAAGGGTTGCCTCTGGCCTTTCCTTCGCTCCCAGGCAGCTCCATGAGAAGGATGACATGACAGACATTTTCCAGAATTCCCACAAAACTCCTTTCTCTGATTCAGCTCCAGGGTCTTCCCAGCCTGTGCTCTCCTGTGATAATTCACTTGTGGGGAATTTGGGAAGGAATTTGAGATGGGACCTCTGAGTTTTTAAATTATGTGANGGATTCTAACGCTCTCCCTTGCCCTGCTCTGCTCCACACAGCCCCATTTGCCCAGTTCACACACAGCACAGGAAAATTTAATCATTTCCCATCACTGCTGTCCCTCAGTTCCCTGGCTCTGGAAAGCTATCAGCTCATTCCCAGTTAACTTTGATATTTTAATTGCATTTGGAAGATTTCCCTTCCAGTGAGCTGACTGTGGCAGTGAAGCCATTCCAATGACCAATTAATGCATTTACTTGCCCCTTGTCATTATGCAGTAAAATATGCTTTTCAGAAGAAGTCACATTGGTCTGGATGCCTGGGAATCACTGACAAAGAGCCTTTCCCTTTCTGAACAGCACTGAAGGAGCCAAATTCAGTGTTTCATACACAATGCTTATAACCACCCCAGACATCTTCAGAATTTTATTTGTCACTGCATTTCTATGCTCATTTTCTCCCAGATGCAGCTTTTGTTAATGACAATGAGCTTTCACTTTAAACAAAGTGAGAGCTTCAGTTTTCAGGTACAAATGTGATTCATTACAAGCACAGAAAGCAAGTGCTGGGGCTGTGCATGGATGGATTCCAAGAGCACACACTTCCCCACAGCAAAAGAGACATCTCATTATATCAGTGTGTTTGAACAGCCAGCCACAAATCGCTGCCTGGGGCTGTTGCACCATCATTTTGGAACCCTCTGACAAGGTTTGGTCTTTTAATGCCTTCCCTATGGAAAGTAATTAGGGTGGATGGAAAACTTTTGTGCTGCAGTGATTCATGGCTTTTCTCTTCCTGCTAATTGTTTTGATTGAAAAGGGAACCTTTGCTGCAGCTCTAAGGACAGTCAGGTGTTTTATAGCCCCTTCTCCAGAGCTGCTGGGAGCTCTCCTGGCTGCTGGAGGAACTCCCACAGCTGAGCACTGGGAAGATTTCCACTGCACTGGGGAGCAGCACTGCGGTGGGGAAGGAAAGCTGCCCTGACATTCCTCCTTCTGTGCTGCCCATCAATCTCCCACCACACTCTTGGCTATCTTAAGCAATATTATTAGAAAAGTTAATACAAGGAACCTTTTGGCCACTTGAGGAGGTCAAAAACCAGAATAGAACAATCTTTCTTTTGCTGTTTTTAATACTTCACTGCACTTTCCATTCACCTGGCTGTCCTAAAATACATGAATATGCACATATTAAATGTTCTAACCAGGGTCTTTCTGCACAGATATCAGGAAGTTGTTTCCACCCAGCAGCCAATTCAAACTATTTGTTTGTCTGGCAAAAAAAATAAGGAGCTTTTCAGAAGGTACTAGAAGGAAACAATTAACAGACAATCTTCCGTGACTGCTCGTGACAACATTGTACACTTCATTATTGTTTGTCATCTCTTGTCCTCAGCACAAAAGCAGACAAAGATTTTCCCAGGGGTAAATCTTCATCAAAATGTGCTGCTATGCTGACAGGTTCAAATTAGTGGTTGATGGGAATTACCATAAAACTTGGCATCCTTCCTCTTTGTCACTGAAAATGAAATTTAATTGATGAAAGCAGCAGCAGGTGGAATTAAAGCTTGCCTGTTTCACACTCTAGTGATAGATAGCAGAGATTTAGAAAATTAATGCTGAGTTTAGAGGGTAGCTGGTGTGAAAGAACAGATCAGAGGAGCAACTGGGGAACTTGGGTAATAGAAGGGTCCATAGTGTTACCTAAAGAGATGAGACAGCAGACTGGAAGGTGAAGAAATTGTGGCATGAGAAAGAAAAAGAAAAGAAAATTTGACATTCAAATGGAGAAGTACAAGGAAGGGAAAGATGGTTTCAATAAAAAATGAATTTTTTTAATCCAAACTATTCATATCCTTTTGATTTACAGCCAGATGTTGGTCAATGTTTTTCACTGGCTAGTTTTTTATTTTACAAATAAAAAACTCCTCTGTCCTGAAAGCAGGAGGAAAAGTGCTTGGAAATCTGTGCTCATTTCCCTGCCATGACTTAGATGCTCTGTTGAGCACCCAACATCTACAGCAATAGAGACACCTGTAGCAAGAAAAATACAACTCATTAAACCTGGAAAACCACTGAAGAAATCTACTTTTCTGAGCTATCTGTTAATAAAGAAGATTAGATGTAGAGCTGTAAATGAACAAACCTGAATCTTTCATTTATTAGGATTCTTTCCTTTGTCTAGTTGTTAAAACCCTGAAGTTTTCCTGAACTTATGCTTATGAACTGAACAATAAAACTTCAAAAGGAGTTTAAATAGGATTACCCAGGCTAAATCTCAGGCTTCAATACTCAGCTCTTTCTTGATCCACATAGAACACTGCCTGTTGATAATGCAGGGCAGATGGTGTACAAACCCCCAGCCTCCAAAAAATCGTGTTAACACAGCTTCATTTAAGAGGCTGGAAGTGTTTGGTCTGCATTTTAATACCCTAAAACTTAATCTGTTTAACATGGCTAGGAGAGCAATATTTTCCACTCTGCATTCAGAGTAACTTTCCATGACAAACACTGGGGAAAAGGTTTAAATAAGTCATGAAGAACTGGTCTTTTTTTTCCCCTCCCTAATTTCTTGCATTTTCCTATTCCACCAGGAGCCTCTGCCACAGCATTCCCAGGTTCAGCCAGGCAAATCATACACACATTTTCACCATCCACTGCTTATTTTGTTGGTTCTCAGCTTGGGAACAAGATTGACATCTGTGCAAGGGATTCCTGGAGGATTTGTGGGAATCTGAGCCACAACCAGCTCTTAAACCTGATCTGTTGACAAGTGCAGCAAAAGGAATAGGTAACAATAAAGCTTTGCTGTTTATTTCATCTAAAGACACCAAATCATCATGTAGTGAATGTACTTATTCTCTTCTCTGCACTATTCTGTCAATTAAATAAACATCTTGATCATTCTTTCTTTCTCACACGTATTTCAGACAAACACTGAGCTGTAACATCCCTTTTCTGTGACTCTTCAGTTTGGCTGAGGATTTTTTCCAGCAAAGCCTCTTACCCTTCTCACAGGACAACAGAAACTCTCTGCCCTAAATCAGATCTTTCCCCTTAACACAAAACATAAACCACTTTGGTTGGCTCTTATTTTTTGGTTTGTATTAAGCAGCAACACAGGCCAGTATGTATGAAGATGTGATAGTGCACCTCTAGGTTTTCATAGGCTTTCAGTTTATTATGCTTAGAACTAACACAACAAAGCAGTCACATTACCTGCACTTTCCAGCCATTCCAGAAGGGTTATTAGATCACAGTCAGAAAGCCAGAAACTTCCCAATGAGAAAGGAAATGGAAATGTCTGGTAGGACAATACAGGAAACCAGCACCAGAAGGAAACCAGTGAGAATGGCTGCTGAATAAGCAGGCAGGTTGATAAGCAGCCAGAGGAAGCAGGTACATGAGGGCATAGAGCACCATTTTCCATCATTTTCCATCTTTTATCCCAGTATTTTATTTGGACTGACCTACTTGGCATTACAAAGATTTCAGATGCTTCTGTTGCTAAAATACTTCTGTAACTCACAATAAAGAGCTTGGGGCAACAGTCAGTGTTAGTTTTACATTTGCAAACCACCTTCTAAAAAGTTACTTTATAAGACCCATTTTGACAGTTTCACCCTTCCAAAAGGGCATGCAAAATGAAAACAGAATGGAAATCTCTTTTTATCTCCATTGTGGGTTTATTTTTTAACTTCCAAGCAATGGCCTGTCCAGCCATCATCTGCTGCCTTCCAGGTATGGAGCTGCCCAGCTCTCCCCTGCCAGTGCCTCTGGCCAGACCAGTAACAGCAGAAATTACTAAATGCTCCTCTAACTGATACTTGGCCTCACACCAGAGGAATTGTTATGTCCAATCATGTGTAACACTCATAATATTAGACAGATTTAACTTTATTTTGCTTCTAATAAAATAGGTTAACCATTTAGTCCAGTGATGGAAGCCAACTCTTCTCTCACACCACTATTTATCCATTTCTTCATTTAATCTGTTATCTGTGCTAATATTTTGATTAGAACCAAAACAATTATGTAATAGCTGTTATTACACATTCTACTATAATTATTCCTGGCTGCCACAGCCAGGATTCAGGATTTTGGTGCCCAAGATGCTTTGAGCTCTACACAGATAGGATAATTTCTGTGCAGCCCCCTGAAACTACAGCTTCATGTGAGGTAACAGACACACAGAAGAGCTTGGATCATCCAATAGGGTGTGAAATCAGTGGGTCAGTTTTGAAAATCCTAGGGAAAAAAGGTCCAGAAAGGGTGGGGAAACAAAAGGAAGAACATGCAAAGCAAATTGAAACAATTAATGTTCTGCTTTCTGACCAGGCTGAGCTGGCTCAGGGGCTGTGCAGGAGGTTGGGATCTCTGCCATGGCACTGCTCAGCTGCTGGAGCCCTGGTTACTGAGAATTCAGACTTTCAGGCACTGACTCCCAAGAGAACTCTGCATTTGATCTCAGGCTGTGGAGAAGGCTTCCAAAATTGAATGATGGAACTGGGATTGTGGGTGTGGAGTTTGAATAGAAATGTGTAATAGCACACGGTGGAAAACTTAGAGTTTAAGGTTTTAGAATATAGTAATATCTATAAAGCAAGATGGAAGTTTTAGGGCAGAGGCTGGTCCTTCTTCTTCACTTTCTCCATGGGTTTGGGTGATTTTGTGAAATTGGATAGAAAAGTCCACATTGCAGGGCATGGTGATTGTTATTTGGTTAAAAGTAAAAATAATTTAGGTGTCATTCCTTAATTGGACAGTTTACCCTTAAAAGGCCTTGTAGAGAGAGAGATGGGGCTCCATTTTTAGTTTGTTGGAGTGCAGTGCTGTAGAACTCAGGGTTTGTGAGACTGTAACACAGACAAGAACAAATAAACATCTGAGTCCCAAGAAGAAATCCCCTCTCACACATTTAATCCCAACCCTGGCAGAAAAGAGGTGAAGAATCCACACTCAGCCACAGAATTGCTCTTCACATCCAAACCACAGCAGCTCTAAACCCCCCCATTTCCACCAGAGTGTGCAGAGCAGCCTTTGAACCTGCCCAGCTCCATGGCTTCACCTGCACTCCAGGGAAAGACTCAGAGCTTGCCTTGTTTCTTAATCAAACCATGCTGCCCCCATCAAGCTGGATTGTTTCTATTTCAATAGAATGCTTTTATTTTACTTTAACATTTCCCCCATTTAGGACAATTTTACAGACCTAGCTTTCATTTATTTTCGGTCCCTGAACATTTTCTTTTGCCTTGTGAGTGGAAATTATCTCAGCATCCTCTAACGCCTGTGTTCTTCCAGCAACACTCATTTAGAGGGTACACAAACACTTGCACATGTTGATATTTTGAAATCTGGAGCTAATTACATTAATTTCTTTTCAAACAGCCTTATCAAGAGTAAAGCAAGAGGGGGCTGGATTTCCTGGTGTAGCACCTGAAGGTGAGTGTTAAAGACAGAAGGAGACAACTTTCTTATTGTTATTTCCCTCTTCAGATATCCTCTGAATACTAAAACAAGCAGTTTGTAGGAAAATGCAGTAACCTTTATCACTTTATTTTTGGATTACTGGTGTAATCCAAAAATAAACTGATATATCCAAAAGAAACTGACACATTCTTGGGCACATAACACTGAGTACAAAGGAGTTGCAGAAAACAGGCTCAGGAGTGAAAACCCATAGAAATAAACCCACAAAACCTCACCCCCTAACCAAGCAGAACATTTCCTGGTTCCATTTAATCTCAGACAAATCTGTCACCCACCTGAGCTCATGAATGACCACTATCCTCACCATAGTCAGTGAAAACTAAGATTTTAACCACACTGAACAGTAACACAGATGCTGCAACTCCAGAACTTGAAACATCCACACACAAGTAAAAAAGTGAAGGTTCAATTTACCCAAAGGTTCAGTGTACCCAAACCTTTGAAACCCTGGAGAGCTGGAGCACCTGTAACCACATACTAAATTTGCTGCAAGGAAAAAAATATGCAGAAAAACTAAAAAAATTTTAAAAGATGCATAACTAGGTCTAGTTTTCCAAGCAGAAAATGAAGTCTGCCATTACTTTCCATTCCTCAGGATTCTTAGAGGAGCTTCACTCCCCATTGAGGAAGCTCATGTTTTCATTTTAGTTTTTCCCTGGTTTGCCTCACAGCTTCTGATCTTATCAAACTCCACCATGTTCAGCATCTGCTGAAGTGGTTGCTCAATATGATCTAACAAGCAGCCCAAAACTTCAAGGATAAAGAAGAATTTCTTGATTTGAAGAAAATAGAGAAAGGAGGCATGAAGGATAAAACTGGTAGGGAAAAGCAGAGTGAATTTATTTCTTCACAAGTCCATAGAATTTATATAATGAAAGACAGACAGAAAGAAAATATTTCTTTTTTGCTGTTTGATTCTTACACAGCTCACAAGTACAACATTTAAAAATTAATTACCAGCTAATAAAATTCAATTCCCTTTGCCCCAACAGAACTTTTTTGCCCCCAGAAAATCCACAAGATTCTGTAAAAGGAGTTACAGAAAGACAGTGTTCTTAAGCTGGCATCAACATATACAGTGTTAAAACCACTGAGATTTATTTTTCTTTCTTAACATAGGAAAGAAAAGTTATTTTTTTGACACATGCAGAGCTCAGTAGAAAGACAAATCCCATCCCTGCTGCTTTCAGATCATGTATATATGGAATTAAAATGAACTTACTCTTTTTCTACTGCTGCTTCAAAGTGGCACTGTTAGACACAGCCTTCAAGGAAGCAGGAGGGTGAATGCTTGTGCTGGTTTCAAATAAAGCAACACCACTAAGCCCATTCAAAAGAACATAATTAAAAATAAAATAAAAGTGACCCAAATCTAAAATGTGTCACTTAAGGATAGAAGGATATAATTAAAGGATATGAAACAGATGTACAAAAAAAACCAAAAACAACAACAACAACAAAAAAACCAACAACAACAAAAAAAACCAAAAACAACAACAACAAAAAAAAAAAACAAAAAAAAAACAAAAAAAAGAAAACCAAAAAAAAAACAACAACCAACCCAGCACACACAAGAACCTCCAAAACAAGCCATAAAAGAGAACAATAAATACAGCTCAGAACTTTTCCTGTGTGAGCCACGTCCCTGAAGAGCTGTTCTGACCCTGCTCCAGGTGCTCTTTGGCACAGGTGGGCTCCCATTTCAGCTGCCCAATTTTTGGAGCAGCTGTTCCCCACACTCCACATCAGAAATGTGCCTCTGCTCTGGGGGTTTGGGTCCCACCTGTGGCCTGGGCTGGGTTTGTGGCTGGAATCCTGCTCTGGCTGCAGCACTCACACTCACACTGGGGATGTGTCAAGAGAAGAGTTTTAATAATTCTGGCAAAGCCACAGGGCTTTAGATGTGTCTGGGTCACCATGAGGAGTTCACTTTACACTGAGACTAGGTTTAATTTAGTAAATATTTGTATTCCCACGTAGTGTAAATGTGTAGTGGCCTTACAACCACCTTTGTGGCTATTTAATGGCACGCTGTGATTGGCAGATGTTTGCTGATGGAAATGTATTGGTCAGTGCACCGCTCTAGAAAGAACCAAGTCTGGGATCAACTGGAATTAAGCTTGAGGTGGATTTTCCAGAAGGCCTTCTGTTAAACATAGTAAAATTTTCATCTCCATAAAAAAAACCCCAACAAAATAAAACTTAAAAAAATTAAAAATCACTGTCTGGCTTTCACATGCACATGTCATGTGCTCAGCCCATGGATGGCTGCTCCTCCAGGGCACAGGCAGCATCTCCAGAAGGCTCTTTTGTGTTCAACAAATATCCCCCCTCAGCCACTGCTCTCTGATCCAATTTTCCTCTGACTCTGCTTCAGTGAATGTTGAGTTTTCCAGGATGTGGTTTTGTCTCTGCCACTCCTCACAGAGAGCTGCGATCCCCACCCCTGTGTGCAATAAACCTTCAGGGCTGCAGAGGAAAGGCACACAGAACTCTGTGACATTTCATTTCATTTCATCAGCTCTGCCAGATCTTTAAATACCTGGAGTATTTAGCACATATTCATGGAGTCCTTGCAGCTCGTTAAGGGTCTGTGATTCCCTCACAACCCAGCAGAAGGAATATATGTTTGGAAATATCCACTTTCCCTCTCTGCCAGAATAGTTTGCAGCAGCTTTCTCAGCTTTCCATGCAATTCCCCTGCTCTGTCAGAGTCAAATATTGCTGCAAGCTGTGGTTCTAGGCTAAAAGAGCCTCCTCTCCCTTCCACCACAGAGATATTTTTATATCAGTGGTATATGAAAAAGAATTCTATGAAAAAGAATAACTGGGGGGAGAAACTGTGTTCTGAGGGGATTGTTTTGCCATCATATTTATTTGTTTCCCATCTCTTCTGTAGCCTGTCTGAGATGAAAGTCCCCTGCTGGTTTATCACTTCTGTTGTTAATATTTGTTTTGTTACTGCTTCTCACAACACTTTCAGAACATTCAGGTTTTCCTCTTGAAGAAGTTCCCTGGTTCCCACTTGTCCAGTCTGGGCTCCATCAGCCACCTCACCAGCAGATCTTAAACCATGCCAGCAATTCTGCCACATCTGTTTGTTCCTGCTTTTCCCCTCAGCAGGTACCTCCTGACTTGTACCACTTTGTTTCTTTTGAGTTAAATGACTCTCCCAAATTCTTATGTCATATTCAAGAAAACAGCATCCTGCATTTTACTCTGGCTTGCAGGAGGCAAGGAATTAAACAACTTCTTCTCATCAACTGCCTTTATTCTTAGAGCAAAATTAACACTGATTGTAGCAGTGCAGCCCCTTCTGATCTTCTGGAGTTTGAAGCCAGTGAATCTCCATTGCCACTGCAATAAAAAACACAGGTGCCTGGGGAATGCAGTCAGGGCTGTCCTGTCTGGCTCCCTGCAGTGATAAACCTTTGGCAAGTGCTCCTGTGGAAACCACGTTGCTCCAGCATCCCCAAGGTGAAATTTGGCTTTGTGTCTGCAGGTTTGATGCTTCACACAGCCCCAGATTGCCACCAGAAACCTCTTTCACTGGCAGAGATGATGAATGATTTCCATTTGGAAAAGAAGTTGGGTTTGGGAGATCTATGTCCTCCAGCCAGGTGTGCTGGGGTGGGAGGGGATTATTCAGCAAGCCACAGGTGTTTCAGTCCTGGTGGCTCAGATGTGGCTCCACCTTGAGCTGAGCCTGGAGATTTCAAACAGGAATTACAGGTCAAGAAAATGAAACAATTCCACATCCAAGCACATGCTGCAGTTAAATGTTTGCCTCAAAGCCCAGTGCAGCTATTGCATTGCTCTAAGATCCAGCAGAGCCATGAACTGAAGCCACATCTATTTGAAAAACTCAGAAGTAATAAATGATCTCCAGAAACACATCACTTGTTTGACAATAATCTTATTTAAATAGAAATAAGTTCAAAGACAAAACGTGGTCCACATACAAAATTTGGATATACTTCTTTCAATAGTCCAGGTTTTTGAGTGCTCTCAAGAAAAAAAGAAAGAAGTATTTAAAAAAGCCCCACCAGCATAAGGAATTTTCTTCCTTTTTTTTTAACATTTTGTTTGGGCGTGAAAGTGAAGAAAAACTACCCTAAAAATTTACAGGAGGGATTTACACTGCCACTGGCAGCACAGGAAAAACAGCATTTTCATAATTGACCTTGAAATGGGAAAGCTGAGAGCTACCTCGTTTAATTCCAGCCCACATTTATTTCATCCCACTTGTCCGAATGGGGAGTTAATTTTTCTCTCAGTGGTTGAGAAAACATCCCAGGTAATCAGCAAATCAGAGAGCTCTGTCAGGGAGAAACCCTGAGCTCCTCATGTTAAACCAGACTAGGCATTTCTGAAGCCCAAGAGCAGCACAGACTGAACACTTGGAAAGGAGAATTTGCTGTTTGGAATTGACTTGTCAATGGTGAGGGGGATGTAATTTTGAAAGAAAATCGATGCAGAGAGGTGGCAGTGGAGCTGAACAGTAAACAGTTGGTAAATGAATGCCTGTATGGTCTGAGCCCAAAACCTCCTTGGTATTTTTTTTGTTTCCTAGGAAATCAGACTGCATTTATTTTTAATTTGAATCCTGATTTCCTCAGGTGCCACTCACTGCTGAATAAAAAATCTAGCCTGAAAGCAAAACTACCAACACGTGTTACAGACAGTCAGTCTGACTGGTGGATTCCTCACTAGGTTCTTACATATTTATGCCAAGGAATTTTCATTGTAATGTTTTATTTTACAGTAAGCTAAATTATAGAAGCATTGCCCTCTGCATTCAGCAGAATTTATTAAAAATATTGTGGTTTTTTGCAAAGTCTCACAAATTATGCATCACTTTTGAGAATATTAAAAACACCCCTGATACAGGAACATTGTGGCTGTTAAATTAACATGGGGACAAAAGGAAAATGTGAGGCATGAAAGAGAGCAGAGAAAACAAAAAGAAAAAAAATCACCAAACCCTCCTTGCAAACTTCAGCAGAGAGAGCTGGTTAATATCCTTTGCTGGAATCCCAAATGCAGGGAATTCTCAGAACTTTGGGCCTGAAAGCCAAAGCTTGGAATTAAACACAGGATTTGATCTGAGACCTTGGAAAAGGCTTCCAAACTTAGGTGCTAAAAGTGAGAATGTGGATTTATAGTTTAAAGCAGGGACATGTTAAGCTAAGTAAAGTTTAGAGTTTAAGAGATAGAAAAAATAAAAGCAGTTACAAAGGTAAACAAGGAGATTAGAATGCAGTGCTGTGGGTTTTTGTGCCAACATGATTGGCTAAGAAAGCTTGCACTGTAGCATGGATTATTTAAGGATTGGGTCAAAACCATAAATATCCTTGTT
>VXBC01004060.1:27861-45059 GCA_013399945.1 Ploceus nigricollis | reverse complement strand
AGAGCTCCCGTCTCTAAATTATACAAAACTCCCCACAAGTGAATTGTCACATCCTTCAGTGCCAAATCCAGACCAGCAGTGTGAGCCAGAATCCTCCCCTGGCTGGTTGCAGCCCAGTGCCTTGCCAAGCCACGATTTCCAGCGCTGTTTGCACTCTGCACAAACCACATCAGCTCCCAGCCCTGCCTGCCCACAACCTCCCAGCGCTGCCCAGTGCCTCCAGCACAGCTCCAGGAGCTCCTGCTGGGCTCTGCTCTGCCAGCTCCAGCATCCCTGAGCTCTTCAGGGTGGCTGCCCACAGCACAGGAACACAAACCTGTCCCTGGAACAGGTGCAAGCAGCAGATGGTTGTTGTTGGGCTGTTTTCCTTCGGGGCATTGCCATCATCTTTCTTCCTCCCTGGTGGTGATGCTGAAGCAGAGTCCAGAACATTTCATTAATTATAAAGTTGTGACATTATCGTTTGCTGCAGAACTGCCCAGACTGAACTGGTTTTCTCAAATTGACAAAATAGGGGGTAGAAAACATTTCAATGCAGAGAGTAAAGCAAAAAGGGGCATTTCCTGGAGGAGGTCATTTGATGCAGGGATTTTAATCCCATATTTAACATACTTCATCTATTCTACTTCCCTCATACAGTGTCACAGGCCAATTTGTGCACTGAGTTCAAGAGCTGCTTGAGGGAAACAGACTCTGCCTTTCAGAAGATCTACCTTATTGCATTGCAAGTTTTTTTTTTTTTTTTTGCTGCATGAAGGCAGCATCTATTTATCCAAATACATAATAATAGAGTGACAGCAGTTTAGAAAAAGCAGGCAATGAATGCTCCACGTGTGTTTTGCAGCTGTGGAGCTCACCTAACTTGTTGGCTTTTGAGATCAGGCAAATAGATCCTGATCCTTGACTGGGATCCCTCAGGTTTAGCTCAGTACAGAATCATTATTCATACTAATATGAATCTTCTTTAGCTGCCCATTCAGCTTCTCCTCTCTGTGAGGCAGCCTAGAACCTGGACACGACCTTATGATTGGTAATAATTAGCTCTGAATTTCATGAAAAATGCAGTGGCTGAGAGGAGGGCCATTGGGAACCTCCATATCCTGGGCCAGGAGGATGCATTTTGGCATTTTATTAAGGATTGTAATTCAGCTGAAAGACTCCAGCTTTATGGCTTTACATTTCCTCTCTCAGTGGCAGATATTAAACTCTGAATGACTCCAGAATATTCAATCATTGGGGTTTATGTTTTTAGAGCACAACATCATGTGAACATGGGTACCCTGATATATTATTGTAGGCTCAGTACAAGAATTGGCAGGAGGAGAGCTTCTTGTTGAACAAATACATAACAATGGGCACACAGTGGGATAGACAAAGCAATGATTTGATATTGCTGTGATGATTAAAAAAAAAACCCAAAGCCAAAGATTTAGATGACTGCTTTTATTATGAGAGATAAAAGCAAATTCCTCAAAGGGATTAATTAATTTAGGAAAGCTACTGTGGCTCTTTGAGCAATGAAAGACACTCATGTTTGGCACAATTTTATATAATTTCATATTTTCAAATAATGATTCTATGATTCTGTTATAAGGAGGGAAAAATATGTTATTTTAAAAATATTTTATGTTTCATGTTAATTTTATTCTGTAGTCATCAGGGTTTGAGCTATGTACATTTAAATGTTTGCTATCAGATAAAGTTCACAGAAGGATAATATTTTGGGAGGTTGTGGAATTGCTCAACTAAACTGTGTTTGAGCTCAAAATGGTGTCTCCAAGCTGAGTCCTATTTTAAAATAAATTTTCAGATATAATAATTTTGTCATGTCACAGACAGCAAGACAGTCATATTTAGTCTTTCATAAGTAGTATTTAGCTTGCATTATTCACCTTTGCCATTAAAATATAGATCCTGTTTCCAGAATAAACAGTCTGCCTTCCTTCCCCTTTATTACTGATCATAACTTTTGACACCACAGTATATTCAGGCAATGACATTTTGCCCTTGTTCAGTTTTCTTGCTGGCACAAGAATGAAAATTATGATAAAAACCATAGAAAAGAGCCCAGCCATGAGAATTCAAAAGAGCTCACTCTCATTTGAGTAAACAGCTCAAAACCTACTCAGAAGAGGGAAATGAGAATATTTAAGGGTTAAATGATTCTTCTGATTACCTTGACTACAGGAAGTTGATACAGTTCAGCCATACTGAATGCACTGTGCCACTCCATTATGAAACCTTTACACAAAAGGAAAATACAGATTTTTTTTAAAAATTCCTCATTTAATAACCCAAAAGAAAGGTTACAATAAAATCTTGGATGTTCAGCTCCAACAGGTTGAATGTGTATTCAGGTGGAAGCAGCCAAGAAGAGTTTCACCCTTAAACTGCATTCTCATAAAGCCTGTTTGATCCTGATCTGTTGAAAGAAGTGAGGTGACAGTGGACACTGACAGTAGAAACTCTAACAGCAATAAAATGGGTAATTTGACATTTTTTCATATACTTTTGACTGCTTCAAGATATTTGGGAAATATAATGCAAAACTAATTCAAACTGCTTAGAGTATCTGGCCAGCAGTGAAAGCAAAATAACTTTTCCTTGAATGTTTGTTTTCTCCTTTGCTTTGGTCTGCTTTCCAGACAAAGGCATTTCAAAGTAAATTTTTGTTACACAAGGGGTGAAAAAAGAGCATTACCATATTCAATTTCCCACAAATGTCTGTTGTAGCAGTAAAAGCAGATGGCACCAGAAACAAATGAACATCAACTCTTCTTGGAGTACGTCTAATGAGAGCAGGTTGGGTTTGATGAAGATAATGACTTTTGAAAATTCATCCATTTTTATGCCACAAAAAGAAATTGCAGCAAACGTTTCCCGTAGCGTGCAATCCTTGCATCCAGGCAGAAAGTTAATTTAAGGGTGTTTCAAGGGCTGATCTTGTAAAAGGTCTCAGAACTGAGTTCTTGATGAAGAAACTGAAGTCACTCAAAACTTTTTCAGGAGTCTGCTGGCAGCACACACACCCAGCTGAAGGAGCTGGGTTTGGTCACAGGCACTGCTGAAACTGCAGTGCCAAGAGCTTCTTTTGTTCTATTAGCTGGGCATTTATTGCTGATCTTTCTGAAAGACCTACCCCAGGTTAACTTCTGCCCTGGAACTGCTATATTTATGCTGAAAATGCAGTACAGGGCTGTAGATGTTATGGCCAAGGATGCAAGTGATTTCCAGCAATCTGAATTTCAATCTATTTGAATTTACATATCTCTTTTTGCCCTATGTGAAGCTGAGACTTAACAGTCCATTACCCCGTGGTTCTGAAGGCATAAAAGGGTTGGTAAGGCAGGACAATAAAACATCTCCACACCTGCACTTTGTACAAAACAGCTGTAAAAAGTTTCTGCCTGGGAGACTTGTAGAAATTTCCACAGGACCTTGATTAAATCGTTCCTATTTGAAGAACATGTTGCTATGCCTATGATTTTTAAAGGTTTCACTTACCTTTTCTATTATTTTCCTACATTCAGCTCAAAGGGAACTTGGATTTTTCAGGCTTGACATCTCTCTCTCTGCCCTGTTGTAAGTGCAGTCACCCCCCTCTTTGCTTTTTGCTGTGAAATTCCAAGATAAGAACCATGAAGGCAGCCCCACACTCATCTCACTTTCATCATTTTGTCATTCTGTGGGATTTCCAGTGCTTTCCCCTTGCAACATCCTCCCTAAAGGCTCCAGGAAAAAGGGGACATAAAAGCCATTGATAACAAATATAGACATTAAGACTTTTCCTACAAAATGGTATTCATGTTTCTTCTGCAAACATTAAAAACCAGACACCTGGAGAAAAGAGATAACACAAATATTCTCTGGAAGAGCTCTCTTCCTCCAAGCAATTCTGAGAATTTGCAATTCACATCAAAACTGAGCAGACTTGCAAATTCCTTGGCTGTGGACATGGGCATTAAAGCATGGGTGAATATGGGCATTAGGAATTCAGCTCAGCTTAATAAACCCACAGTCTCCAAAGAAAGCTAAAAGGCAGTCATACCATACTACCTCCAAAATGGCCCAATAACCTCTAAGTGACAACATTTAATAATGTTTGGCAGTTAAGATGTAGAAACAGGCACTGGATACTCTGAGGGAGGTCCAGCTTCAGCTCCACAACCCTAAAAAATAACTCATTGTAGGTTACTTCTGAGTGTTTGTGCAATCCATGAAGCTTTGTGAATTAAATTCAATTGTTTCTCAGAGAGCAGGAAAATTAAGTACAAATCCCACTAACTCCAAATAAAGTATTGACACTTTTTCACATATGCCCAAAATCTAAGAAGCATTTTGGTCTCCATGCCTCACAAAACTAGGTAAATATTATTTATGACTGGAATGTTTAGATGGAACTCGAAATTTAGAACATCTGTAATTTGAGATTTTGGGTTGAAACCAATCAAGATAGATTTTCAAAATATTGTTCAAGATGACCTTTTAAATACCAAATAACTAATGTATTTGCCAAAGGAATAAGCTCAATAAAAGATAATTTGTTAAAAAAATACTGAATGCTAGCACAGGGTGACATTTATGAGAATTAGAGCTATTATAATGGTGAAGCCAGACCTGATGATCAGGAATAGGGTTTTGTCAATATAAATACAAAAAGAGAGGAAAGAAAGAAGCTTGAAAACATGGAGCCACTTGAGCATTGGTATGAATATATTAAAGAATGCCAATGAATTTTCTCTAGCTGAAGCATTCTCATTTCCATATCCCTTACTGGAGATGATTACTTAACATTTTAGTTAATATTCAATGTTAATTAGATAGACTGGCAGGAGAGACATGGCTCAACATCTTGTGCCTCTTCTCTCTCCTTTATTAAAGCAACTTTGGCCTCAGGACAGCAAAGGATTTTGCTACTTAACATTAGTATTATTAAGTATATGAAGCATCATCTCAGCAAAGAGACTGTGATTTTTCAAGTGGTTTTCTGTTAAGTTTTCTCAGCTTCCTCTTCAGTAGTGTAAATTATTCCATTATATTCAGTACAACTTTGCTGGGGAGAGGAGCATCCACCAGGTTGACATCCAAGATGCCAGAAAGATTCAGCCAGAAAAAGTTCTTTGATTTAGACATTTTGGCCCCCTGCTTTGAATTTTTTTTTCTTTCTTTCCTTGCTTACAAATCTTTGTATAAGCCATAAAATACTCCACTGATCCCTAGGCTTACACAAGTCTGGTTCCTTTTGTGATTTCTAACAGCTGCAACCTCGGCAGCACTGCTGGATTTAATTAACCTGACAAAAGAGCCCTCTCCCTCCAGAAGAAGAGCTTTTATTCACCAAAGAGGACTCAAATATTAGGACAGGCCTGTGAATCAGGAGGACTGAAGTTTACTGGCAGATGTTTATACCCAGACAATAAGGAAGGCACTTTATTTGCCAGGACCTGGAGTTTAAGCTCATGTACAATGTGGTATAGAGGATCTGAGTAAAAAACACTCCACTAGGCTGGGACAGGCTTCTCAGTAGCCTAGCAGGGGTCACTGGAATGTGATAAGGTTGGCTGAGATTTTTCACTTTCAGGAGTCTGGAACAGCCACAGCATTTCCACCCAGCTGGCTGGGAGCCTGCTGCAGGGACCCCCTGGATATTGCTGCTCCATTTCTCTGGATACACTCAGTTTTCTTTCTCACTGGAGCAACATGGGAAAGCTAACTAGAATTTCCCAAAATTCTCTGATAAAAGGCTCTTCTGTGCAGACACCACTGTGCCACACAAGCATGGCTGTAACAGCACCATACAGATGAGGTCTGGCTGAGGGTTTGTCTGCTCCAGCCCCTGTCAGGGTAACTTTGATCTGTAAAGGCAATAAAACCCATTAACAGGAGCAGGCATGTAACAGCAAATGGGATATGACAGCGTCTTTCTGTTGCCTCACTCCTCTCTAAGAGGAGAACAGAGCACAAATTTTCCTAAAGATTTGCTGGGAAAGACATGAAAGAGCTGCAGACAAAGGAAAATAATCCTTATCTCTGTTCTCTATTCTTCCCTGTGGAATGTGAAATAGAGATTGTTTATCTTCAGTGACCAATCCTGGTCCAGCTGTGTCTGGACTCAGATTGAAAGTCACGAGACGAGTCACAAGACTAAGATAGGTAAATTAGAAGTAAGTATGTAGAATAACCTCTCTTCAAATATTATTAATGTATTTTAGAATAGATTCAATAAAGTATATGCAGCACCTCAAAAGCCTTCTAATATCCATAGACATCCTTCACTTCTCATCTCATCTCACGAGAGTCCCCTGCATTTTTACAATATCTTTCCTCTCACTGCAGAGTTCCCTGGATTATGATCCCTCTGATCCCTTTCTCTTCCCTCTTGTCTAACAAAAATCTGCAGCTGGAAGGTTGAATGTGTTTATCACCAGCAATCCTAAACTTCAGCTCTCTGGAGCCACGGCTTATAAATGAAAAAATCCAGGCTAAGCCTCCAAATCCTGGCTCCAGGCTGCAGCCAGTGCCCCTCCGCAGGGTGGGCTCTGTCAGGAGGGAGCTGCCACATCCCTCTGCAGGAGAACAGGCTCCAGCACCATCTGTCTGGAGCCAGGCTCCCCCTTCCTGCACAGCTCATGGTCCCTCCTGGCCAGGCTGGATTAAAACATCAGGAGCTTTGCAGCCCTTCAGCTTCAGGCATGGAATTTCCTGCCTGTCCTTGTGCCCTGGTGTTCAGGGCTGCTCCCGTGCTTTAATCCTGCTCAGAGTGAGGAGCTGGCTTCCCGTGCAAAATTAACTTTGTTAAGCTTAAAGGGAAGTTTTTTAGACTTCTCCCATAAATCAAGATTCCTATTCCTGCTCCTGTCCCAGCTCACACCTTCCTTTGCCAGCTGTGTGCCCATTTTCTCACAGGGACTGTGTGAAGTGACTCAGCTGGGCTGGGAGTGAAAGAGGCTCTGGGAGATGGAGAAAATCTGTCAGGGCAGGGCATTATGGACAGGGAAACCTCATCTGACCTCCAGGGGAGTCCCTTGAGTACCAGGAGGGACTGGGAGGATTTACAGTGATGGAAATTTATGATCCAGTTTCTTCCATAAGTTAACATTGGATCTTTGCCTGCAGATAACACATGCATTTATAAAGACATAGAAGAAAGAAAAGGAGCTGTTCAAGGAAATGCTTAGGAAAATTTTAAAAATTATTTAAAAAAAATTATTTTCACCAGTGGTTTGGTGGGTTTTTATTTTTATTGTATTAAAAGTTCTGAGAGAAAAAGTTTTAAAAACCCATCTCCCAAAGTCATTCCCAGTGATCACAGAAGAGCAGGAAGTTTACCAAGAATAGAACAACTACTGATAGTTTAATTTAACACATCCCACTATCCAGCCTTTCCTTGCAAGGGCTCCTTCATTTCCCAGCACAGACTTTACAAGCAGGGGTGAATAAACACAGGATTTATAAGCTGACACTGTATAACACAGCCTTGAAATCCTTTTCCTGTCTGAGCAGCAGCTGTGCTGCTCCTTGCCTGATGGAGATGTGGCCACAGGCTCTCTGTGCTGGCCCCAGGGCAGTGTCCCCACCGTGCTGGGTGTGTAATGGCAGCACAGCAGGCCCTCCATCCCATGGCCTTTCCCATTTCCAGCTCAGCTGGCTCCCCAGAATAATTATGTGCTTGAAGTGGAGTAGAGAATTTCTGTGGTGAGACTGCCAGTGGTAAATGCAAAAATCTGTAGGCACAGCTACTTCAGTCATAAATGAGAAATGTCAGCTGTCCCTTGCCCTGCTCTCAAAGATGAGTGTCACCCTGTTCTTCTAAGCCTTCTGATGTTTACACTTTCGTAATAGAGCTTCTCACACACTTTTCATGTAAATAATGATTGTTTACATTCTTTTCTAGAGGAAGAGAGAATGAATGAACTGTTGGTTTGACCAGTGTAGTTAGAGAGGTAGCAATTTCATCCTCCAGTCCGTGGTCACCTTTGGAAATCTATAAAAATCAAAGTAAAAAAAAATACACACCTTTTTTACCTTAGAGATTTCAGCATGTGCATATCATTCATTTCGTGTCAAATTATGACAAATGGGGACCTTTACATGGCAAAAATCAGAGCAAAACCGTGTTGCTTTGCTTTGTTTTAACCATGGGTTTTGTTGGTGTTTTTTGTTTGGTTTGTTGTTTTGTTTCAGTTTGGTTTTTTGTTTGTTCTTTGTGGTTGTTTGTCTGGTTTTGGGGTTTTTTGGTTTGGTTTGGTTTGGTTTTTTCCTGTTAAATTTCATCCTTTGCAGGAGGTGTTTATGTGTTTAAAAAAAGACTGGACACGGCACTTGGTGCCATAGGCTAGTTGAGGTGTTAGGGCATAGGTTGGACTTGATGATCTTAGAGGTCTCTTCCAACCTCATTATTCTGTGATTCTGTGATTCTGAGGTGTTGTCTACACCAGACCTGAATTCACAACAAATGCCTGTCCCTCTGAAATCACATTTCCCAATAATAATCTGCTCATTAAAATGACTTTGCTGTGTGTTTTGTTCACTGCCTCAGGTCTTTCTGCTGGGGTCAAAGCAGTGCTGGGAAAGGACTCCATGAGGATACCAAGATCTAAGCAGGATCTCAGAGCCCACTGAGAAATACATCACAGTCCCAGAGATCTCAGGGTTTTCTTGAAATGCAGCATCTCCCCTCCCCAGTGTGGATTTTTCCTGCAACACTGATGTGTTTGGATTTATCCCCCTCCTGGGCAGCTGGTGTGGACTCAGCTGAGTGCAGAATGTTCCAAGCTGGCACTCCATGCTCTGCACCACCTGCTTTGGGAACAGGTTAAAAATCAGGTCTGGAGTCAGCTTCTAATTAGAAGCAATCTTCCTCCAGCAGCTGAAATCAGGGAGGACAGGGAGTACTGAATTAACTGTAAAAAAATGCTTTTGAATCCAGTTTTTAAAAACTCTGCCTGCATTGTGGTTTCTTCCTTTGGCTTTGATTGAGGTATTTTATATTCTACTGGTTAAAAATGTGGTCTCCTGAGAGTAAAAGAAACTCAAAGTTTCTATCTGAAAACCATCTCAAGATCGAGTTCATGGCTAACCAAAACCCAGTGAAGCACTAAGGTTTTGAGCTGGTTTGGACAAAAAGAAAAAAAATCAGAAGGAAAATCAAGGTTGTGATTGAGCCTTTCACAAGGCAAGAGTGCAATCATGAAAAGCACACAGTCAAGACATCAAATCACCCCAGAAGTGAAGGTGTGAGAGGCCAGAGTTTGGTACTGAAAAGAGAGATTGCATATGTTCTGGAAGCCCATCAGCCACAGGAGTGGCAGCTAATTGAATATTTTCAAGGCTCTCCAGGGAGGAGCAGAAAAGATGCACCCACCAGGGAGGATGGAGAGCACAGGAGGGGTGTCTGTCACCCCCCACCTGTGTGCAGTGCTGGGAGAGGGGTGACACACAGGGGCAGCAGGAATGATGGGGTGCAGTGAGGAGGTGGGGAAGGGATGAGAAGAATGAGCTGAGGGCACACTTTGCTCTGGAAAATGTTCCATGAGGGGCCTCAGCCAAGCACAGCACAGATAAAAGACAAGCATGTGCAGAAGGGTGTGAAACCAAAATTCTCCACCATTCTAAAGCACTCCTTCATGAATAATCCCTTTGATTAAGAGAGCTGTCAGTATAGTGAGGGGCTTTGCCATTTTAACAATTTATGCAGGGGTTTCCTAAGGTCAAAATGCACCTTTTTCTGGTTGCCTTTCATTTCTCACGCAAAAGAAATCTTTTTGGTGTTCCATTTCCTGGACTTTGCTAACCTATTCCCATTATCTCACACTTTTTGTTTTCCTACCTTTGCTGGAGGCTTCATAACCACCTTGAAATCCACCTTGGCAAGGAAAAGTGCTGTGCACTGGATTTGCTGGCTGAAAAATCTGCTGCATTTTGTGGAGAAGGGAAAGACACCCAAAATCTGGGAGCTCCACATGGCTCCACGAGATCAGGCCAGGCTGGGAGGAGCCCTGAGCAGCCTGTTCTGTGCATGGCAGGGGGGTTGGAATGAAAGGATCTTTAAGGTCCCCTCTAACCCAGGATTTTCCATGATTCTGTGATCCCAAGACTTCTCTCTGCCCCTGGCTATGGGTCATTCCAGCAGAGGGCTGCCCACAGAGCACTGGGATGTTTCACTGATGTTTGCCCAGAAGAGGACACTTGGAAGCTCATCCTCACTTTTAGCTTCCCAATAACTGTTCCAGTGTGTTGCAAACACTGTGATTAATTTTAATTTTTAAATGAGTGCTGATACCAAACTTACTAAAAATATCTTAAGGGTATGGAAATGCCTCAAAAAAGGGTCAGATTATGTTTTACTGTTCTTGTTCTAAACAGAAACAGATGAAGAGTTGTCTGCTGAAAATTGCTTTGTTATACTTGTCAGTGAAACTTTTCTGTGCTTCCAGAAGAATTTCAATTTTTAAGTGCTTCAGTAAAACACACAAAGGAAGAAAAGTGATGACCTTACTAACACAGGGCAGTTCCTGCTCAGCTTTTTCCCCACTTTCAGAATTGGGGTGGTTTTATTTTTTTCCCAGCTGAACTAGAAGCAAAGCAGGAATGCCAATACATTTTCCAGACAGCACAGGCTTTTGTTTTTCACTTGGTAATAAAAACCACCTCCTCCTTGCAGCACAGGGATGATTTTTAAGAAATTAGCTGCAGAGGAAAGCTGACAGGCAGCATTCCTCCTCTATCACTGGACAGCACCACTGCTGGGAAGTCACAAATTCCATACTCAGCTTGCCTGTCAGCCTTGAGGGCTTTCCAGGACAGGATTTTTTTTGTTTAGTTTTCCAAGATGTAAAGCAGAAACAAAGACTCAGAGCACCCTGGACCTGTTCATGGCCGGGCTGCATCTGCAGTGGGGTGACAGCACAGAGGAGAAAGCAAAACCCCAGCTAATTGTGGGGAGAGCAGTGGCCTGGCCAACTGCAGAAAGAAACAATAATGTGAGCAGAGTGTGCTTTCAAATCAGGGAATTCTTCTATTCATCAATTATTCATTATTATATTATTTATCAGGTTTTATTCAATGTTAATCAGCTGAGGAAAAAATTCTGCATGATAGTGTTGTCAAATTCCAAATTCCTTGCAACTTGTTTTGTTTGCTGGTATCTGCAAGGAGCCACAAGAGTTGGTTTTGTTAGGGGATTCTAGATGGACAAATCTCTGCATGCAAATGAGTGTGGGTTTTGTTTTATTTATTTCATCTTTAGATGAACACCTCAGCTGTAAAAATTACATCTTATAATAGTTGCTTAATTTTTGAAAGCATGTAACAGCCACTATATAAAAAATACTAAAAGCTATATGCTAATGATTAAGTATAAAAAAGCAGAGGGTTTTTTTTTTGGTTTTTTGTTTGTTTGTTTTTTGCATTTCTTTGTAAGCTGGATTTCTTCACCTTTTAATGTAAAAACTCTGCTTTTGGTGGTTTTTTCTCCTAATTGCCACCTCTGCAGACAGTATCATAGATGGTGCTAACATTTTTTTTACCTATTATTCATCAAAGATTCTGTAACAAGATCTTAGTTCACACTCTTACTGAACAGGTCAGGAAAAAAGCAAACTTACCTTTGCATAAAAATGTGGGGTTTTCAAGGATAAAGTGCAGCAAGAACTTTTGTCATGTTGTATGAAATAGGCAGCTGAGTGTTGAGACACTAACACATATTTGATAACACTCTGAGTTGCATTTTTGGATATAAGACTATTAATTTAAACAAAAAAAGTTTCACTTTGGCATAGTATTAATTCAGAGTTTAATTCAGATTTATCTGTACTCATTGGATGTACACAAGGTGTGTGGTATTTTTTCTGTGTGCAAAATCCAACCTTATGCTTACAATGGGAATAATGCTGTATTGTCTAAAAAAAAATCATCACCAAGAACAAGCCCAAGATAAATTAAATACTGCATCTGACTGCTGAAAAAAATGTGATATTGACCTGAAATGACACCCAAGTCTGCCTTAGCTTGGAGCTGTGCTATGTTTTTCTCCAGGTGAAACCTTTGTTGGGTTTTGTTGCACTTGCTCAGAAAGCCTTGTCACCACTGGCTGCCCTCCTATCTATCCTGTAAATTCTTGCTGATGTCAATCACTTCTGTTTAATGAGACCAGGTTAGAAATACAGACTGCACCCCATCAAGCCCACTGATAAACACTGAAATGTCAAGGGGAGTGTTCAGGGAGTGGAGTGAGGACACTGATTCATCAGAAATGATTTACCTGGGCTGCTTGAACCTGCCCAGCCTGGATATTTCCTGAGAACACCCATGTAGACTTGCTTACTCTGGGAGCAGAGCAGTTCTGAGCTGCTCTCCAGTCAGCTCACAGCCCATACCTGGGGCTGCATTGCTGTGCTGAAGGAATACAGGCTTGGGATTTCTCCTTTACAAGAATACTTTAGTGCACTGAATAGGTTAAATGCTCTAAAGAGCATTTAAGAAAGCATTAAGAGAAGTAAAACCAATGGCTACATTTTAACGAATACTCTAAAAGTCAGTGTCCAGCTGCCAAAAAGAATGTTCTGCCAAAAAGAATTTTATCTTTCCCCTCAGGTTTGCAGAGGTTTCAGGGATGGTTTGTTCTTGCCTGGCCCAGATGTGTTTCACAGCTGCAGAGTGAGCTGGTGCTTTAATTTGGGGTGTCTGATGTGCAAGGAGCTCCTCCAGCCTTCAATTCTGTGGTATGCCAAAGGTGAGGGGGAAAACTCACCTGGGATGGCAAGGGGCAAAAATGAAACCAGAAAAATTAAACGATGGAAGGATCTGTGTTGTTTAAAGCCACTCAGAGAAGATGGATCAAAAAAAGAGCTTAGAGGGAAGAAGGCAGAAAAGTAAGTTGGAAGATCCCTTAGGATCTCTTCCATCTGATTTTAAGTGATGTGTCAGCACACCCAACACTTTCCAAGACCACAGGATGAGTCCCCAATTCCCTCTGTGTGTCCCTCTTGGCACAACTGTCACACTCACAGGCTCCAGACTGTGCATTCTTGGTCAGAGGGGGACTTAAAGGTGCTGGTGGCCTTTTCTCTCTAGGATATGAACAGCTGCTACATGTCAAAAAATCAACTTTCCTAAACAATATTCCTGACAAATAGTTAATGGAGGTAAGAAGTTTGCCTGCTGATTCATTCACAACAGAAAAAAAAAAGAATTGAGAGAAGGATCTATGAAAATAAATGAAAGTCAGACTCCTCCTGATACCAGGTCTAGGGTTTTTTCCTAGTTTCTATACATTCTATAAGTTGTCACAAGTTTTTTATACCTTTTTTCATCCAAGGCTTTCCCATGCAGTATCATTAGCCTGATGAAGAGGGCTGGCCAGACCCTAATTTCCTGTAATCTTAGATTAGCTTTGTATTCCTATAAATTAAAATAAATCTGGTACTCCAAGCAGAGCTGTAAATAATCTGAGCAATGCTATCTAAAGGTCAAAGCATTTCCTTAAATTTCCAATTAAAGCAAGGCAGAGGGAGGAAAAAGTCAAGTGTTCAAGTCCTATATTGGTCATCATTTTTCAGCAGCAGTGCAGTGGATTTCTCATTAGTACACTGCACTGATTTCTTCAAACACTATTTTAGTCACTGACATGTTGATCATTTATTAATATGATAATTGCTCAAAAGGCACTGACAAGGAACAAGAAAGATCAAGAAACATTAATCACAGAGTCTGTTTTTTAACACACACCAAGGCACAGGCTGGCTCTGATCTAGGGCAGGAGATACCAGGGGTTAGTGCAGGAGGGAGGGAGGAGGAGGAGGAGGAAGAGGAGGAAGAGGAGGAAGCAGAAAGAAGTGGAAGGAAGCAGGAGAAAGAGGAGGAAGAGGAGGGAGCAGGAGGAAGGAGGAGGATGCAGAAGGAAGAAGAAGGAAGCAGGAGGAAGAGGACAAAGCAGGAGGAAGAGGAGGAAGCAGGAGGAAGCAGAAAAAAGCAGGAGGAAGCGGGAGGAAGAGGAGCAAGCAGAAGGAAGCAGGAGGAAGCAGGAGAAAAAGGAGGAAGCAGAAAAGCAGGAGGAAGAGGAGGAAGCAGGAGGAAGCAGGAGAAGACAGAAAAAAGCAGGAGGAACAGGAGGAAGCCGGAGGAGGCAGGAGCAGGCAGTTCAAAAGTGCTGATGGGGAAGGAGAGTCCATGGGAATCCTGATCCCCATCCAAGGTGCAGACCTGCTCTACCAGGCTGTCATCAGCCCAGGGCTGGTTGTATTTTATATTTTAGCATAATTTCCTTTTTTTTTTCCCCCCATGCTTTCCCCTACTCCCCAGCTTCCCCTGCAGGCCCTTTTGCTGAGCTTTCTGTCTCTCTGGGGACCTGAGAGCTCAAGAAATCCACAGCATCAGTGCTGGATACACCTTTAGTGACCTAAACTCTCTGACAGCTGTTGAAAGAACAGGTGAAATGATTCATTGCTCTCTGTGCCTAGTAAAAATTGCCTCCCCATTTTTATCACCACCAGTGGGAGTGTTACCCTTTTATTTCAGGCCATGCTGATAAATCATAGAATTGTTTAGGTTGGAAAAGGCCTTTGAAATAATGAATTTAGTGTTCAAATTCACCCTGACCCACCTGGGGTTGTGCAGTTTTCTTTCTCTGCCATTATCCTTTTCCATTAAATGGATATGGTATTATAAATCTGTTTGAAAATGCACAAGGAGAAGCAAAAAGGTCTCCAAGCCAGTCCACTAATCCTGGGAAAGGAATCCTGAAATGTTTTTTGGGAGGTCCTGGGTTTGCCAGGGTGGCCTGTGGCAGAAAAGGATGGGAGGAGATGCAGAGGGCAAAGCTGGACTCCTGCTCCACAAACACCAAATCATTATAAACACACTTAAATATATTCTTAAATATTTTGTAAAATTTCCAGAAATATTTGATATACAGGTCTAGATATGAACCATTTTACTTGCTACTCTGTACAGCTTCAGAATGTTCAGACTCTCCCCTACGTATGATTTTTAATTACCATAACATCATAACTGAGGGGAAAAAAAAAAGTGGAAATATCTTTGGCTTAAAGCATGCTTAGATGCTTTTTTTTTATTATTTATATGGGTTGTATAAATAAAAAAGGTGGTGTGGTAATTGCACCTCGAGTAAAGCAACAATAATTCTATATTTAGATCTAATGAATCAAATGACAGAAAAATCCTTCTTCCTTTCAGAAATAGTAATTCAGCTATTTCAACATTTCAAAATGTGGCTGTTCCTTTGAGATATTTAACCTGAGCTGCCCACATGAAATGAGCAATTACTTTTTTTAGACAGCATTTCCTTTGACTACTATTCCCTGGCCTTTTTAGTCAGAATCTTTCAAGTATTTTTAATTAAACAAAAAAAAAAAAAACCCTTGGTAATGCTTGGCAAATTAAGGTCCTAGTGGTTTGTTTAATTTTGTCTGAGACTATTTGCTCATGCTAAATAAAAATAGCACAGATTATTAAAACACAGGAGGAGGCACGAGGGAAAGCAACCAACAAAAAGGGATGTGCAGTGTCTCTGAACTTTAATGAGAAATATTTTGTTGATAAGGATGCTGTACTAATCCAGGGGGAATAAAGGTGCTCTAGAAAAAAAATCTGCTCCTTCTGAAAGCTGAGCCTGTGCAAACTCTGCACAATGAGAGTCCTGGATTAATCTGTGCCTGTGCAGGTGATTTTAGGCACCAGGGGTAGGATGGGGAAGGAGGAGTCATCCTCATGGACTGAGAAATTAGGTCCTAGGCTTGTCCCAGCTCTCACCAGCACACTGGACAAAGTATTTTACGTTCATACAGACCCTACTGCAGTATAGAGGGGGAACTGAGCTGTTCCTCTCCTCCCTAATGGAAGCAAAATTAGAAATGTCCAGGTATTTCCCAGGAAGGGAGGGAATGGTGATGGCCTATTTGATAGTGAATAACCAGGCACAGAAGAGCTCTGACAAAGTGGGGCAAGCCCATCAGGGAGTGCCTCAGACCAGGCCTGTGGGGATGGAGAGGAAAAAATGGGAAAAAATGGAGCAGAGAGGGTCAAGAGGAGATTTGTGTAGAGGAACAGAGACAGACAGAGAACAGGACAGTCCTCAGAGGTGGCAGTACCATGGCTGGAGGCAATGGACACCTCTTAAAGCAAGGGAAACTGCTCAGAGACTGGGCTGAAATTCTTCCCACTGCACATGGTTTAACCAAAGCCCAGAGAGCCTGAGGAGCCTCCAGCCTTTGAAATGCTGGAAGCTTGGCTAGAGGAGCAGCTGAGCTACAAAAATAATGGACTGAGCTTCAAAATGGGTCTGGCTTCAAAGCTGGCTCTGTCCTGGGCTGGGGGACTGGAGCAGATGTCCCCATGATGTCCATTCCAACCTAAATCTCCTGTGACACAGCTCTGGGAGTGCTGCTCTGGGGATTTGTCTCCAGTTTTGGCTGCCTGAGGACAAGGCCAGTCCTGCTTGAGCCACACAGAGATAAAGCTGGAGAGGGAGGCAGCAGCTCAAGGCCAGGCTGAGACCAAGTTTGGCCCATTTTGCCAACTTTTCAGTGGTGAGCTCCATCAAACACCAGATGTGCATTCAGATCCCTAAAACCCAACTGCTCTGACTGATGAGAAAGTTCACACAGTGTTTCACAACAATGGGGTAGTGAAGATAATCAGAGCAGTGCAATAAATTCCTCATGAACATCCACACCAGCCCTCCTTAAAAAAATGAAGTGCTACATGTGTTAAAATCCATCATGTTGCATGTGTCTAAATTTGCCCGTTATTTAGTTCAAGGTCACAAGGTATTTTAAGAAAAAACATTTATCAAAATAATTTCTGTGATAGAAATACCTGTTCTCTCCAAGAATTATCAGAAGGAGCTGAGAAGAAAGGAAAGCTGTGGGGAAAACTGAAGAGAGATGCAGGAAGTGCATCCATAATCTGGACCCAAGTCTTAGTCTCAATCTTTAGTTGAAGCTCATCCCCACCAGGTGAGACACTTGTAAATTAGACCTAAATTTTCCATGCATAGCTTTCTGAAATGCTCAAGAATTAAAACAAAAAAAAAAACAAAAAAAACCCACCAAAAAACCAAAAACACAAAAACAAAAAAAAAAAAAAACCAACCAAAAAAACCCCACTCAACAACAACAAAAAAACACCCAAAAAAACCCAAACCAAAACAAAAAATCAATAAAAGATTAATTGAATTC
>VXBC01004057.1:347873-378986 GCA_013399945.1 Ploceus nigricollis | reverse complement strand
CGGCCAGGCGATACACAATCACAGCTATCATGCTGGCTATGATCAAGGACACCTGCAGGAAGGAGGGAGACTTGAAATAGGCTTGCAGTTTAGTATAGCTATACACTATAGCTATATGCATGCAGCTTTAAAAACAAGATGCAAACCATCATGCTTTATATTTTTTAAATTTTATTCTTTGTGGGTATGAGTTCAGCAGCACTGAAATGCAAAGTACACAGGCAAAAATACTTTGTTATATTATATACATTAAAACCAACGAAATTATTTTGTTAACATAAGAAAAGCTGACAATCTGATACCAATATCTGAGAAAGTGCAGGAAAGTATAAACAGAAGATGGAAAGGACGAGTTAGATTAAACTGTCCGCTCTGAAACTCACTCTGCATTCATTGTTGTGAATTCTTTTTTTTGTTTGCCTTACCACAGTTTTTTTGGTATGTCTGTTAACATCAAATAAGTCACAGAGAAAGTTATCCCCATGCTAAAATGTCCAATCAAATTGCTAATTAATGACAGATTCCCAGTGCCCTTTTTAAAAAATAAATTTATCAGAATTGAAGTGCCCTTTAAATGACAGCATGAAATCTGCAGAACAGTAATAAAATCATGTGTTAACACCATAATTAAAACTAATTTGTGCTAATGTGATAATTAGTAATGAACAGCATCTCTGATACATGTCAAAATGATGATTCAGAAAGATGCTCACCCAGAACAACACTGTAGCTCCTGAGATGCAGAATCGCACAGCCTGGCTAGTTAAAGGCAAATAAGGCTCCATCTCCTGAAACAGTCAAGTACAACACAGTTCATGTTATTCCCACATCTTACTCTAAGATCAAGCAGCACACAGAGCTCTCACCAGCTGTGTGAGAAGTGCTCACATCCAAGGGAAACCATCCAGAACCCTGCCCCTCTCAAATGGCAGACAGAACATAATTTTGAGTGTGCTGGGGGTGGGGGGGGTGGGGCAGGGCAAAAAGATCAGGACAGAAATGGCCATAAAACTGCTACAAGACAGTACCTGGAAAGAATGGTTAAACTTTTGCAAAATCAGTGAGTAGCTAAAGGAAAAAGACCAACTTCCTGAGATAAGCAGGCCACAACTATTACTGTAATGCTAGGTTAGCTGTCAAACAGCTCTGAGTCCACAACAGGACTCCAGTTTTATAAATTCTTCATGCCAAGATTCCTTAAAACCTGTCATTTGAATGTGCCAGTCAGACAGTGCTTTTCTCCACTCCTTCAATTTGATCTGTTTTTTTAGTTGAAGTAATGGCTATGAATGTAGCTGCCAAGCTCTGCTGCAGCACCAGGCAACTGGTGAATGAAAATTGATTTACCTGTTGTCCAGTATCCCTGGACAACAGATGAACAATTTTCAATGCTCACACAGCTTGTGCAACCAATTCTAGTTCCTAAAATATCAGAGCACATGTTCTACGAAAGAATCTTCTCTTTAAGAACTAATGCCAGTGGAAGAAGATATAGTGAAAAATAACCTGAATTTGATAAATCCGTGGGACAAGGCACTGTAGAATGCATAGACTCCTCTTGAGCAAAGTGGCACTGAGTACTACAGAAGCTGCAATCCCAAATGTAATACAGGCAGTAATGTGCAATGACAGAGCCTAAGTTCGATTCAAATGCTTCATTATTTATGTAGATTACAATTCTATTGTGATCAGCAAACCCAGATTTTAGCTATGATCTAGTTAAGATAGTTTAGCACCATGAACAAGTATGTTAATGATAGCCTCAAGATCAGCAATTTTGGTTTCAGTGCACTTAAAACTTTGAATCATGAACAATGATGAAATAATTTTCTGAGTGAAGCAAAACCAGCTGTGGGACACAATGTCACTGTCCTGTACCCACATAACCTTATTGGTTTCTGCAGAATTAACTTATTTGAAAGCACTGGCCTTTCACGTGTTCACTGTAGGACATGCTCTAACAGAAGGAAATTACTATTACCCATACAGGTTAGCCTATAATTAATCGGGTACTGATAAGGATCACTGATAAACCCTGCTGCAAAAAAGCCTCTGAAAAACCACTGAGACAGTAAATTGAAATGTCATAATATAAAGGCTTGTATAGTCATTGAATTTTTATGGCAATTGTTATTGCATACTCAGAAAGTACAGAGGAGTGCAGTATCTCACACTGAGATAAGAGAACTGTATTACAGTCCATTTCTACTTCCTAAATAAAGTTCACAAAACCCTATCTCACCTAAGGGATTTGGATTAATTTACAGAGAGAACAATCTTCTCCCTCAGGACAATATACAAGCACACCTAAGCCTTTGGCTGTGCTCTGGTACAGCTGATTCACCTCATCAGGCTACAGGTTTTGGTCCATGCTGTACATAACCCCTGCTAACCAGTCAGCCCACTACTGCCTGTCCTAACATGACCACCCTCTCCTGCAGAGCACACAAGGGCCAGCACCTGCCTGCTGGACAGAGCTCCCCCTGCTCTCCCCCTCAGCTGCAGCACAACCACCGCAGTCTGGCAGGGTTTGGGCCCTGTGCAGCCGTGGAAGGGGTGGGGGTTGAGCCTGAGCATACACAGGGATGCAAACCAGCAAATAATACATAATGGCAGGCATGTGTTTTCAATTAGTAGAGCTAACTAATGAAAATTGATTTACCTGAAACTGTTCTCCTGAACATGCAGAAAGTAATGCTTCAGCAGAGCTATACTCTTAAACATAGTGCACTGTTATCAAAGAACTCTGTGCAAGGTACACAGCACTAGTTACAACAGCAGAATTAATGCTGGGTATGTGAAGGGGGAAAAACTCTCTCTCATGAGAAATAAGATTAGTATATGTATTTCCTAATGATTAAGGAAACGAGCCCTGAAAGACAAGGCTACTGTTTTTAGAACAAAGACTCTTCCCACATTCTGGCTAAGCTTCTATTTTTTTTTCTGAAGACTGTGTTATCTAAGTATACTGAGGACTAGCAACAATAAGCTATTTATATGCAATTCTGTGAAAGGGAAAAGATGATTTAAAAAATACATCAAATGGGTGTGGTTGATATTGTGTTGGAATGCAACCAGCTGATCCTGAAATTTGTCAAATAACTCCTACCTAAAATAAATTTAGATGAGAACAATTAACATCTAATATTTAGAGTGTTTAACAGAGTTAAGTAGGGTCACTAATTGTATCTCAATTACATTTCAGAGAAAGGACTTTGGACACCTTCATCCCTCTGGTGTTCCCCAAACAAAGTGGTTGTGTATCAGAAGCTAAACCACAGCTAGACCAACTTATTACTTTAGATCACAGTGACTGCTTCTTCATATGTTGTGTAGGGATAAGAATGAGTGGTTTTTAATGCATGAAAGTTTCAGAGACTGCTACCCTGAATTGTGAAAGATGCTGTAAAAACACATAAAAGCTATAAACTTTGCCCTTATTTTCCTGATTTAATATATCAATTTCCATGTTACAAAACTTTCAGCATACAACTGGATTTGCACACACGTGAACACAGCATGTTCATACCTGAGTTACGGGATTCTTCTTCTTTTGGGTACATTTTGCCTCATACTCAGGCCTCAGTTGGAGCTGTTGCTGCTCCTCTTCAAAATCAACCAAATCCCATTCATATTTCAGTCTTGCTTGCCGCCTCTTCCAAAACTCCAAGAAAAGTGTAACTACAATTTGCAAATGTTAAAATAGAGAAAAGGAAGAAGTGAACAAGTTCATGAACCAAGTTAAACATCTGCACTGGCTTCTTTTCTGTGGTTTATTATTTATCCTTACAGTGTGACTCACTTATTTTTACTGACTACCAACTATAGTTCACAGATAAGACCACAAGATGGATCCAGTGATTTATCAGCTAATTGAGTTCCAGAAGTGGATGACAAGGAAGATGCCAAGACAAGATATGGTTATTTCCATGGTTATGGTGACCACATTCAATTAACTACTCTGTGTATGCAAAAAGCAACATGGAACTAAGAAAAGAACCTGATAATTGAACTAATTATTGTGTATAAACCTATAACACATAAATATTACAACAAATAAGCAGAACAGCTTTCAAGTAATATGGTCAAACACTCCTGTTGCTTTTTGATGCTTATTTGGTATCATGGTCTCCTAGGGTGACTTTATGATACTGAATTGTATTCCCATTCGTCTGTTCAGCCCAGAAATAAGTTTTGAGCCTTTAAAACTAGATCTGAGAGCAAAGGGGGGGAGAAGGAAAAGGGGTGGAATTTTTTGGCAGCTGTATACAAAAACACAGCGATAAGAGCCTCAGCTCTCTCTTTCTCTCTCTCTCACGGACCGTGCTGTCTGCAGCACCGACAGGGAGTGGGAGAAAACTCTCCTTTGCTTTTAGTTAGTTTTTTTAGCTAGCTGAGGCAGAAAAGTTCCCTGACTGTGGCTTTTCTTTTTCTTGGAACTGTTTGAACCTGCTCTGGACTGAAAACCCAGAAAAACCCCTGGAGCTCACGCCTGTGGCCCACTGGGGCTCGGGACGCAGCATTTCCAGCGCAGGAAGGACTGATAAAGAGACAGAGTGAGCCGAGCTACAGCCCCTGAAAAGGACTTTCTGAATTTGCTACCTCTTCAGAATGAGAGCTTCCATTGTTTAATAGCATTCCTTTTTTATGCTTGTGAATACTTTGTAAATAAACAGTTTTTTCTACTTTTCTTGAAGGAAATTTATGTCTCCCAAACTGGTGGGGGGAGGGGCCACTTGAATTTGCTTTCTAGAGGGACCCTTTCAGAGGTTTCCTCCCAAACTTGCCCTAAACCAGGACACATGGTCATTTTAAAGACAGGGAACGTCTGATGATTTTCATGCAATCAAGAGTTGGGCTGGCCTAAGAATTTTTTAAGACATTAGAGGGAATTGATTTCATATATAAACAACTGTAAAATTTATAATACTACATAACATTTTAAGAGCCCTTTATAAATTACTTTAAAATGTAAACATTTTGTAATCTGATTGTTCTTATCTGAACTGGGGAAGTTTTATGGTTTAGACAAACGCAGGAAAGTTTATCTTCTGCAGTTCTAAACTCTTTGGCTGGTACTTCCTGAATGACTAATCCGTGTCACGCAAATGCTAGTTCTTAGAAACCAAGAAAAGTTTAGTTAAACAGCCATACAACAAAAGCCTTATTAGATTTTAAATAATAATTCTATATGAAAAAAGTGAGTGATTAGATCTTCTGATAAAAAATACACAGGTTTTCTATTTGCACACAAGAATCTTTGCGAGTTAATGAAATATCTATATACAAGTTGAACATTTAATGATGACATTTCATACAAACAGTATGAAACAAGAGAATTGTATTTAAGGAAATAAGAAGCGATAACTATGCTATCCAGAATTTATAAATCTCCATAGAGTTGAAGAAAAGAACATATATTCAACACAGTGTTCTTAAAAGTCTGAAGAGGTATCATTGGTGTGAAACTATGATTAGAGAGGCCAGAAATCCACCTATTTCTGCATCATCAAAACATACTACAGCGTATGAAGTTCACTGGAGTAGATCCCAATGATTTCCTCATCCCAAAAGTACAGCTAATACAGCAGCAGTGATGGACCACCATCCATCCAGTGAAAGGGCACAAAACTCCCCACTCCCTCACTGGAACACTGATGATGTGAAGAGCTGAGCAGAGAGGACTCTTATATGGGTTGCATAAGGTTGGACCTCTCTGGTTACTAAGGAAAGAATAAAATGTTAGCAGTTAAGAGTACACAATGCTTATTCTTATGGTATCCTAGATGCCTGCTTGGGTTTTTTTAATTCTTAATTCCTCTGTAACTTTAAATTATTTTTACTCATTCATCACTTCTGCATCTGAGGCAGGATACTAAGGTGAAGCCACTACTCCCCTTCTTCCCACTTCCAGTGTCCCTCAGCAGCTTGGCCCAGATCTCCTTATTTCTTGACATAAAACTTATCAAACGTACTCACCCCATATACCCATGAAAATGGCAAAAAAAAGAGTTGCCACGTTGTCAAACAAATGAGAATACTGCAAGAGAACACCCAGGAAGAGGTCAGCACCAAGACAGTTTTCAAGATGAACAAAAATGACCGGTGGCTGCAGAACCAGATACAGACCTGTGAGGCCTCGCAGGTGGTGTTTAGTCTCCAGTATTCACAGTCTCGGTCACAAAGCGGGCACATGATGATCTCTCCTCCAATTGCAGGGTCACAGATTTCTTTGCTAAGCAGGAAAACATTGTAAAGTATCTGTTTCCACAGCATCTTAAAAGCTGTTCTATGAAATTTATTTTAAAAATAAATAGGAGTTTCATTTGTTCAAAGCTCAACATTTGCAGCTTCACAGCAAAGATGCCACATCTTGTCACATTCACTGATATTGACCAGTGGCTGGTCAGGGCAAACCAAGAATGAAGTAGCTGCTACAAGGGGTAGAATTCATAATTCCCTTAATATGGGCTTTTTGACTCTACCAGCAATGAATCAGGAGTCTGTCTGGAGCTGTACTGTACATGCACTGCTTCCAGGCAAGATATAAACCATGTTATTTCTCATCAGGTTAGCAATGACATCAAAACATCATTTCTAAAAGCAGAGGGACCACCTCACCTTTGAGATCTGCAGTGAAATTTGCTACTTCAATTTAATGACAGTGGGTAAAATTTAGAATTCTATGATAGTCCTTCAGTATCCAGAGAAATCTCAATATGTATAACAGTATTCCCACCTGAATTCTTAATCTAGCTAAAATACAAGTCTCAAAATTACATTATTCAACAGAATAGATAAGAATTTTAACTTGTTAGCCATCTTTTATAGTTAAAACTCAAAATTTTATGGAAGCCTTCTTATAGAAAACAGTGAGCAACAAGAAGTCAACTCTCTTTTCCTCTCCCCATCCCCAATTCCTGAATACAATAAATCTTTGGACTCCTGATAAAACAAATACTATGCTTACTTAAAAAAAACACCAAACTGTGGCTTCTAAGATACTGGATCTCTCTTTTATGGGAGAACACTGCTGATCTGTTTTACTCATGCTTTTGGTTAGCACAAATGATGACCTACACAAAAAGGTCAGACTGCTCTGCAAGGTAGATTAAATAGATGAGCTTAAGGCAACAATAAACACTCAAACAATTTTGAGAGATCCAAGGAGTACTCTCAGGACTTCATATATTGCAGCTTCTCCAATACAGAAAGCTATGGCCAACAAAATATTGCTTTTCACCTACAAATTGAGTCTTACTAATTAATAGTCACAAGTTCTGCATTAGTGGTCCACCATCTTTACAATCAATAAAGACAGCTGAAGAACAAATTTGTCTGCTCTGACAACTTTAAAAGCTTGTTACCTGTTGAGTAACAACAAGAATAAAATTTTTTTACAAGAATAAAATTTTCACATTGCTTAGCTTTTGCCCAGGAGATTTTCAACGTTGTACTTACCTGCTCATATTTTCATCCATTGTAAACAAGCCATAAAGAAAACAGATTAAGCCAACAACTGCTGCAAGGAATAACATCTCAGTGTAAAATCCCAGCCAGGCAAAATAAATTCCAATCTTCTCACCATAGTACTTTCTGAATGCAAAAAAAAAAACAATTAACAGGAACACAAAGCAAAATTTAAAACTGTAGTAGAGCAAACTGGCCAGAGTAAAAGTGAAATACTTGGCAAAATTCTCTTTTAATAGAAGAGTAAATGCATTGAGGTACTGTGGAAGATGAGGGCTGAAACTGGCCATGAGAAGTTACTCAAGCTGTACGAACAAGGTGAATGATCAGGAAATATGGCCTCTTTTGTCCCTTTTTCCCTCCTAGCAGAAACTAACATTAAAATCACTCTTTTCTCTTCTCAACAGAATACTGTATGTGGAGATTTACTTTCTGATTTTTCCAAGGAGTTACACAAATGAAACAGCACAACAGTTCTGACCATACAGTTAAAACAAATAGGTAATCCACAGAAATACAACCACTTGTGTTACAAACAAGGAACTGTAACCTGTGAACAAAGCAACATTCTGTTGTATCACATCAGCTGAATCAAAGAGATCTTAAAGGAGTTTAAATTTGGGGTTAGAACTAAGAATCAAGCTTCCAAACTGATTTTATCAGTATTTTTTCAAGTCTGTGTTGAAATTTCAACATTTCAAATAAGCCTTTAACTTTTTTTTTCAGAGATTGATTAAAAAATCCAAGGTGTTCTATGTATGTGTTTCTTTAACAGCTGAATTATCTGTAATATACCTGGCTCCAGGAGGACTGGCTAGATGGAAAGAGGCTTGATTTAAGATAAAGCGCTTTTCCACTTTTCAGTAGAAAGCTCTGTCATGTCCTCCCAGGACATAGTGCCCAATTAATATCCAGTTCTCAGTGGATCTTAAAAGAGGCAAAGATTTCCTGATGCCTTAAGTTTTAGCTTTTAGATTTTTCAGATTCTGTGCTGCTTTAGTGTGTAGCTCTGAGCTTCACATTAAGCGATGGTAAGCGCTCTAAAAAGAGTAGGTAGATAAAACAATCCTTTTCTAGCTAGGGACCAAGGACAGCCTAGACAAGTTTCAGGCTCAAGAGCATAAACAGTGTGGACTGAAGAGAGAAAACAAGAAGGATGGGACTTCATAACCTAAAGCTATAATTGGACAATGAACTGCAAGATGCAAATGGAGCAGAACTTATGAAAGTTAGAGACCTCGTGACTGGTTGTGCATTTTGGGACCATTTTGGTTCATCTTGGGTGCAGCCCTGGCTGGGCTCTTGTGCTGCCCAAGGTGGATCCATTGAGGCCCTTTAATAAATACCCACTTTATTCTTTAACTCTGTCTAGCCTCTGTTCTACCTTAGCCTTCTCAAGGCATCATTCCTAGCAGGATCAAGTTACAGATGAATACACAGTGCATTACAGTGAAAAGCAAGGAAACACAACAAGCCCCAGGCAGCCCCTGACCTGATAAGGACCAAAGGCTGCTCCTTGTAGAAGCGCAGGAAGCGGGCCCACTCCATGTAGAGCGTGTACCGCTCGCTGTCACAGTTGGGGTCACTCGCCTTCTTCCAGTACTGGCACTGTGAGCAAATCAGAGCAAGGGGGAAACACCTCAGCGACAGGCCCAGACACCACATTGAAAGAGACAAACAGGAGTGATGATGCACCCCTCATAAGACTGTGGCGTTGGTCATTATCAGGTATCTTAACTGTCAAATACTACGAAAATTTTGGAAATTCATCACTTTCCTAGAAATTAAACAGTGTAAAATAATCAGTTTCTGACGGCTTTTGCAATTTTATTTTGTGCCACAGAATTCTGCTTCTAGAAATATCTGCCTACGGAAATTATTCACTCTGTGATCTTGGTTTTCCTTTTTTCTGAATGTCTCTCAATCACAAAGAAAAGCATGAAAATTGGTTTCTAAATAGGAAGCAACCAATAGAAGTTCAAGCAACCTAAAGTTTGCATTTTGAAAATATTCTGAAAGATTAAATAATTATTTTTAGACAAAGATTTTTGAGACTGTCTCACAAGTTTTGGAATTTTTTCCTTAAGATTTCTTAGCATTTAAAGTTGGTTGTAGTTGTATAGAAGAGATTCTTGCTTTTTACTATCTGTGGTTTGGTAATCCCAACAGCTGAAGTACCTCCCAGCCTAGACTAGCATTCTAGACCCTAATCAGCCAAACTTTCCTCCTGAAAACCTAAGGAAGGTCCATTCACACGATTATATTTTTTCCTAAGGAAAAGAAAATATTTTCAAACATTTAAAAATATAAATCTATAAACAGTGTTTAAAAATGTCTTATGGTAGAATTCAGAGATGTAAATAAGCAACTTAAATTCACTAAAGCATAGCGACATCTGAAATCACCTTTAAAAACACAGAGAGAATTTAAGATTTAAGCAAAAAATTAAACACAACATTTAGGAGGAAAAGATTTTAAAGCTAAAAAACACTGTACCCCATCTCTCTCTTGTTTTCGCCATGGAATTTCAGGACTAAATCCACACATGTCATATTCAAAACTGACCTTACAGCAAAACTAAACATAGTATTTACTATCCTTACCACATTTCCAGTATTACAGTATTTGCACCCAAAGGTCACTGGGAGATGGACAAGTCACCATCCCACACTGAACTGGCAGGGTTCAGGCAACTTATCTGACTTCAGTCCCAAAATGGTATGATCCCAAGAGTTTTTCACTATCTGCAGGTAGTGTGCAGCACTGTGTAACTACAGTGTGTGTGTGTGTGCACACCCCATGCACACACACTGCTGAATGCAGGCATCTGCAGTAGAGATTCACACCTTGTTATAATCAAAGGTACTACTGAGTGGTCCGTGCCAACAACGTTACAGGAATATGATGGAGTAAGTCTCTAAAGAAATGATGTGACTGACACATATTCTAAAAACTCATCCATAGGAGGAAACATTTCAGCACATAAAAGCCAAACAGTAGGGCTGACAGGTATGTCTTGCGTGTTATAAAACAGAGTCAATTACTGGGACAAATTGAAAGGTTTGAGTATATTTTCCTATCTCCTGGAACAGCAAATGTCACAGTAGGTAAAAGAGTGCAAACACTGGGAAATGCTCAAGGGAGCAGAAAGCTGAAATACTTACATCATGAAGAGGATATGCAGCTGTATAGGTGCCATTGTTTAGCAGTCTCTTAATCCCAAATTTTTTCTTCCCTTCTTCTGTTCCGTATGGGCAACGTGTAAGAATATAATTAACCTGAGATGCAAGAACGAGAATTTCAGACCTTTCCTACTCTAAGGCCATTTAATAGAAACCTATAATAGATGTGCACTGTGCATAATCTGCAGGAACAACATGCAAAAACAAAAGGTATTTCTTCAGAAGGCCTTACCTCATATAAGAACACTGGGGGCACAGTTACCTTGTAGACATCCAGAAGATCAGCTCCAACAATTATTCTATATTTTGAGGAAAGATGCAGAGGTACCCAGGCCTCTCTGTATTTACCTCAGTTACCATGGTTTCAATACTCACTCCCTGACATGAACATTCTGATGTACATGTGAACATAAGTAGCCAAATTCTCATACGTACTATTCTGTTTCTCATGGATGGAGAGAAGAAAGTGCTCTCATCATTAATGAGGTACAGCTCCTGCTTGTCCTTGCTGAATGGTGCTGTGAAATAATCCGGTTCAGGGTGCATCACCTTCTCGGGCAGCCTCAGTGGGAAAAGCACACAGTCCAGGGGGTTCTCCACCATGGGGGGAATGTCATTTTCCCTGATGGGAACTTTAATGTTCAGCACTTCTGCATATGTGATCAGAACCTCCCACGGCGCATGGATCTTCACAAAAAAAATCTTGCCATCTTCAGATTCCTGCTCCAGAAAAGTTAAATCAGACATTAGACCAAACTGTGTTTTATTGCAACATTTATGGGAATATTTTTCATATAAAATGTATTGTCTTTTACATATTTTTAAAGGATTTAAAAACGAAGTAGGAGGGAATAGAAGGACTTTCTGTGTGTGTATATATATATATATATATTTACTGCAAAGCTTATCTGAGTGGCTGGCTGTTCATAAAAATAACCTTTGCACTACTACAAGCTAACAAAGGCTTTTCAAACTATATTAATCTCATATGCTGAAGCCTGAAAATTCTCATTACACTGGAAACACGAAGAATAATCTTGTCATAGGCCTCATGTAACATGTATGTTCTTCTAGTGCTGCTCTGCATTCACAGTAGAAATTGGCAATCAGAAGAGTTTTTAATATTGCTCAATTAATTGCCTACCTATGGATATTACAGAGTCTGAACTTCATCAAGAGTTATTTTACTCAACTCAGCCTCTGCCATGCTGACTCCATCAGTCAAAATCACACATCCTCCAGTTATTACAGCAACCCGTACCGCTAATCAAATATCCTCAAGGTTACAGGGTCCTTCCTCATAATTACAACATCCAGTGGGCATAACCAATCCATTCACTGCCTTCAAAACTTGTTACTCATTGTTAGGTTGGATTAAAATCAGCTGTAAGCATACTTCCCATTTATGTGGATATAAACCAAATCACAGCTATTTTGCCTTCTTTGCTTATGAAAGCAAAGGCTTTGTTTTTGTTATGAAAGCAAAAACAAAAGCTTCCTCTTGAATCAAAATTATTGTGCTTCCACAATTCTTATCAATGTATCTGGAAAAAAACACTCAAATAAACATATTAACCTTGTTTCCCCTAAATTAGTCACACTCTACTGAAATCCACGAGTATAATTAATAATTTTACTCAGAGAAAGAAAGTGGCTTATTGATTTCCAGGTCCTATTCTTTTTAGTCCTAATTCTTCTCTTTTTTTTACCTTCTTGTCTTCTGTTTCTAGCTCCAAACCAGCCTTTTGCAGGTTGCTCTCAAATTCTTTTCTCCTTTCCTGAAGAGAAACAAAGACACTTTAGTAACTGATGAAGTTAGCAACTAATTGATCACTCACCGATGACTCACTGGGTTTCACTTCCCCCAGCTGCCCTGATGACAACCCCTTAAGGCTACGTGACCTTCTCAGAGCAAACAGACAAAAACCAGCCCATACATACCAGGCCACTTTCTAGTGAGGGCCAGTTTTGTGATGGGAACCCACCAGGAACTGCAGTGACTAGCCACAGGGCACGCACTGGGTAGGAAAAGGCTTGTTCTGGGCTATCTGGGTCACCAGAGAAACAACTGATGTCTTGTGTCTTGAGCACTTCTGACTTCAGGAGGCTGGTGTGTGGGGTGTGTTCAAGTTTAGCTATTATTTCCAAGAGAAAGATGAAAAGAAAAATTCTGGAAGCACGAGGAAGACTGAGTGCTTACAGCTTCATCTATTTATTTTGTATACTTAGTTATACAATTACACCCGATACAGACATTCAAGTACTGATTGCAGACAATTCAAACAGTATTTCACAAACATCACTGATAAGACCAGTAAATCACTGCATGTGCTTAGCTTGCATAAAGTCAGCATGGACTTCATGCAGAGATAACAAACCTGCCCATGGCAGTGTGTAGAGGCTGCATGACCTGTGTGAGCTTGATATTCTTCTTGAACTCTTTTTTTGGCAAAGTAATTCCCAAGTCGTGCCTTTTTAGGTAAGAACATTTTCTTCCTCTCCTTCTCTGTATAATTTTTGCTCTTATTGAGAGACTGTATTAATTTCCTCTTAATTATATAAAATTTGCTGAAGAACTGCCAGAATAATAACAAATTAAGCCAAATATTGAGCCCTACCCTCTTTAAAATGCACAAGTTAGACTACTAATTTATTTCTAGTTAAACCATGCCATGCTGTCTAATGTTTCTTCTATTGAAAAGTCTTAAATTACAGTTTTCAAACATACTTAAAAAAACCCAAAACACGATAGTTTTCAGCCAGTTTTCTTTTCCTGCATGTCAGTGAGGAGTAGACTGCCATTTTTGCATTTCAGTTTGCATAACCTACTCAGACAAATGAATGCAGACTGAAGAATAGCTTTCATAGCCCTCAGATGTTTTCCTGTGTTAGTGGCTTCTCATTTTTATGTGTCACATCTGATTTTGCCAAATATTACTAGATATTAAATTAGACACTGGACTATATAAACTTATGAATATGATAACTCCTGAGTTCTAGCACATGCTAGGGGCAAAAGCAATTCCATGCACTAGTTTTCCTACAAAACCTGCCTAAATGCACCTGTATAAACATGTCAGAGAACTCTGGTTTGCTGACACGATAATCATATAGAGAACAACACAACTAAAAGGTGATTTAAGAATGTATGTAAAGATGCTATAGAAAAGCTGACATTCAAGCCTAGTATCCAAAGCTATATGCTACTCTGGATTACCTTGTCTCCTAACAAAGAACACTGGTGTGTATTCTTTCTCCAGCAAACACTGGAAGAGAGCCAAGCAAGTCAGCTCAGAGGCTTCTCTGCCACCAGACACCAGCCAGCTTCTCTCCAGCTGTGCAGCTCAGGAGCAGACAGAGCCAAAGGGTCTGGCCCCATCTGACTTATCTTTCCTTACAATACACTTAGTGTGATGAACTGCAGTGCTCTAATAGAAATTATGCTCTTTTTACCACCTTGCTCTTCTCCCACAAGCCCCCTCCTGAAACCCACGCAATGTACTATACTTTCCAGTTAATGGGAGAAACATTTTTAAAAGGAAATCAATCTGCTGGAAACAAAGAAAAAAAATCCTCCCCCTTTTCTTGCCAAATACTGTATTTCTGCATGCCACCATCAAAGGCTTAAAATGGACAAAATATATCCTTGGACCAGAGCTGGCTGTTTTTAATGTGTACTTCTTAGAATTTTAAGCTTACTGCCCTGAACCTAATAAACTATCCCTGATGCACATATTTCTGACTCTAGTGGAGATGCCAATCTGCAGTCAAAGAGGCACGAGGGAAGCTCTGTAAGTCATCACATCCACCATATCATGTGGCTATCTCACATAATATGGGATAAGCACACACTAACTTTATCATCTAACATGTGCTGGGCTGTAATGAACCATCCCACTAAGATTAACAAAGCAAGATCCAAAGTCCAGCAGTACTATTATGCCCAATGCAAATGCAACACTGCATACTCAGGTACGTAGGGAAGAGAGATAACTTCTGTGAACCCAATTGTGATAACAATGCTGCTACAACAACGGGTAACAATGCAGGTGGGTCCCTGAGTCAGAAGACTCAGCATATTCTGTGATTCTTTAACTCTATGAATTCCTGGCCCTGCACAAGACACTCCAAGAGCCACACTGTGTGCCTAAAAGTGTTGTGCAAATGCTTCTTGAACTCTGCCAGGCTTGGTGCTGTGACCACTGCCCTGGAGAGCCTGTTCCAGCGCCCAACCACCCTCTGGGTAAAAAGCCTTTAGTTCCTAACACCCAACCTAAACCTCCCCTGACTCAGCTTCATGCCATTCCTTTGAGTCCTGTCACTCACTGGTCTCAGAGAGAACAGATTGATACTTCTCCCTCCTCTTCCCCTCACAAGAAAATTGTACACTGTGATGAGGTTCCCCTCAGTCTCCTTTTCTCCAGGCTGACCAAACCAAGTGCCCTCAGCTACCTCTCATAAGGCTTCCCCCTCAAGGCCCCTAACCAGCCCCATGGCCTTCTTTTGGACAGTCTCTCAATCTCTGCCTTTTTTTATGTTGTGGTGCCCAGAATCACACACAGAACTCAAGGTGAGACTGCCCCAGCTCAGAGCAGAGCAGGACAATCCCTCCCTTGCCTGGCTGGCGATGCTGTGCCTGATGCCCCCTAAGACAGGGTTGGCCCTCCTGGCTGCAGGGCACTGCTGACTCATTGAACTTGACTGTTGTGGGTCCCTTCCAACGCAGGATATGCTGTGATTCCTTCTGCAACTACCAGGCAAACTTCTGCAAAGCTGCGTGGTGTGGTCCGAGTTCAGCCTGAGCCCAGCCTTCAGCCACTCCTGCAGCCTGGGGGTGCAGCTGCTGACAGGGCTAACAGCAGCAGCAAGCATCTGATACTTGCTGCCCGTGGCTCCCTAGCTCTGGCCTGGCTGGTACCTCTAAGAAAGCAGAGGTTTCTGTCTGAGATGATGAAAACCAGGAAAGGAACTCAATAAAATTTCCTTCTGTATCTCTGTACCCTACTGGGGACAGAGGGACTTTGCTTCCAGTCAATATAGGAGTGGAGTTACTTTGCACAGAGATCTATGAGTTCTAATGCTCTATAGTTCTTGTGAAGAAATATACTTATGGACAATAAAGACTATGTCATGGTCATACATCAATAATTTGTTAGATATTTTCATAAATTCTATTTATTTTTTCATGTTCACATACATTTCATATGGTGGTGAAATATTTCCACACGTGCTGGAGGCTTTAAGGAATAATATTGTCTCAAAAAATTATAATCCTAATTTTTGTTCAGAGACCTTTGTGCTTTGGATCTATTCACGTAGCTTATAGAAAGCAAGTTCAAAACAGCTGAAGGCAAGTTCAAAACAGCATTCCAGTTGAAGCTGGAATGTATCTGGGAATATCAAAAAAGTTAAAAGTTGTTCTGCATGAAATTAAGGGAGAAGACGAACACTGTCTCTTACATCTGTATCAGGGATATGTTGAAACACACAAAGAAGTTATTTATCCCATTCTTAGAAATGCAGAATAGAAGTGTTTCCTTGAGATTAGGAAACAAAACCCTTTGTCACAACTGTTATTCTCCTCGTATAAACTCCTCTATTCTTAGCTGTTCCATTTTACTGCATCATTGTACTACTGTAAAAGAAACATTTCTTTCTATGATAACTGTACAAGAGCAAGTACAGTGTATGTCAGACAAATTCCAGAGGCTGCAGTTCATCAATATTTAAATCTCTTTACCACAAAGACAACAGCACAGTACTTGTATGTTAAGAAGTCTGCATTATTTATGGACATACTAACTGCATAAAGATCTACAGTGAACATAATTGTAGGGCATGTGCAGATGCCTCATGAACTGTGTAAAAAAATTTCTATCTCCATGACTGTCCAGTGACCACAGAGTTTATCTACAGGGCCAGTGACCTTCCTCCATGAGGCCATAAACTCTTTTGCAAGGAACAGACATACACAGAATTAAATATCACAAGACTTAATGTGGATGTTTAGGCCTTTTGAAAGACAGAGATATTCTTCTAGGAAGTCCATTTTTATGTCAAAGAGGAAGGACAATATTAGCTATTAACTCTTGGGCTTTTTCCCACGTGAATCCTTCAGTCAACAATGACACCCATGGACATGGACTCTGGTCTGGCAAAGACTCCTACTACCCCCTAATGAGCCATAAATCAAGGAGAAGGAAACTGCTGCACAAACATGAGTGAGTGACTAGAGTGACCATCTGACTCATTTTTCCTCCCACTCAAAACATAACCTAAATAGTATTCATCTCTTCCCTCTTCAAATAATTCAAGTATGACTAATGGAAAAGTTTAAGAGTTGCTTTCACAAATTTTGCATGGGTATCTTTCTTCTCCCTACACTGAGTGGCCTTCTCTTCCTTTTTGAAATGCATTTTGCTTCAGAGGAGAAGAAAGCATCTAGCTAGGAGTACAGCCTGACACAGAGTCAGGGTGAGTTTGAAAAATTATGCTTGTATATAAACCTATGGTATCATAGCTATCAAATAACCTGGTCTCCCAAGAAAATCTTTGGAATGTGGCTAGCTGAGCAAAGCTGACTGAGATGCTTAATCTGGGAAAAGCATCAAACAGAGACATGACAAATTTTTGGATTTTTTAACATAGTAAGAGTAGGATAGAGGGGCTGTGTTCTATGCTGGATTGTATTTGGATGCAAGGGCAGGCAGCAGAAGTTCTTAAATGAAAACAGTATTTTCTTCATAAAAGAATGAAAGCAACATGCAATTTTTTTAACAGCCTAATCTCACAGTATTTTTCCAAAGGAAATTTGAATTTTTAATTACTAAATACTTCAATATGACAAGATAAAGACTGCAACTGTTCTTTGCTTCAAAGACCAATAGTTTTGATCATGATTTTGTCATAAGCATTGGTGTAATTAGTTTTTTTCAGATATCCTTATCTTTTAGAAAAATATGATTACTTGAGAATGTTGTTTTTTAGTGTCTCTCTCCTTTTAAATTTTTTTTTGATCATGAATAAATTTTGGAATTATATATTGGAGAGACTAGTTTGTAAATGTAACCTCTCCTGACTCTGAAAGAAGGTAGCAAATACAGAGAAAAAACAAATTTAGATCCTTATTTTTTTTAAATATTGTGCTTTATATAAAATTTGTTGTCTTGACTGCCTCTCGTTATACTGGATTTTTTATATAGCTTGAATTTATGTTAGCCAAGTGAGACCTCATGTGTCAGTGTGAGCATGTAACAAACAGGTGTCATTAACTGATTCCATCTGACCTATTATTACCATTCAGGCAACTGGGTCTTGCTGGCATGTTCAAGGATAATCACTAACTGGCATTTTAGAGAAAGTTTGTTTTTGTGCTCTCTTACATAGGAGGGCTCTTATCAAAGACACTTGAGGTATTTTTCCAGAAGAATGAACACACATATGTAGACAGTGGGTCAAACACAGGGAAAAGCTCCAGGAGAACATGCTGTGTTCATGTTACTCAGAGGATATTTTAAGAAAAGAGTCTCAAAAGTATTAAAGGAAAACTGCATTGAGTCTTGGAGCTAAGAATCTATTTCTCCTCTAACTACAGTCAAAGGGTATGAAAAATTAGTCACTGTTAAATCTTGTTTGGATGACCTTTTATTTAGAAGAATAATCCTCCTTCATTTGAAAGTATTTACAGGTGCAAGTATTTACAAATATTTCTCCAAAATCTTAGCTAGACTGTTAAAGGAAGAAGCAAAATAATTTGGATTACTTTGCTCCATTGTATAATATATTGCTCAGCCTAAGTAATGAAGAGTGATCAATTCAATAAACACAGACACAAGAATCTAATAAAATTGAATCCTGACAAACAACAGTAAATTACACAGAAACTGTCTGACTGTTGTTTGATTTTCACATAGCTATAGATTTTTTAGGTAAATTCTATTCCAGATGAGTCTAGTGATCTGAAAGGGTTACTAACTGATATTCATCTTACTATAAATAAAAATTAAGAAGACTTCAAAAAGAAAACTTACCAACTTTTTTTCCCATTCCTTATTAAGATCATCCACATAGGAGAGAACAAAATCAATTCTCCTCACACCATCCCTGAAGAAAATAGAATCTTTGCTTTGATGTCTTTTATCAATCTGTAGAAGATACAGGCATATGAATAAAAAAAACAAGCACTGCTGTTTCTCTAAAATATCACAGAAGGCAAAGAAGTTCCCCAATATTGCCACAGTTCTTCAGTTTCTTTACAGCTGAAGATATATCTGGGCAAGTTTTACCAAGGGCTACATCTAGTTTAAGTAATTTCAAAATTAAATGCATATGTCCACAAGCATTACATGTAAATAACTGGTATAGGAAAAATAAATATATATATGTTAGTGTAGCAATACTTGTGAATACCTGAAGCAGGTAGCAAAATGTAAATTCCATGCATTTTCCTCTACATAACAACATTCACTAAATCAACCACCACAGAGACATGTGTCCCAGCAATAACCACACATAAAAATAGCTCACAAAAATACAGGGGTGATGTTTCAACATTGAGTATTTACTTTCATGGGAAAAAATTACACCTAATAAAAGATATAAATGTAACAGGGTAATTAGTATTCCAATTGATCTATTAAAGGTCATATTTTAACTTACCAACATGCCAGAATGTCTTAGTAACAACATTCACCTTTTTCACTATTAGGCCACAGTAATTAATGTTAGGCAAATAGAAGACTGTAACCCCACTCTCCTAGGGAAGTTAACTCATTAGGTAATATTGTTTGTTATCATATCAATATTCAGCTCTATCAAATCACATACAAGACATACAGCAAAGTGCTTTCCATAGAAGCGAATATTCTAGTTTAAATGTAACTCTGTGCTGAGGAAGGTTGTTGTTACTTTTTCAACCACACTTATCAGCAAAAGTGTATTTGTATAGGGCTGAATTGGGGTTTTATTTTATTAGAGTAGGAACAAAACATAGTATTATGTCTCTGTCTTTTCCCTCTCATACCATGCAAGGATGCATGTGTTCCCTGAGAAAGCACAGAATATTTATTTGTAACTGTGAACCTTGCTCCCAGTTAATAAAAGGTGCCACACAGTGAAGCATGTTATTACTGCAGCATCCAAGCCACTCGCAATAGCATTGATCACTGCTTTACCCTGAGACGTCGCTTCAGGAACAGATTATACTTCCTTCCACTCTGCTGGAATAACCAACAAGTAGTTAGCAGACCCACTGTTTCTCTCCAAGAACCAGCTGCTTCAAGCACATACACCCCAACTACAGTGAGCAAGAAATCCATGTCCTTTAAAGCTAGGAAAAGCCTCCAAACATCAGAAAAACACAAGTGCACACAAATAATATGACTCTCATGTCTTTTTTATTAAAGGCAAAGCTGGGCTGGAATCCATGAACAATAAAAATGTTTTAAGACAGTGACTTCTATAATACGACTTGCTATCATTTGGATACTTCAGCAGATTTAAAAAAGAGCAGTAAGAAAGTGGTTTTGAGTGTAGAGCAAAGGTACCAAACACTGGCTCATGCACAGTGCATGCATGTTTCTGTAATGCTTGTGTTTGGTCGGACCCACTGGGACATAAAATGACAAATGGTAACCACGTAATTCCAGAGCTGAAAAAATATCCACATAATTCATGTGTTTATCTTTAAATAGGTTGAAATTAAATAAAAATTGAAAATCCTGTTGTTCTATATTGTTGCACAACTTTATGCATCTTCATTAGATGCATGCTGAAATTAGACACTTGAAGCAGCCATGCATTAACCAGAACTCCTGTGTTCCTATCTTAGCCCCTGGGGAGGTACACAACACTGTTGTAAATCAACGCAGCACAAAAAAAGCTAAAAGAAATTATTTCCTGAAAATGCTGCCATCTGTTCTTTGCCTTTCCTCTTCAGCAATTCTGTTAAGGTTTTTTATTGTTTATCTTCTTGAGAAATATTTACAGCAGATCAATTAGACTACTTTGTATGCTGAAATCAGGACAGCTACCTCAGAAATGCTTTTGCTTCCAAATGCAGTACATCATCTTTCATGATTAAATGGTTCACAAAAATCATGGAATCCAAGAGCAGAAAACAAAAAGCATTTTTCTATTCTATTTTGTACTTACAGGTTTAGGTCTTTCTTTGCAAACCTAATTGTGACTACATGCAAACTGCAAGTTCAGATACTAAGCTAGTCAAGTTAAAACAGTGCATAGAAACACGCTAACATCTGTATAGAATCAACAGTACTGAAATTATTCAGCATTACAGTAAGTAAACCCCAAAGTGCATTCTAACAACTTACAATGTTAGCAATTGCCCCAAACACTGATTAAAAAAAGACAGTGACTTCACAAGCACAAAACTTGTTCTAGTGCACTAAATTCATATACACAGAAGAAGAAACAAAACAATAAGGAATATTTCAAAAAAAAGCTCCTGCCGAAGGAGCACCCCTAAATTGTTTGGGTTGCATAATTCAATACAATTGAAGAAGTATTTTATCTTTACTGCCATCAAAATTTGGTCGTTTTCTAAGATGTATCAGAATCCTCAGTAATTAAAGGTCTATCAACTTAAGAAGATGCAGTAGTCATTGTCAGGTCTGCTTTTAGAAGGGGAATAGGGAATACTTATCACTTCTCCTTCTGGAGATTATCCTTTGAGACATAGGATTATTCACTGTGGATAGTGACAGGCCTGCTTATTAAACCCATAAATTATTCCTTTCCACTTTGCTGCATTTGGATTTCACGAGGAGAACAAGATCAGTCTTGCACATTCATGAAGGTTTGCGCACACATGCACGCCTACAAATTTAATGTATGTAAGTTTGCAATTTGCATTGATTCTATCAGTGAATCATTAAACATTTGTACATCTTATTTCTTAACAGCTCTTTCCAGAACTGCATAAATGCAGTTAGTGATTCTCGACAACCTGCAGTCATTAAATGAAGGTACACCTCATCACAGAAAATATTCTGAAATGTCTTCCTCCTGCAATATAAGTAACCAAATTAAAACTTCCCAACACAGTACAGATAGCAAGCTGAAGCTTTTTAGTAATTAAGTTACACCCAGTGAGGACCTACAGAAGAGATGGAGCCCTGAGGCACATGGTTGAAGCAACAATCACAAGTCACAACAGGAGAGAGGCTGAGATGAGAGGCTCTGGTTGAGTGGGAATGGGTACAACAGACTGCCCAGAGTGACTGCATAATCTCCACCGTCTGAGATAACACAGCCTGATTAAGCTAGGCCAGGACTGATCTGCACTGACTGTGCAACCTGATCTACGTTTAAGCCAGCACTGCCTTGAGTAGGAGGTCAGCCATCCAGAGGTCCCTTCCAATCCAAGTTCACTGTAGGATTCCATGCAATCACATTACTGCAAACATTCAGCATTTACCATGGCTTTCAAAACACCGAGTAAATCCATCAACTACAAAGCAACTTACAAAACCCACCTATTCAAAACACAAATAATGCCTCCTGTTATCCTGTAATAGCTTTCCAGACTCATTAGTCTAGTTATCTAAGAACTGTGACCGCTCAGCTTGCAGACAGATGTGCTAATTGAATGCTGTAATGGTCTATTAAGAAGAGATAAATTTTCTTTTCATGTGGCATAAGTGCAAACTAACAGGATTCATATGGTATATCAATTGTTATAGTTATTCTATGTTTGATGATTTCTCTCTAGACACCCAGCAGAGGGTGGGGTGTTGGACTATGTCCAACCAAACAACCCACCAAGTACCTAGGCTTGCAATCCTCACCTCAGACACAATCCAAAGCCCTGCAGTAGGAAACCCTGACTCAACAGGACAGGTGACCGGAGAGACCAAGATGTCAGCAAGGAAACAAAGCACAGCACAAGATGAAGAAAGGCTGTAAGAGCCCATGGTCTGTTCTGCCCAGACTGGCTTGGGCACAGTGTGTAAATGCTGGCTAGCAGCCCCACATGACATCCAGATCCACCCAGACTGGCCATTCAGCGCTGCTGAATGCTTGCTGAGGAGTCCTTGGCCGCCCTGCTCCACAGGTGCCTCTGAGACACTTCTCCAGAGCCAAGGCAAACAGCAGGGCACAGGGAGCTGGAGAGGTAAAGCAGCAGCTGGAAGTGGCAGCAACCACCAACACTGGCACAGAGAGTGCTTCAGAGGAACGACTGTGGGCCGAAGCTGAGCCACGGGCACCGTGCTAAATGCCTCTGTGGCCTCACTTGCCCCCCTGGCACACTGACAGTGGACCTTGGGCAGTGTGGGCAGCTACCCTATGATGGGTTAGTGGTATTACAGTACCCAAAACACAAATATGGTTTTGCAGATTATACCTGAATTACTTAATCCTGTATGTTTTTATGGGACTCTGAGGGATTTCTATTTCTGGTTATCCATCCAACAGGAAATGTATCCTTTCAGGTCACTTAGCACAGCTCTCACCTTGGCATGGAGCTTCCTCCAAATACACTCTGCTACTAAATATCCCAGCCCTCTCTATGTCCACGCCTCAAAGACAGGGAAACTTGTCCTAGAGCAATACTTTTCAGACTATTATTCAGTCAGAAAACTCCAAGTTCCTTATGTTCAGGAACACCCTTCCCAAATTCAGTGCCTCAGACCTCAAGGTTTCCCAAGTGTCCAACCCCACAGAGTGGGGACTGCAGGCTCAGAGCCGAGCACCCGTCCCCTTCTGCTTTTGTATCTTGTATCTTTTTTGTGGGACGGGGGTTTAGAACAGCATTTTCAGTAACAAAGCAGTAACCAATACCAAGCAGAGATGGAGCAACCCATTAGCTTCATTAGTTACAGCACAGGGAAGTACCTCTGGCTGTGACTAACAAGAAAGACTAGATGTTACATTAATACCATGGAGTGGTTTTTATGGTCCCCCATCAGCATATCAAGGAATTACATTATCATGTAATGTAATAATAGTTGTACATTACCAGGCAAAAAAATTACCTGAAACTACAACATTAAACTGATTTATAACATTTTGCTGGCTCAAAAGATACAGTCTTCATGCAAACAAAATATTTATTTTATTAACTGCATACCTTTGATAATCACACAGCAAGTTAGATGTAAAACAGACACTGTAAAAACCCCAAAGAACTATATTAAAATGCAACTAGGTAATTTATGAATTAGCATCTACGGCAGAAAACCTTTCACAATACAAAAATGGACAAAGATATAAGGTTTGAAAGCTGAATCAAAATACAAGAAAAGTCTTCATAACTGAAAGGGTAGGAAACATTCAGTGGTTTAAAAACAAAGTTATCACCTTCACTTAGATCCCCAGTGTGCATGGAATGTTTCTATACTCCTCCTTTTCACTGAATTAAAACATGCTACAGGAAACACACATGGCTTTAAGTGCTGCTACACTAAATATGAATATATATATTTATACATATATATGAACTTAAACATAACTTTATAAATACGTATCTAAATTATATAAATGTTATTTCCAAAAGTAAAATGTTCCTGGAAATACATTTACAGAACATACACAAATATACAGGTACTCTCCTGAAAATCAAAATGGCATATTTTTGGTTCATGCACTCAGTTCCCACTTTACCAGAGACCCTTTCCATGAAGTTCTCATCATTACTCTTCCTTGAAGGAATCCACGCAACTGAAGAGGTTACTCACTTTAAAGACATGTATTAACAACACTCTTAGCACCACCCATCCCAATTTCCAGTAATGCTTCATGCAGGCTATAAAGTTGCATACAAAACTATAACCTTTCCCATTCAAAGAAACACAAAATCCCATGTATTTCTTGTAGCTAAAACTTGCAAGCTGCTTTTTTGACCTTTGTTCATGTCTCAATTCTGTACCACATTAAAATCTGAAAGCTTGAAAACATGCATTTCAAAGCAGTTTAAGACACCAAGATATTTGCACTGAAATATAAATGCACATAAAAAGCCTCTCAGGATAAAAGAATACATTAAACAAGAACAGAACCAAGAAAAATAAAAAGTAAGCTAGGAGAGGGTATGTGTTAATGGAAGACACCAGAGCCCAAAGTAAGCAAGCAGACGGTTTTAACACACCTCAGCATGTACTTCTTCAGTTATTTTAAATGACTTTTTGTACTTTTTCTCCATAAAACAATAATGATTATTTTAAGTTTTCTGATATATTTGAGAATGTATATAGTTATCTTGTCTGTGAATTTCAGTAAGTGGCTATCCTGAGCCTTTCCTTATTATTTACTACAATAAAAAAAGGAGGCAACATATTTCAAATGATGTCAGTGTTTGTTTCTTGCTCTTTAAAACATTTTAAAGTATCATGCTGACTCACAGAACCCTCAGGCCACCATGATAACAATGAACCCCACATTTGTTAATAACACCAGAGTCAGAATACATCCTATATCCCATCAAACCAAAACAATGATAAAAAAGCAAACTTTCCAGTTTTCTCCACCAATCTCAACTTTTCAATTTTGTCTATTATCCTTTTGATTTATTTGAATTTATCTCTTAAGTCATCTCTAGAAATAAATGCAAAACCACGTTCATTTTTATCAGCTAGAAAAAATTGGTTTTAGAAGGATGGCATCCTTGAAACTGGAAAATTTTCTGGTGAGGGACGTTTTGGCATACTGTAGTAGAAGACGCCACACAAATTCATGCAAGGAAGCATGAATACTTCTCACTGCTTACCACTTGATGTTCAGGGATGAGTAAAGTAGTCTCAGTGCTGTTTAGGCCCTGCCAGTGGCATCACGGGAAAAACAATGTTGTTAGCGATGATGCAAAGGCTAATGCAGATTTAAAAGTAAAGGCTAATTCAGAAGAAACAGTGTAGTTCCTGGTGCAAGCTGCTGAAAAGCTCTTCTGAGTGATACACGGATTTTCAGTCGAGATAGTCAGAGTTTAAACCAAGCTCTATTCTGCAGAGCAGGTTGGTCTCTAGCCTACAGTAACAACTTTTACATGGTCCATACTGATTTTTAAGCAGTAATAATTACAATTTTTTATAAAAGTTAAACAGTATTCCTCATAATTTCCATTAGAAAAAATACAGTCTAAACAAGTTGGTACAGATTACCATTTATAAACTGGTGAAGAACAACTGTTAATAGTACTCTTATTTATTTTGATCCCAAAGAGAGAAAATGTACACAGCATAGATGACTGGGGATTCAGAACAAATGTGCTGCCCCTTACTTGGCTATTTTTTAACTACAAACTGAAATTATACAGTGTACACTGAATGAAAACAAATGCAGTGAGACAAATCCTTAATCTCACAGTGTAGACAAGGTAAATTGGTAGACAAGTAATTGCAGTTATACCTAAGGAGACTAGTGAGGGCTTCCCAGCTTCCAGTTCTGATCCACACCCACTGAGGCCCTACCCTGATTTTAACTGTACACGATCTGGGTGCTCGCTGTTTTCCTGTATGCTGGTGTGGAGGCTGCTGCAACATCCTCAGGCCAGACTCCACACAGGTATGACAGACAGGAACACCAAGAGCAGATCCCCTGCAGAGCACAGCCATCCTACACACATGGCCATCAGCTCTCTGGGGTCCTGGCCCACCACTGTGGCCTTGCAGGAGTGATGGGTTTTGAGATCAGGTGCTGCAATTGGAATGAATAATGGTTTATAATACCTCAGCAGTTTCTCAGTATCTAATTCTGTTAGTCAGTATCTTACCACACTTTTGTTTTGTCTTGCTTTTGTGTGCTTTGAACACAAACCACAGACAGATTTAAACAGTGCAACCAAACAGTGCAAGTCTATTATGAAAACGCAATAGCTCTCTGTGGAATTAAATTAACTTTCAATAGAAGCGGAATACTAACAGCATTTTATTATAATTGTATCATTTACTGGTTTAGAGTTGTAAAATTTCAGGAAGTTCATTACCCCAACTTTCATAAATTACTGTTTATCATTTTTAAAATAAAATTTTTCACTTTTATTACAATTTTTCTTGAGAGAAATCATTAAGGACCATTCCTGTCCTGGTTACACATCAAGTAACACACACACATCTTTACATTCTTTTTGAATGATGCCATGTCTGGGTATTTGCTTATCTAAGTAAGTCAAAAATGTCCTTTTCAGAATGCAGCAAAATAAACAGAAAGATCGATCTGATTTTTGGCAAGGAATCCCCCTGAGAAACAGTGCAAATACAAATAGCTGCACTGTGCTCTTACTGTAAGATAGTCTGAACAGGGTTTAGAGGTCTAATCCTCCTGTCACTGATGCTACTGGAAAAATCTGCACTTTTAGTAGAGAACTAAGGGCTGAGACACTCAAGTGGGAAGTTTTTCTCCAATTATACACTGTAAATACTTGCCATGGAAAGTACTGTACAAGCTTAACACCGATGGAAGCACAGCCTTGCTTTTCAACGCTGCCCTACGACTCCTGACCTCTCCACTGCACACATTCCACTCTGGAACCCTTCCATCTGCTTTTATCCAGCCTCTCCATCCCCTACTCCTCCCACCCACTGCTCACCACCTCCTCCATGGTTAGATGGAAATACAGGCTTTAGCCACCCACTGGTCCTTACTGCCCACACTGCTTCACTCAGAGACCTAACTTTTCTACATAGAGTGAAACACAAAGCTGTGAGGTGAAGACACACAGCTGGCAAAGGCCTCTGTACTTTCCCATGCATTCTGTTAAATGCTTTCCTGTTAGTCATGGGATCTTACCCTGCTCAGTATAACTGTCAGAAATTAATTAGCTCAAGTCATTAGGATTAACTATTTTTAAACTGGTACTCATACCTTCTCCTGGGCGTTTCAAGCAATCTGATAGAAACACACTGCTTTTTCATGATATGCCAAAGTCTGTGTACAGCACAAAGGAGCTCCAGCGTTGGTAACACATGACATGCAAAACAAGAATCAACTCAAATAATCCATCCAACTTTGTTGAGATGAAAACTGAGAAGGTTGGCAGTGGTGGCAGCAGTGCTGGGCTGGTCCCTCTCACTCTGGAATCCACTCTCTTAAGTCTTTAACACGCTGGCTCTCCCCAAAATAACCCTCATGTGTTTTTATTAGACTTGGAAGAAGTATTTTTTACTTCTTTCTAGATTTTGAAACCAATATGGTCAATCTTTGCAATATTAACAATGGTATTTTATGTTTCTCTACTTGAAGATCCACCAGTCTGAACTGAAAAATGAACAAGTATGAGAAGTAATGCACAATGTGATGGTATTTCTTCAGAAAAAAACCCCAGCCAATTAATTTGGAACACCTGCAGCACCTGCTACTCTGAAAAAAAGACAACCTACGAGTCAAGCCATAACTGTGGTAAAAATGCACTGCTTTAATAAATTTACCAATTTACTTCTGCTAACCTGGCCCAAATGAAGACAGCTTGTTCACAGATTTTCTTATGATCTAGTTACATTATGGAAAATCCTCATTAACAGGAATTTTTAGTAAGCATTTTCTTGGTGTGAAATTAATAGAAAGGTAAAAACTTAATGTATAACTGTGCAAAATCAATTCCTATCTCCTTACAGGTAGAAAAGGGCACAGTTCCTGCAGTCTTACTCAGACAGTAGTGTGATGACCTGCCTTTTATGAGGCAGAGTCCACATGCATACTAAGCAAACATCTCAAATTACTTTGTGCTTCTTAATTGGAATAACAAATTCCACTCTGTACAGATGGACCTCTACAGATGTTGATAAACTACAAACTGGTGATTCAATTTTGCACAAAAGCTGTACTAATTTTACATTTATCCCATCTGAATGGCCTGAACTTTTACTATTAGAAAATGTAATACAAATTCAGACTTTTAACCTTTCTTCCAATCTTCAAGCAACTGAGTGATCTTCTTTCTTCTTAGGCACAGGAACTCTATTTTGTCAGTGTGTTTTATCTTCATTTACTTATTAACCTGAACAACTAATTACAATCCCTGAGCAGACACACCCTCATATATTTTTCTAGTGTGCTTTCTGCACAAATAGAAAGCACAGAGGAAAAAAGTTTCTCAGGTTTTATTTCATTCATTTTCCAATTTGCTTGAAAGGACTTTCAGAGGCATTTATGTATTTCTTGGAATAAGAACTCCATAAAGACTGATTCAGGTAGATTCTATGCAGGGATTCACTGAAGACAGCTGCCCATCCCTAACAGAAGTGGCTGTCTATGTATTACTGATTTAACAAGGACGTAATTTGAAACAGTCCCCATTGCAGCAATTATTTGAAAATACCCCCATTATATCCTTTTTTTCCTCCCCCTTCTCCAGTCTGCTGCTTCTGGAAAACATCACTTTGCCTCCCTGCATGACAAAGCATCTAGAAATTATTTATGCTATAAGTCTTGGAATATGAAAAGCTGATGAAGTCCAAGTGATCTTACTTCTTTTGGTCCTGTGGCAGATTTAAGAGTAAGAAAAATGAGACTCAAGAAGAAGCAGTTTAAAAAAATGGAAAAAATCCAGGGTGAAATAGGCAAGAATGCAAAATCATGAAGGACCAAATGCACCACTGATTGGTGTTCCAATGCTTTTTGAGTCCTGGACTTCATCCAACCTTTGTATATATGCTGGCAGACTGTTCTTCACTTTTTGTTTTACTTGCATTGTTCCTTACATCCAAATCACATATTCCTTTGCAGATTGCAAAAGAAAGAAAGAAAAAAACAACCAACCACTGAATTATGAGTGGGTAATGTTTCTGCTCTCTGTATTAAATCTAGATTTATTTTTCCCTCCTCTGTTGCTAAATCAACAATAAGGCCTTAGCTTTTTCTCTGTGCTGCTGAACAGAAGCATACTGTTGCTGGATGTTATGTTTTTTTCTCTTCTAAAAGAAAAGACAGCCTGAGCATTATGAAGTAGTGACCTGAATGGAAGTTCGTTTAACTCTTTCCCAATGCTGTTTTTTAAATGAATTCCATTTCTGTTTTAAAATTACTTGACTTAAATTGGTTTAGGAATTCCAAATGTTCATATTTTTTAACTGCAAAAACATTGTTAAGTGACAAGAAAATTACCAGCCTATCACAGAGGCAAAATCATTCAATAGAGAAATGTGCTACCTGTTAAGCCAAGAACAAAGCGTATTGACCTGAGCTCGGAATGGCCTTGGAGAAAGGAGGAGAAACCATGTTGGGATAGAAGATCCTGCTGAATTCCTACAGGAATGCATCAAGGATGTTAAAGGCAGCCTAGCAAAGAACTGAGTGAAAAGAAATTCTTCCAGTTTATACAGAAGATAACTGAAGCTGTGACAATACACAAAGACAAAAGATTAGCATTATATGAAAAGAAATCCCATAAATATTAGGGGCCATCTTACTATTGCAAATAATTAATAGAACTTGAAAATATAGACTTAACCTGAATTCTAGGACATTAATCATCAAGAACTAAACCTGTCATGGCTGATAAGGGTGTGAAATTGGGCAAGAAGATCAAGAGTAACTGTAACTTTATGTCTGGCTAATGCACAGAAAGCAAAAATTGGATAAATGACAATGTGTTAGGGTTCATTGGGTAGGACAGGGCAAAGCACAGAAAAGTACTAACTTAAATGTAAGCAAACATCAGATAACCACCTGATCTGCAGAAACAAACTAAGGCCAAACAAGCTGTCTCAGAGAGAACAATGAAAACAACAAAACAAAACCCCCAAGTTATCAACTACTTACTGATATTATTAATATGATAATCACAATATTTTGTGATATATAATAACGAAGTATAAAGAAAAATAATTATGTAAGGAAGCACGTAAGTAGAGAATAAGAGAAAAGACTGCATGAAATTATCAAGGAGAGATTTTTGAGAGGATAACCAGATAAATTTTTCCCAGACATGAATGTGCTGAAGATCAAAGCCTCCTCCTTTCCCACCCAATCATGAATCTTTCATCCTTCAAACAAAGTTCAAATCCCATTTCCCTATATATATGACATATGTTGCACTCTTTCTCCCACGCTTCCTGCCTTCTTATATGTCCTAAGTCATGAACTGACTTCTTCCAAGCTTTGGTGAAATAGAATCACAGAATCACAGAATAATAAGGCTGAAAGAGACCTCTAAGATCATCAAGTCCAACCTACGCCCTAACACCTCAACTAGACTGTAGCACCAAGTGCCATGTCCAGTCTTTTTTTGAACACATCCAGAGATGGTGATTCTACCACCTCCCTGGGAAGACAATTCCAGTACTTTATTATTCTTTCAGTGAAGATTTTTTTCCTAATATCCAACCTGTGCCTTCCCTGACGTAGCTTGAGACTGTGTCCCCTTGTTCTGTCAGTGGCTGCCCGGTGGAAGAGACCGACCCCACCTGTCCACAGTCTCCCTTCAGGAAGTTGTAGAGAGCAATAAGGTCACCTCTAAGCCTCCTCTTCTCCAGGCTAAACAACCCCAGCTCCTTCAAACGTTCCTCACGGG